>OAMR01000248.1:523384-583944 GCA_900205405.1 Echinochloa crus-galli | reverse complement strand
AGATCAGATGCTTTTCGCAATCACGTAGCTTACTGCCTCTAACAAATTTTCTGAACGATCAGATGCTTATCGCAATCACGTAGCTTACTAGTTACTACCTCTAACAAATTTTCTTTACCCAGCCTCATAATTTCTGGATCTCCCTGACGCTTGGATGACCCCACTGACAACATGATTGGGCACCCCGACCATCGTTTCGAAGATCTAGTTATCCGACAACGTGCATATTCGTCAGATTAGTTGATCTACTGTTCCCCTGAAAAAAGACAGTGATATACTCATCATAGGAGGTTCTCAAATTATCGGAAGACTTGCGTATCGTCGGTCTACTTTGATTTACTATTCCCCTTGAAAAGGAAATGGGTTCGATACTTCTATGTGCAGCGTCCCATGCTCGCCTCCGCATGATACGCATGATGTGAGAGTGAGAACACCATGAACTTGGGTCATCGTCAGGTCTTTGGTCTAGTCCTCCCTGACCTTGGTGTTCAGTGTTCTTATATCATCTGTTCGGTCACCTGCATCTACACTGACTGAAACTGAAGAGAAACTGATGGGACTCTCACTTGTTTCTTTCATGAGCGAAGTAGAAGCAAGTTAGCAGACAGCATTTGGATCCACAAGACTGATCATGCATACCACAGCTAGCGCAGTGCGAAAACCCTGAGACTTCGTCGCAGCGGGTGAGCGTTCTCCATCACCACAAAGCACAACTGACAAACCCCCCAACTGAATATTCTCCCCCGGACGGCCCTGTCCCTTTTTCCACATTTGGCTGTTGCACATTACATTCACACAAACGGACTGACCCGATCCGACAATGGCCTGCAGCGGCCATACCCATACCATCGAGGCTGCTCCGCCATGTAAACCAGATCACCACAGATCCAGCGCGACCAATGCCATGGTCCTCAGCCCGAGTCGTGTTCCTCACATGGACGTAGGCCCTTCCACATGAGGCCACGGCGCGGCCAAGTCGATCTCGTCGCCCATGCATCTGGTAACCCGAGGCCATGAGAAACCAGGGCCTCTCGCATCTGTTCTGCACTTCATAATCATACCTGGACCTGGCTATTCTACTACATGAATGTGCCAGTTTGGGACCAGCATTTATGTTTCGCCCAATGTGAATTGTGGATCTTGCAAGGACACGGTCCTCTCATTCTTTGCCTGCCAAGCAGATGCCGCTGTGAGCCTGCTGTGACGACAGTTAGGAAAACGGAGCGTCCATGTCAGGGGTTCCTTGCCACAGCATATGTGAAGTGGTAAAGTATGCAACGTATGCTAAAGATGTCGAGGCAGCAGGGGCGTATGGTTCTCATCTCTGCCGCCGCTAGCATCCTCCCGCCCGGTGTTAGGTACCCGGATGGCCAATGGAATGAAACTGGTGTAGGGATCGTATTCAAGGGGAGGGAAACTGGGAAAGCTATTGTAGCCTGCCAGAGAGCGATGGCCGGCGACCGCTGATGAGGCGAGAGGCCTGCGTTGAGCCATGTCAACGAGCTGCCAAGTTGGATTTATTAGTTCCCTGGCCATTAGCCAGGAGCCATGCGTATCAGAAGCTTCGTCAGCTATCCAGCATGGCGAAGAACCATGCGTGGTGCGCAGACATCCTCGATCCGATTTCCTTGGTTGCATCAGGACATGATACCTACCCATGTAAAAATTACTAGAAAGGTCCGAATGTATTGTTATGCTATTTTAATATTTCACCTGTTTTTTTTTCTTGAATACGCAGGTAATATTCCATGTGTGCACTTGACAGCTTTTTTTCTCCTAGAATAAATTTATGAATTATACTGCATTTTCCAAGATAAATGTGAGCCTCAGATTTTGAATTTTTAAAAATTATCAGTAGTTAATTAATGATTCAAAACATCTTAAAATACCTTTTGCATTTTCAAGGAATTTTAAACCTAGAGGCTTGGTTTATTTAGGACAAAGTCGGTCAATCAGATCCTCCTCTAGTCATGGTAGCCATTGTGAAGAGTGACACCAACAATTCAGTGGTTTACTCAGATGAAGCTGGTCTAGTAAAGTTGCTAGGAAAATTCAGCAAGATGAATTCCCTGCTGCAGCATCTCTTTACAATTCAAAACAAACCATATCCCTACAATTACTAAGCATCAACATGGAACATAGATTACTTATCAAGCTTTTCATGTTTTTCAGCTTAGCAACAAAAATGGCTATCATTAGCCACAAAGGTTAGAGCAGTCGATAATCAGCACACAAAAAGAAAACCTGCCCATATTCAGGGAACTAAGTTAAAATATCAATTAGAAAAGAATATCGTGCTAATAATCTGAAGTGCAATGCATGTTTTTGGTTTCTGCCACCTCCCTCCTGAACTTTTCCAAGACCTCAGGGCCCATGTCATGTTTTTGTACAAAATACTTCAAAAAGTCTTTCTCTGAACAAGCTAGGAAAGTGGCTAGAGCAAGGTTGGGAGCAACCAACCCCCTTTCTTGCAGCCAGTTGTACATTAAAAACCTAACTTTGGTTCTCTCTATAGTGAACGACAAGAACGAGGGGAACCCAACTATAGCACTTAGAGGATAAGCTGTCTCATTTACAAGGAACGATATCTTGGACTCAAGGACACATATCTTCTGATTCAAAACATGCGGAGCTATCTTGATCATGTTCACCACATCCTTTCGGGTAAGTCCAGTAGTCACCAAGAAGTCAAATCGATCTTGTAGTTCATCACCCTTACCACGGAAAGTTTTTAATGCCTTCTTCATATCCTCAGAGCCTTCTACAAATCCTATGCCTTTCAAAAATTTCACCTTCTCCTTCAATGATTTGTCAGTACTCCTGTCACAAGGCGGTAGGCGACTGAGCTTTGAACCAAATGTGTATTTCATCAACTGCCGTGGCTCCTCCTTTATAATCTTCCACAGACGCCTCTTTCCCACATTGAGATTTGCAAGAATGCTGTTGGCCGCCTTAACTCGAGCAGAACCAAGCATGGACGCATTATCAACTACAAACTGTTTAATATCCTCATTACTCACACCAATCTCAGCTAACAATAGTATAACACTCTGTATATTCCTTGCGAAATTCCTAGCTGGTACATCTGGAAAGTCCAGGAAAAGATTAAATAGATCTTTTTTTCCTGACCCTGCTTTTAGCATGACGGTAACTGCTCTAAACAGCATCTTTCCATCCAACAGGAAATCTGGGCTTTGCCTGATCAATGTACCAATACCCTCCTTATCAAATCCCAATTCAGTGAAAAATTGAGGAACTTCAACCATCTTTTTCCAATTATATGAATTATGTACAGATATGAATTGACCAATCCAGTCTCTCTGAATGCCACTGTCGTCTAGCCACTGCAGGATCTTGAATTCAGCATTTAGGTCACGTGCCAATATGACAGGGCAAGAGGTCACAAGTTTTATCACAGTTGTTTTACTGAACCCTAGATCCTCAAGGGCACTCAGCTTAGATGCAAGCGCATTGTCACCAAAACTAAAAACCTCCACAGCAGCCCTGTATATCCTCCCTATCTTAGTGCGCATAAATCCATAATTGCAAAGAACGTGGTAGTTATTTAGCAATGTCTCGTCATCGGCAAGAAACATGAGATTCCGAGGCAGAAAGGAATGAAACTCACTTGTCTTGAGGCCCATGCTCTCGAAGAATGGCTCAAACTCATTGACAGGGTTGTACCGGAACAGCCGCACCAACGCCTTAGTGGCCCTCTGATCCCTCATCTCAATCTTCTTCATCTTCGACCTGAACACTACCTCCTCACCCCCCTCCACAGGGTCCTCAATAGCATCCTTCACCTGGTCCAGCAGTTTGCTCACAAAGGCGGGCGAGTGCTTGCTTATATGCTCAGCATCAGTGAAGGACAGGCCCCGTGTGAAATGGAGGTATTCCATGAAAGTCTGCTGCGCGGTCCAGAACACACGTCTCCTCTCCATTCGCTTGAGCTCCATATCCACCACCAACTCCTCTTTCTCATCCTCATCCAAGGGTTTCAACCCACTGTGGGCAGGAGCAGCCGAGTATGGCCGTGACTGGCACCCATGACCAATCTGAGTGACCCCACAACTCGATGAAGGTGATGATTCTTGAACATGACAAGGGCAGGTGGCAGTAGCACACCGCTGTGGTGCTTGGTATTCCTCACTGCTCTCTATAAGCTGAACCCAAGGAACCCACCTGAGTCTTAGCACGGACCTCACGCTGCCGAGGATCATGGGGAACCGTAGCAGGACATGCAGGCAGCGGTGCAAGGAACAAAAAGAAAGGCGCCAACTTTGGGATGCTATTCCATGGGCACCATTGACGGCACCTCTAATTTCTCCTCAGCGTCAATCTGCACGCAGAAACAGAAAAGCAAATAAGGCCTATTCCATTAATAATTAAAAACATGCCATATCCCTTTAACATAACTAGAAGTGACATTTACCAAGTATCAATGGAACATATTACATAGTTAGGTTCATTAGTCACCAAGGTGAGGTTGGAGCAGTCGATAATCAGCACATACACTAATTACCAAATTTGAACAGAAAAGACTACCAATTCCCATGTTTTTCAGTTTTTGTAACAGAATGGTCATCATATGTCACCAAGATTGGAGCAGTCAGTAATCAGCACAAAGTTAGGGGTTTGCCCATGAGTAAAATTGCAAAAAGCTCAGCAAAACAGAAGGTGTGGCGATGAAAATAAAATCTGCTTTCTTATCAATGTAATTTTAGTAAAGCAGTAAGCTTCTTTGGAAGAATTTCTCACAAATCAGGAATGAAGTTTTAAGGAACTGAATGGTAACTTTCCACAGACATAATAGGAATGCTGTCGGCCACATAGTTTCTACAAACCAGTAACCTCATAGTTTATTTTTCCCTTCTTTGGGTGGAAAATACCCATACCCTTGACGATTTCCATAAAATACAGTTTGAAGGGATTGACAACAAAAGGTTCTAATCCCAGATCCAACTGTTAGTCATGGCCCTAGAAAAAATTATAGAACCAGAGCTTACATAGCATAGTGATCACAACAAACCTTTACTAGTAAGTAGCATGTACTCTATGTTTACCCCTGCACATCCCCAAAAAATGAATAAGATTTTTGTGAACATGCCTGAGAGCACTTAACGCTTTGTAATTAATCAACATGATCTGAAGCCATATCCTGAACTTTTTAAGGATATCCATATCCTAAATGAACAGACTACTGAATCGTAAGTCTTCAGTATTCATAAATACACAACTGAATTATCTATCCCAAACATTATAGATTTGAGAAATCTAACTGTTTCATTCAGTCATTACGGAACCAATTTCAATAATGCAAATAAATGTCATGAAGATAAATGAAACAGTCACACTAATTATAAGGCCTATTAGGACCCTTCTTACAGGATGAAGATCAACAAATTGTTCAGCACAGACATCCAGGCATGCTGAACAAAATTAGGCATCGAATTTGATTGATAAGGTCAGTTAACCACATTGACAATTATGCATTCAATTCATCATACTTTTTAATTAGGCCAGATTGACAGGATCACGTCAATGATGCAGTCCAATTTTTCTGTAAAGCAACATGTTTTTAGGAGCGAGAATTGCTCCTTTCCTGGTACGAGCTACAGCTAGGAAAGGATGAACGTACAATATATCCTGAGCCTACCATGTTTGAACTCAACGGATCACTTCTTGTCCTCCCGGGTTGTTGGGCCAATGTAGCCGGCACTGCATCACAAACATCCCAGTGGATCTAGAAACGTAGGCAAGGCAAGAATCTGAGCAAATTGGGTTGATGGGGTGGGGTGGGGAGGGGCGAACCAGTGGTGGGCCGATACGATTTCTTGCCCGAGGTAGGGAGGTGCGTTCCTGCGGGCGGCGGCGGCGCTTCCTCCCTCGCTCTCACCGGAGGAGAAGGCCGAGAGATTGGGAGGCGTTGGTGGACTCAGATTCGGTGCTTTTCCATCAACAAGTGACAAGAGTGACCTAGGCCTCCGTATCCGACGTCTAAATCCAATCCAACGGCTGCCAGTACTAACTGCTCAGGACTGACTATCTCCAACAATGGATACCCAGATCGGAGACCCATATACCACTTTAGGTTGCCTACAGTAAAAATGTCCATGACTCATAAACTCATTTCTCCAACAGAAGACCCAAAAGAGAATCCTTTCAGCGAATGGGTTACGAAGAGAGAGGATACCCAGATTTAGGTTCCCTCTCTCTTGAAAACCCATTTTGGGTTTGGGTAGGGATACTCTGTTGGAGGCTGAAATAGTATCATCGAAGACCCATTTTGGATTTGGGTCTCCTCTTAGCTCCCTTGTTGGAGATAGTCTATTGCCGCAGGCGGGAGAGGGAGGTGTATCCTGCGGACTCGATCTGCTCGTCTGAGGTTGTCTCCTTCCCACCGTGATATTGTATTTTACTCTGTTCCAAATCGTCATACACTGTTGATTTTATAGTAACATTTGACCATTCATCTTATTTAAAAAATTACAAATGTTATTTTTTTTATTTGTGTCTTACTTTGTCATCATATATATTTTAAGTATGACTTATTTTTCACATATTTGAACAATTTTTTTAATAAGACGAATGGTCAAACGTTGCGAGAAAAAGTCAACAATAAACAGTAATTTGAAACGAAGGGAGTACTTCAGTCTAGATCCGTCCTATAAAAAAAATTCTATAGGAAAGAAAATATTTCAAATATTCCACCCTCGCGTCAAACTAATGCATATAGTTGTTTATTATTACAACCACCAAAAACCAAACATGTCTCCGAAAGAAAGTATAAGAAACTAAAATAAACCCCATAACAAAGAAATTAAAACCGAATTCTATTGCAAAAGTTCCATCTATTATTGGCAAAACAAATTTTATCATTGTGGTTTCAAACACACGGCGTCCCCACTGCACGTTGGTTCGTTCTTCTTCCTTATGCGACAGTGACCCCTTATGCGACAGTGACCAGAATCAAATCCAATGTGTTTCTCTGAAGATCACCTGTATAGAGTAAAACCTAGCGCTCTGTTTAAACCCACATCATTTCTAATTAGCCAAATTGCCCAACAGATAGTGCAGGCCCGACCAAGATTTTATACCGAAGTTTCTTATTTATCCCTTGAATCCAATTATTAAATATATGATGAATATCTATCGGAGATGGGAGATTAAAATAAGCTTGTACCATTCTACAAATATTTCTAGCAATATGATAATAAAAAAAGATATTGTATGGATTCATTGAGATTACAAGAACAACATTTCAAACTTTCTTTCCAGGCATTTCCATCCAAATGCTGGTGTGGCCGTACGGTGTTTAAGCTATTTGTGTTAGGGGTCATGAGAAATCCTAGCCATGTACACCATCATTGTTGAAGTGCTTAGGTGCTACTGTCCTCCTTGGAGACGTTGATGGGAAACCGCCCACCGTCTCCAGGTGTTGTCTGCTAGTCCAGAAAGCTACTATCTGCAAAGTTGAATCATTGTTTGGTGTATCTTGTGTGTTTCATGCTTTTTCTCCCTCCTTACTCTTCATGGCTAGGGCTAGCACTGGTTGTTGGCTTCTGCCATGATTTGATGAGTGTTCTTTTCTAGCGCCTGCTTCATCTTCGTTGATACTCTTCTTGTTGGTGGCGTCAAAAAATCAAATTTCGAGTGGTCTTTTCATCATTTTTGTTATTAGCTTTAAGGGCGGTCATCGTATCCGATGAGCTTTGGCTTGTGTGTCCTTCTCCATCCTTAGTCCTCATTCCATTGGGTGGCCCCTAGAATGGAGTTGTTGGGGTCACTTTAAAACGGTCACCTCCGACTGGTTTGTGCGGTTATGTCATATTTAACAGAGGTAAAAACAGCTCGAGGGAGTCAAGGCACCATCAGGTGTAAGGATGAGGTGAATGTTCAAAGATCCTGACTAGCTCGGAAATAGTGAGAGGTGCAAGCAGTTACGTTTGATGACATTAAAAGGATTCAAAATTGTTGTTAGGAAATCTTAGACAAAAGGTTCGGGCCCGACGATCAAACAAAAAATGTAAAGCCAAATGCAATCTAAAGAACACTTTCGACCAGTTTTCTGCACTGCGAAGGCGTGGCAAGTGGCGTTAAAGGAAACGAAAACCCACCTATATTGAGAAAGGTAACAAGAAGCAAAGGTCAAATTGAGTTTGGCTAGGAGTGTTTTTACAATTATACCCCCTGACCATTTTGTACAACATATTCTAGGAATGTAGTAGGTAGCGAGGGGTATTTGTGTATTTTTCTATAGGCTTGATTAGGGGTCAACCCTAAAGGGATATTATTTTGAAAGTTACTTTTGATCGCACTGCGTTAATATGTGATGTCTGTGCTTTGAGTCACATTGTTTGTGTGTCGTTGGGATCTCTTGATTCAAACATTCAGGCTTGAAACTAACATGAGGGAAGCAGCAGGACGGCATGGTTACGAGGAGGTGATGCAGGACGCAACGGCCACGGTATAACTGGCAAGTATGTTGTTAACTCGTGGAGCTATCTTTTGACTATGCGTGTTTTATCTTTGAATTGTCGCGTTGTACCTTGCCGTTGTATTCTTCCCTAGAGTTTTTCTTATATGACCGTTTAGTAGTCCAGTACTTGCAAGGTGCTTTTATCACACCTTGACTGGCTATCTCAATATCTGCAGTTATAAATTCAAGCGGGAACATTTGGTCCTCCATTGAACTATAAGAAGAAAAAAAACTAATTTGACGTGAGAGATGATGGTATGTTTTCAGAGTTGAAGTAAGAAAAGTTTAACTTAGGATAACACATGGGATTTTCCCCCAGAACTAAAACGCCTCGTGTTTTGAAACGGAAGGTAATCATCTTTGAAACGAAACAAAAGAAGTGTGGAGATGATCCGTCCGTGCTCAAATTGCACACGAGGTCGATATGCAATGTGCTAATAGTCTGGTACACATGCTAATCGCAAAAAGAAAATAGAGGCAACTTGTTTATGCCAGCCCTGCTCCACGATACCTACTTTACATATACATTTCTTTTCTAAGTGCTGCCGTGCGTCACTTCTCCAAACCCGAATTACTAATCGGGAGTTCTGGTGATCTGCATCTAACAAGCTGACTAAGAACAGCACAACACGGCTTTCTTTTGTTTTTCTGTCTAGGGAGAGCCGGTGGCTAATGTGCCATGGCATAGCAAAGATATGGAAAAACAATCCTGAGTGTGTTAGACTATACCTGCCTCAATTATGAGTACCGCTATGTCCAATTTCCTTCTTTAATCGAAACTTGGAGAATGTGGACAATTTCTAAGGTTTTCAGAACAAAGGTCTTTGACTGAATTGACTCATCTAAATTTGTAGTGTATAATACCTGTATTTACAATTCAATGGTACCAATATAATAATGATGGTAAAAAGGCTCAAAATTCCTTCCTCTCCTTTGATGCTACTCCGTTCATGTCTTGCCCTGAGTCGTAACAACTCCATCCCGTCGATCCATCTATACCAGTCTGAACGTAAAACTTAGGAATTCAACATGGCTCCAATCGTGAAAGTTGAAGTAACGGTTGTCTGGTAGGTGGAATTCTCTTTCAAGCTAATCACAAAATCATTCAGATCCAGAGCCCCTAACGATCAGAAAGGGTGGACTCTTCTCTTACGTCCGAAAAGTTTGAATTAGATGCAGTTATTTGAGAATAGTATTCTTAAAACAAATTTGCTTTCATGAAAGGGCAAGAATGACAAGATAGATCACAAGATGGATATCGGCAAAACAGTAACAAAAATAGGACATGAAATTCGCTTTTCCCAAGCATTTCCTTGACTTTGATCAGCAGATACTGCATCCACTGAAAGCATGGAAAACAGTTCATCCATTTTCTTAAACATGGAAATCAGTTCATCATCAGACCAAAGTGAAGCAGCCACCAAAGGTCCAAAGCAAAAGCATACAGCGAGAAGCCAAGATCACCAAACGTAGGAACGCAGCTCAGTCTCACAGTCACAGCGAGCACGTTCAGCGCCAAGGCCAAAGCCCACGCGCGTGCGTCCCGGCCGGTCGCGTCCTCACCATTCACCAACTCCATTTGGTCCTGGGGCGCACCAACCACAACCCGGCGACCGAGCTTCCAGCTACCCGGCAGCCACCACGAAATTTCCACGCCGCTGGCTCGCAAGATCAACACACGTTTGTGTTCTCGGCCAAATAATTCGCGCAGTGCTTTGGTCGTCTTGGACCAGTCTCCACACTCCACACCAGCTCCCCTTCAGGAAGAGCCTATTTAAACCTCGCCACTCCCACCGGCTCTCACCAGGAAGAGCAGCAGCACCAAATCGTAGCGCAACACCAGCTCTCCTGTACAGAACCCAAAGAATCCAGTTCCAATCATTTCGCTGACAGGAATTCCTTAGCTTCTCTGTGTGTCTACAATTCTAGTTCTCTGTGCTAGCAATGGCGTGCGAGAAGAGCAATGTTGCTGCCAATGGCGACGGCCTGTGCATGGCGACGCCGCGCACCGACCCGCTTAACTGGGGGAAGGCCGCGGAGGAGCTCATGGGCAGCCACCTGGACGAGGTAAAGCGGATGGTGGCGGAGTTCCGCGAGCCGCTGGTGAAGATCGAGGGCGCCAGCCTGAGCATCGCGAAGGTGGCCGCCGTGGCCAACGGCGCCGGCGAGGCCCGCGTCGAGCTCGACGAGTCGGCGCGCGGGCGCGTCAAGGCCAGCAGCGACTGGGTCATGAGCAGCATGATGAACGGCACCGACAGCTACGGCGTCACCACCGGGTTCGGCGCGACGTCGCACCGCCGCACCAAGGAGGGCGGCGCGCTCCAGAGGGAGCTCATCAGGTTCCTCAACGCCGGCGCCTTCGGCACCGGCACCGACGGCCACTTTCTCCCCGCCGAGGCGACGCGGGCGGCCATGCTCGTCCGCATCAACACCCTGCTCCAGGGGTACTCGGGCATCCGCTTCGAGATCCTCGAGGCGATGGTCAAGCTGCTCAACGCCAACGTCACGCCGTGCCTGCCGCTCCGGGGCACGGTCACCGCGTCCGGCGACCTCGTCCCGCTCTCCTACATCGCTGGCCTCGTCACCGGTCGCGAGAACTCTGTGGCGGTTGCCCCAGATGGCACCAAGGTGAACGCTGCCGAGGCGTTCAAGATTGCTGGCATCCAGGGCGGCTTCTTCGAGCTGCAACCCAAGGAAGGTCTTGCCATGGTGAACGGCACCGCCGTGGGCTCTGGACTTGCCTCCACCGTGCTCTTTGAGGCCAACATTCTGGCCATCCTCGCCGAGGTCCTTTCGGCCGTGTTCTGCGAGGTCATGAACGGCAAGCCGGAGTACACCGACCACCTGACCCACAAGCTCAAGCACCACCCGGGACAGATCGAGGCCGCCGCCATCATGGAGCACATCTTGGAGGGCAGCTCCTACATGAAGCACGCCAAGAAGCTCGGCGAGCTCGACCCGTTGATGAAGCCCAAGCAGGACCGGTACGCTCTCCGTACATCGCCGCAATGGCTTGGCCCCCAAATTGAGGTTATCCGTGCTGCCACCAAGTCCATTGAGCGCGAGATCAACTCCGTCAACGACAACCCGCTCATCGACGTCGCCCGCAGCAAGGCGCTCCACGGTGGCAACTTCCAGGGCACGCCCATCGGCGTGTCCATGGACAACACCCGCCTCGCCCTCGCCGCCATCGGCAAGCTCATGTTCGCGCAGTTCTCCGAGCTCGTCAACGACTACTACAACAACGGCCTGCCCTCCAACCTGTCCGGTGGGCGCAACCCCAGCTTGGACTACGGGTTCAAGGGCGCCGAGATCGCCATGGCGTCGTACTGCTCCGAGCTGCAGTTCCTGGGCAACCCGGTCACCAACCACGTCCAGAGCGCCGAGCAGCACAACCAGGACGTGAACTCGCTTGGCCTCATCTCGTCGAGGAAGACGGCCGAGGCCATCGAGATCCTGAAGCTCATGTCCTCGACGTTCCTGATCGCGCTGTGCCAGGCCGTGGACCTGCGCCACATCGAGGAGAACGTCAAGAGCGCCGTCAAGGGCTGCGTGATGACGGTGGCGAAGAAGACCCTGAGCACCAACTCCACCGGTGGCCTCCACGTCGCCCGCTTCTGCGAGAAGGACCTGCTCCAGGAGATCGAGCGCGAGGCCGTGTTCGCCTACGCCGACGACCCCTGCAGCGCCAACTACCCGCTCATGAAGAAGCTGCGCAACGTGCTCGTGGAGCGCGCCCTCGCCAACGGCACGGCTGAGTTCGACGCCGAGACCTCCGTCTTCGCCAAGGTCGCCCAGTTCGAGGAGGAGCTGCGCGCGGCGCTGCCCAAGGCGGTGGAGGCCGCACGGGCGGCGGTCGAGAAGGGCACGGCCGCGATACCCAACAGGATCACCGAGTGCCGCTCGTACCCGCTCTACAGGTTCGTCCGCGAGGAGGTCGGCACCGTGTACCTGACCGGCGAGAAGACGCGGTCACCTGGTGAGGAGCTGAACAAGGTGCTCGTCGCCATCAACCAGGGCAAGCACATCGACCCGCTGCTCGAGTGCCTCAAGGAGTGGAACGGAGAGCCCCTGCCCATCTGCTGAACTGGAGTAGGATAAGGATGGAGTATTCAATTGTGCAGTGTTTTTTTCGTGTGTAAACAAACACTAATGATTGTTAGGTGCTTATACACATTTTTACATGTATGTTATTTTTTCAAAAATAAATTCATATTTTATATGTTCTTAAGGTGTCCTTTGCATTCCCTTTTAGCGGGTTGCCTGTAACCACATGTTCAAGATGTCCATTGCACATGTTTGTTGAGTGTTGACAAGATCAAGCGCACGTTTGACTGTTTCAACACCGATTTAGATGGTGTACTGTTTTGTTTTGCATCAGACTGAACTGTCGCAGAAAATGGAAATAATACAAAAACGAAAAAAGCGTTGGGAAATATACTAAATGTTTTGAATCATGCATTCCATGTGTAAAAGAATCTTCAGCGGGTTCCCAATAAATATTTCCAGTAACAGGCTAGTGCAAATGTTACAATTTTGTTATATGATTATTGGGGAAGTTGCTTTTGTAATTATCTAAGAGCATCTCCAGCACTCCCCTAATAAATATTTTCCAATAACATAATAATAGGGATGTCCTAATATTTATTTCATGGTTAATAGGTGATTTACTTTTGCAGTCCCCCCAATAATCTTGTCCTAATCCAACTAATCTATTAGTAGAGGTCCAACTCCCCTTTATTTAGGGAGAGTTGAGCTGGATTATTGGTTTGTCTCAATAATTATTGGAAAAAAAAGAAAGTGTATTGGTTTTCTGCTGGAGCACTATTTTTTCTCCAACTCCCTCATGGATTAGGAAACGGGGATCTTCTAGAGATGGTCTAGTAATCTCATCCCAATCTAATTAATTATTGGGGGAGCTCCAGCTTCCGTTTTATTTGGGGGAGAATGGGGTGGATTATTTGTTTGTCCTAATAATTATTGGGAAAATAGAAAATTATCAAGGTTGTGTTGGAGCACTATTTTCCATCAACTCTCTTGATATGATATTTGGATTAGGAATTGGAGATCTGCTGGAGATGCTCTAACATACATCCTCCACCTCCCACCACGGTGCCTCTGGCCCAATAATTCTATACAATTTGGCACATTGTTGTGAGATAATGATTTCTCAATTAACTCCATATACAGAGCTGTAATCAACATTTTATTTTTGGGCAACAGCTGCAATCGATATTATGCATGTGAAGATAATAACTTCCTGTGGAAACAAAACTTGCGCTAAAGAACAAGATTTTTATTTGAAGTGGTGTTATACTCACAAGAGATAGAGATAATTTAGTTAAAAGAAATTAGAATGCAGAAATTTCATGTTTGTAACTCTAGGGAAACTCTATAGCATATTTTCTCCGAGTGCAATTTTGCTAATTTTATATGCATATAGTTCAAATATCTGTTAGGTTACATCCTCCAAGGAGTGTCAAAATTGTAAGACCCTTTTTTCGAAAGATCAGCACAGACGCAAACACTCACACGCACGCTGCTCACCCCTGCAAATATACGTACACAAACCCTACTCCTATGAGCACTTCCGAGAGATTGGACCAGCAAATCTGATCTTGAGATTCACGAACTCGCATCTCACTGTCGACGGGGACCTCACCTACCATTGAAACCACTGAAAGAATAGCGCCGGTTAAGTCTTATAATAAATCCAAAAACATACGAACTATGATGGGTGTATTCAACCATAAAAAACCTTACTAATTGATCTATGATCAACAAGCAGGTTAACAATGCGGTAACAACACCGAGAGAGGAAAACATTTGCTAGGTGAAGGTAGGACCAATTGTTGGGAAATATCATAGAAATTGAAAAGAAACAACTTAGCTGTGGCTGTGGCATATGGTCACCTTTGTGTCTTTCCTTTCAAACAACAGTCGTGTGCCTGCTTAGTCGCCGCGGACTATGACATCTCTCTAATAATGTTCGCCATGGGTTCGTTGTTAGTTTGTTACCAACCGTGTGATAAAAGTGTGTGTCTACAAAAAGATATAGACCATCGCTTTGTAAATCGAAAAGAGTAGCAGGTGCAGTTCGTGCACTACATACATATTTGGATGATGTTGCCATGCAGCACCTGCCCTCTACCGGCCCAACAGTATAATACTACGCCCTGCGCGTGGCTGCGTCCGGAGGGGTAAAGCTCGGAATCTTCATGATACACTTCTCTGAACTTCGGAAATCGGAAGATCATGTCGATCAATGATTGTTTTATCACAACTTGTTGGGTGCCCACTACGGGAGGGTGACTCCTCCTCAAGTGGCTTATTGTCACATTGCTGGGGAAGTTAACAGGTTGCTGCCCCAGATCTGGAGCGCCTTGCTTTCCTTGGAAGTTCTCCTGCTGGTGCGGAATCGGACATCGAAATCGGAACAGCCTTGACCTGCTTGTGAATCTTCAGAGTCCAGTCTCTCCATGTTTCTTCTGCAAAAAAAAAAAAAATAGAGAGTCGTGTCTGTGTCTGCCCACAATCTGCCAGTTCGTTCTCAGTTCTCCGCGGAATCAGACAGAAATTGCAATCAGATCGAAGAACAACACGCTGTCTCGGAAATCCTGGTGTCTCTTACTTGATACCCTACCACCGAGTGAGACTAGCGAGAGCGCCAATGCAACGAAGTGAGCTCGTCATTTCGTGCCGTTTCCTTGTGGCATTCGTTTCGCACGCTTGCAGCGTCTCCAATCTCCAAGTGGTTGCGTTGCGTCTTCGTGTGTAAGGTACGGGCGACGGACGGGACCAAGTGACCACCCGAACCCGACCGACCGAGACCGTAAGACTTCGGCAATGGCTCGCGTCCACACACGGGCTCCTCCCCCACCAACCCCGTCGCACTCACAGTCCGCCACCCACCACCGCGCCCGCGCAGACGCAGACGCGAACGCAACCGCAGCTGGTTCAGGAAGAGCCTGGGTTTCGAACCACAAGCTCTTCTTCCTCAACACAGTCCCGCGAGTAGCACTACTAGTACTGTTCCCTTCTCCTGTTGTTTCCCCCAACTAGTTTCTACAACTACTACTCCTCTGTTCGTGTTCGCCTCGCGTGCCTGAAGCAATGGAGTGCGAGACCGGCCTCGTGCGCTCCCTGAACGGCGACGGCCTGTGCGTGGCGGCTCCGGCGGCGGCGCCGCGCGCCGACCCGCTGAACTGGGGCAAGGCGGCTTCGCCTCGCTCGTGATTCCTTTCTCTCTCTCTTTTTTACAGCAATTTATTACGAGCTTAAGTATTCCGTACAGTGTGGAGTGGTTACTGGTTAGATGATCGTAAGTATCAAATAATAGTATTACTAGTTTTATTCATGAAAATTCTGCAGCGTCGCGCGACGGCGCGCCTGCATGTGGTCCGGCTAATTGTTTACGGCACGGGATCCCACCAGTGTCCAAGCAAAGAAAAGATTCCCTTTTTTTCCCGGGTGTTAGCTAGGTCGTCGGTGGATTGCTGGCCATATATCTGTGAACACGTAGTAATAAACAAGGTTTATAATCGATCGATCGTGTTTGCTGGTTTGCATCACGCAGGCTTTACAAATTTACAAGCAGGGCACCATGAATCAATCTCCTATCATGCATCCAGATTAAAACATACTAGATGCACTAGTAGTCAAAAAAACCATCCAGGTCCCAGGCTCTAGCTGTCTATCAGCTCCAGTTTAATTTTAGCAGGGTGCACCGAACCTGCACGGCTAGTCCTACAGTACCGAGTACCCGACGCGCGAGCTGACGGGCGCAACCGCTGGTCCACAGCGCGTGCGGACACCCAAGCTTTTTAGGTGTACGCCCACTGTTCGGTGGGCCATCTTGTCCCCGCCCCACCGATCGTGGACTAGCATACAACACAGAGCGGCCTGGCTCGACAGCTCGCTCGGCAGGCCGCGCTTCCCGGTGCCCTCGCGACTGGCGAGGTTGGCCGGCCGGCCGGCGTCCCGGGCCGGCAGCTCACCCACCAGTAACCGCCAGCCAATGAGCCACCCGGCTCGCCTGATTCCGCGGGGGACGAAAAGTCCCCCGGGGATTCCGGGGATATCCAGGGAAGGAACGAACGAAGATACCCTCCTGCCGACGCTGGGCCGTTCCGAGTTTTGACTGACACGGCCCGATCCGATCCCCGACCGACGCCGCGCCGCGCCCAGCTCTCGACGCGTCCGGCAGGCGCGGCGGTGCGGGTGGGGTGGCGCCGTCGCGCGCCCTGTGCGCCTCGTGCCATCTCGTGCTCTCGGCGGCGAGGGCGAGGTGGACGGGGGGGAACGAAAAGTCCTCGGCGCCGCGGAGCCCTCTCGGTCTCGGCACATGGCGACGACGTGGGTTGGGCGGGGTGGGTAGGTGGCTGGTTCGCCGGATAGGGACGGCCGGACGGGGGTCTTGCCTCTTGCTCTTGCGCTCGCGTCACGACGCCGCTGAAAGTTAGGTGAGCCGCTGCGCTTGCGCTGAGCGAGCGCTCACGTCGCACGGGTTGGTACCGCACGGGCGGGCTGGTGCTCGACAGCGGCCGGAACACGGGGGCTCCGTCAGAGCTGGAACACGTACGTTAGCGGCCGGGCAACATGGTGGCATTTTTCTTTCAGGCTTATACCTAACAAAAACGACTACTCATACGTTTCTGGAAAAAAACGTTTATTTTTCATGACAGAACTAAAGAACTTGATAATGGACAACTTGTCACCAATGAAACATCGATGATGCAATGATAAAAGAAAACTTGGAAAATTATTAAGCAGTCAACTGCTCACAGCAGCATGTGGAATTGTTCCACTTCTCATATCCGGGAAGCTTCTTTAGACTTTTGGCAGATAAGGTCCCGAAAGCCCTCCCTTTTGTTTCCGTTACCCAAGCTGGCCATATGACGGCAGGAAGAATATTTTACTCGCACCGACACCTCTGGCCACTTCATATCTTTGTGTAGCAAATAACAATTTACACAATTACTCGGTTTCTGAACAAAAAGACGTGTCTGACTAAGTAGTGCTGATCCACTTCGCATCAAAGACTTGGTGGCATCACTTCGTTGTCATGTGATTTTTTTTTGGAAAGCAGTTGTCATGTGATGTGAAACATAAACTAAGTGGTAGTCCTAATCTAAACTCTCAAGTCGGCAGAGTTAGTTATTCAATTTCAATCTGTTGTAAAATCCAGACTAAGTTATATGGTTCATTTTTTTTACTGATGATGCCGCGCTAGCAGCTCTGAACTGACCTCTTTTTTGTCCGCCCCTCCTGACAGATTCCTCAATGCCGGCGCCTTCGGCACCGGCGCCGACGGCCACGTGCTGCCGGCCGAGGCCACGCGCGCGGCGATGCTCGTGCGCATCAACACCCTCCTCCAGGGCTACTCCGGCATCCGCTTCGAGATCCTCGAGGCCATCGCCAAGCTGCTCAACGCCAACGTCACCCCCTGCCTGCCGCTCCGTGGCACCATCACCGCGTCCGGCGACCTTGTACCCTTGTCCTACATCGCCGGCCTCATCACGGGCCGCCAGAACTCCGTCGCGGTGGCCCCCGATGGCAGGAAGGTGGACGCCGCCGAGGCGTTCAAGATCGCCGGCATCGAGCACGGCTTCTTTGAGCTGCAGCCCAAGGAAGGGCTCGCCATGGTCAACGGCACGGCCGTGGGCTCTGGTCTTGCGTCCACCGTGCTCTTCGAGGCCAACGTGCTCGCCATCATGGCCGAGGTCATCTCCGCGGTGTTCTGCGAGGTCATGACCGGCAAGCCGGAGTTCACCGACCACCTCACCCACAAGCTCAAGCACCACCCTGGACAGATCGAGGCTGCCGCTATCATGGAGCACATCTTGGAAGGCAGCTCCTACATGAAGCTTGCCAAGAAGCTCGGCGAGCTCGACCCACTGATGAAGCCCAAGCAGGACAGATACGCGCTCCGCACCTCGCCGCAGTGGCTCGGCCCACAGATTGAAGTCATCCGCTTCGCCACCAAGTCCATCGAGCGCGAGATCAACTCCGTCAACGACAACCCGCTCATCGACGTCTCCCGTGGCAAGGCGCTCCACGGCGGCAACTTCCAGGGCACCCCCATCGGTGTGTCCATGTCTCGCCCTCGCCGCCATCGGCAAGCTCATGTTCGCGCAGTTCTCCGAGCTGGTGAACGACTTCTACAACAATGGCCTGCCCTCCAACCTGTCCGGCGGGCGCAACCCCAGCTTGGACTATGGTTTCAAGGGTGCCGAGATCGCCATGGCCTCCTACTGCTCTGAGCTCCAGTTCCTGGGCAACCCGGTGACCAACCACGTCCAGAGCGCGGAGCAGCACAACCAGGACGTGAACTCGCTCGGGCTCATCTCCTCCCGGAAGACCGCCGAGGCCGTCGACATCCTGAAGCTCATGACCTCGACGTTCCTGATCGCCCTGTGCCAGGCCATCGACCTGCGCCACCTCGAGGAGAACATGAAGGCCGCGGTGAAGAACTGCGTGACGCAGGTGGCCAAGAAGACCCTGTTCATGAACGCCATGGGCGGGCTCCACGTCGCGCGCTTCTGCGAGAAGGACCTGCAGACGGCGATCGACCGGGAGGCGGTGTTCGCGTACGCCGACGACCCGTGCAGCCCCAACTACCCGCTGATGCAGAAGCTCCGGGCCGTGCTGATCGAGCACGCGCTGGCCAACGGCGACGCTGAGCGCGTCGCGGAGACGTCCATCTTCGCCAAGGTGGCCGAGTTCGAGCAGCAGGTCCGCGCCGCGCTGCCCAAGGAGGTGGAGGCCGCGCGCGCCGCCGTGGAGAGCGGCAGCCCCATGGTGCCCAACAGGATCAAGGAGTGCCGCTCCTACCCGCTCTACCGGTTCGTGCGCGAGGAGGTCGGCACCGAGTACCTCACCGGCGAGAAGACGAGGTCCCCCGGCGAGGAGCTGAACAAGGTGCTGGTGGCCATCAACGAGCGCAAGCACATCGACCCGCTGCTGGAGTGCCTCAAGGAGTGGAACGGCGAGCCCCTGCCGCTCTGCTGAGCTGCCCGCAAGAGGAGAGGAGACAAGGTATTATACAGAAGAAAAACAAAAAGTATAGGGGGCTCAATACAGAGCATTTGAAGATCATTGTGAAGTTTTACAGCCAGTCTAGCTGATGACAATCTCTATATTTACCGTTCCCTTGTAGCTATAAAGTTTATGTGAATGTTGTTTGTGTTCCTGATGCTGCGACGCCATGGCCTGCAATTTGCATGTCCTGGGCACCCGCGGCTTCTGAACTTTTGCTGTTTTTAACATGTATAAGTTGGGGGTAAAGTAAATTATTTTGTTCTACAATGAAGCATGCATGACGAGTTCTTTCACATTGAGCTGGACAATGCTGATCGTTTAGGCGTGTCAGCTAGTGCCGGAGGGAGTAAAACCGTTCGTCAGCCCTGTCATGTACAGTGTTCGATCAGAGTAGTTGATGGTTGTCTGTTTCTCAAACAGGGACAGCATGATGCAGCCAATTTTTGAGCGTTGGGGAGTACCTGATGGGTGGGTCTCCTACTTTTTTGTTGCTGGTGGCCAACCGCTGTTCGTTGAATCGATCAACTCCAAAGGATGATTGGATTGTTCATGAATCGTTATCCTTTACCTACCACGTCGGAAACATGACCGAACGCCTGCCTATTTTTGAGATATCAGATTCCAGGCTTCGCCAGGAAATTAGATTCCTGTAGGCTTGTCAAGATTCGGTAGCAGGAGAAACTCCGCCACATGCTAGTACTGAATAATTTCCATGTTCTGCCACTCATTACCCTTTCGTGACTGAAACACGTACTAGTGGCATTGAGTACACAAATTGGAACTATTCTCTGCCATTTGGTTAGGCGCCTTTTGAATATCTCTCCCCCCAAATTGTGTGTTGACATGTTAACTTACATTATATGATAGACCAGCGAGAAGAAGATAATGCGAAACTTGCAGCACCAAACTTCTTGGCATGGCATGTCGGCTCATCATCGCCTCATCCTATCTGTCGGCTGCGGAAACTCTGAATAAGGTTCTCAGGGTGTAGCTCAGACGTCAACGTGCCTTGCATGACTGCAACTCAAGCATTGCTGTACACCCACGAGGCCATGACCGATCCTTGTCTCACTGAGTAATTTCTCCCCTGTGACAGCTAACACCTCGATGCAGCGAACTTGACGCCATTGCCTTTCAGTTCCTAGTTCCCACAGCAGTGGCATTTTTTGACAACCACGTTCCGAAGACTTCCTCAGGCCGCCTCCAATAGTTTTAGGACATGAAGCGCGATCATCATGGATGATGAACAGTACGGACTGATCATTAGCACCAGACTGGCCATGACGGGGGCACGCGCGGCCATTTTTCTGCATGATTCCGCCGGGCATGGCGTGACCTTGCCGCAAGCCTCCATTGAATTGAATTCTCCAACTGCAAGTGCAGGAATAAGGACCACGTGCATCTAAAGCTTGCTTCGGCACCCCGTTCTGAAGTTTCTTGCTGCCCTGCCCCTGCCTGTTGCCAGCATGGTTTGATAGATACTATGTACTCGATAGCACAGGAAAATCAAACAGAATCCTTGCTAGCATTTGGTAGACTCTTTGAGTCCCTAGCACTGGGGCCTTGTTTAGATCCAAAAAGTTATTCCCAAATTCACTATGTAAAAAGAAGACTCCCCATCACATCAAAATGTCATAACATGCATGAAGTACTAAATGTAAATGAAATCAAAAACTAATTACACAGTTTTGTTGTACTCTGCGAGACGAACATTTTGAGCCTAATTTATCAATTTTTGGACAAATTTTCGCACATACAAACGAAATGCTACAGTGGCGCAATGATTACGAAGAGACATCGAAGTCCCAAATTTGCACTCCCAAATTTGGGAACTAAACAAGGCCTGGATATGGGGCGACAGTTCAACGGCGACAAGAGATCAGCGACTAGCAATAGCCATGCGCCATTTTGGCGTCACCGTCTCGCTCTCTCTGAAGATGCGTGAGCAAAACCAAGACGCATGTTCACAGTTCGCCATGTACCTCCACCAACTACTACCGTTTGTCTTCTTCAGAGGTCCAGAGAGCACAACTACTGCCCTTTCCTGTTCAGATTCAGACTGTATCTCGTTTCGAAACGCGTTGATACATTCTGTGCTGAGAATTGGGATAGGCTCCATATTGACAAATATATAGGCTGGTTAACCTAAACCTTGGAGTGATGTGGCTCCTCCCAGCATGTTTTTTTTTTTGAAATTATCCCACCATATGTCACCAGCAATGTTTGTTACAACCACTTGAGGTAGGGTCTAACCAAACCTCTAACAACAAAGCATGCAACGAAGTCATAACTGACGAGCTCCTTTTTTGGCTCGCTAGGTAGCACCATCGGACTTGCATGTTTAGCTTCGTCCTCCGATCCTAAAGTCGAGATGTCCAAATCAGCACAGTTGTCATGGCTTGACTTCAGAAGGAAAAAAAATCTGTAGCAGTATTCAGAATTCAGAGCGAACAATTGACCACGTGTACAAACAGAGAGGAGTGTACGGTTCACGGGTTTACTTGTTTGATTGAATGGGACACTGGATTACCTGTAGGACACTGAAAGTAGCGAGGGATATATAAGCAGATGCACGGAGCACAGGGAAGCCAATCAGAGAAACCTTAACGGTGTGTTTATTTGGCAAAGAAGAGATCAGAACCAGAAGTTGCAAAGCCCATGAAGAAATTAGCCGAACATGTGGTTTACCTATTGGGCTGAAATGTTTGGTTGGCCTAAATCTAAGTTGGGCCGTGGTATCTCTCCATAGATAATTCGGCAACAAGGTCCAAATTTTTTCAACAACCGCTCGACCCGCGCGGACAGACCTCCAAACAGAGACAGAGTCTCAGAAACGCAGGCGCGCGTTTTTGGACAGCAAAATAGGCAAATTATTAGTCCATAAACTTCATAAACTTTTTTTCTCGGCTCAATTTCATCATCTAACTTTTAAAAAATCGATTTAGTCCTCAAACTTTATGTTCTCGGTTCAACTTCATTCCCTATACGAGCTGGGTTACCAAGTAGGTGTGACATGTCATCCAATTACATGGCTTATTATAACAATTTATCGGGCCATTGTTTTATAGGCATTAATATAGAATGAGTGTACATATTTATATGTGATTGCCTGCTTGTGCACCGTGCATCCTATAAACATTGTGATACATGTTTCTTAATGCTCAGAGTCAGTAATTGCAAGGTTTCCAAAATAAAGCTAGCACTTTCCATATGAACCTTGTCTTGTGAATAGAATACTCTTAGTAACATAAATTGGAGTGGTAATAGCTAACCAAGGTTTCACCCTTGCTAGGTAAGCATCCCACTGCATTTCTGAGGTGATATCAAAACCTGCCATAATTTGCATCCAATTTTTTAATGACTGCCGGAATTCCAAACAAACAAACGAGAAAATTACCCCCGGTCCGCAGTTCAATGCTGACCTGATTTTTGTCTGGATAACGTCGTTTTTCGCGGCACTCTAATGGTGATCACGAGAGCTGCGTCTGTCTCTGCTCGCGTTCTGCCGTTCCCCCATATGGGACGACCTCACGAGCGGGACGGACGGCGCCCCTGCGCGTGCGCGGCTTGTCTTCCAGTTCCTGGCTGGCTGACACGGTCAGCACTCAGCAGCCAGCAGCCAGCAGCCAGCAGGCGTGGATCATAAACAAAAGCCGCACTGTCTGTCTCCCTGTCCTCAGCCGCGGGCAAGGCAACCCAACTGCCGGAACGGATTAACATATCCCGCGCCACGCCGGAGCCGGATGGAGCTGCCAGCCCAGCTAGCTCCCAGCTGAGCCGGGGAGACCCGGCGCCGGAGCCTGACTCTCCACTGCTGCCGTATGTGACTGGTGGCCTTGTTGTTGCCTGCCACCACACTAGCTGAACTACCTTCCCGGCCATCCGTCTATAGCCTAGAACCACTGAACCACACTAGAGTTCATGGAGCTCGATGGAAAAGATGCGGTGCTTGTCTGAGAAAAAGACCAGATGGATTTTCAATCAAATCCAAAGGTACAGAAATTTGATAGATTTGACTCCAGTCAACAATATCTTTGTTTCATACCCATATGCATTCATGCTTGGCGAGACACCTCTTTTAGAAGCTCGAAATTGATTACGATACGAGCTAAGATATTCATACTTATTACCTTGGTTAGCGTACTTCGGTTTGTATATCTAAAGTTTCCACAAGGTTTTGTGTGAACAGTGATATCTCTTTTTTTTTGGAAACTAGTAGTTGGTGGAAAGTGACTCTTCAAAAATGAATAAATATTTAGGCATGAACAAAGAGGTATATACATTTATAATGTCCACACGACATTAAGTTCCCAAAATAAAGGCAACACTTTTGACATAACATTGTGGAATATTTTAGATGTAGAAACTAGAGACTAGCTATAGCCAATATAAGTGATACTCAGTACGAATGTACGATTGCTCATAACTTTATCGGCGACTCGGGCGGCTCGCACATCACCGCGTCCGCCGCCCAAATCCCCATCGCCCCTGCCTCGCCGCCACCAGAGGGGCCGACCGGAAGCCCGAGCTGGCCCCTAGGACGGTGGCGGCGGGTCTCCTGCCCTGCGGCGGCCGCGATTTTCGGATCCGAGCGGGGATTTGGACCCCCGGCATAGCCATGGCGGCCACGGCGGCGCCGACACCACCAGGCCGCGGATCCGGTGTCTTGGGGGCCGGATCCGGCGAGGCCGACACCGGATCCACGAGGAGGAGAGCCCGGCAATGGAGCTGGGCACGGCAACGGCGGCGGCCGGCGGTGACGGCCCTACGTGCGGGAGGCCGGCGGTGTGCGGTCGGCGGAGGCGCGCAGACCGATCCGTGGGCGTCGTTCACCTTCTTGGAGGCGTCAATTGTTGCAGCCCCCCACGGGCGAAGGCTGCAGGTGGCGCGGGCGGAGCGGCAATCTGATTCAACGTCTTTCATCGCTTCGCGTTGCTCCCCACGGGGGCAATCTGGGCGAATTTCGCTAGCTGTCGTGCAGCCGCCTTCCCACGGGTTGGTGCCGTCCCTTTGCCGGCGGAACCTTGCTCCGGGTGGCGGTGTTCGTCGACTGTGGCCGGAGTGCGTCTTTTCTTGCGATGGTGGCGTCCTGTGGTTGTGTGAAGATGCTGATGTCCTTCAGGTGAGGGTGACTGTGGTGACGGTAGTGGCGGCGATCTGGGGGAAATCCTTGTCTGGCATGTGCCGGACAGGTGGCTGCGATGTGTCTGTGACACACACCTTGTTGAAGGCGTTGCTGAAGTCGTTGGTCAGTCCGTCCCCTGTTGCGCCCGTGGTTGATCAATAACTGGGTGAAAACCTAGTCTGGTTTCTTCAGGCCGGCGGCGGCAGTGCAGGCGCGTCGTCGAAGTTCTTGGTTGTCAAGGCCGTGTGGACACTATGTTCGGTATTCAGCGCAGGGCGAAGAAGGCATTGGATGGCGTAACAGTTCGGAGGTTGGTTTGCAGTTTCTGCACCAAGTCTTCGTGCTATTGCCTTCGAAGAAGCATCAATGGTGGTCGGTGTCCGGCATTTTCACTTCTTTGTAAGGTCTGGTAAACGTGTTATAGCGATCTTGGTGGTCGTGTAGGACTACTTGACCCCATGATGGGATGCAATTTTCTTATTTCTGTTTGGCCGTAGCCGTTCTGGTCAAGGCCGGGTAATATATTATCCATTATCAAAAAAATAGCCAATATAAGTACTCGTATTACACATATCTTATCTTACGGATTCAGAAAATCTTAGAGATAAATGTGATGACACTAATACAAGAATTCCGATGAGTATAGGTAGAACATGCATAACATGAGAAAAAAGGATAACGTTTGCGATGATAGTTTAACTCAGTTGTTGTTTAGGTCTCTTTTGGTTGAATATGTCCGAGTCTCCGGATTAGCATGCTCGTATTTTTGTCTAATTATTCGTTCACTAGTGGCAAGGCGCACCTTTCAATAGTGAGACGTGACTTTGTCAACCTCAAGATATGTCGAGCCAATTCCTTGAAGGCATGTTGATAGGGGTATGCGGATGTGTGATCGAGCGTCCGATCGTGTAACATGTTTCATAACAAAAAATTAAAAGGGATAGATGTTTCTTTACCCTTAGTTTCACTGACTGCAAATTTTCCTAAATTAAGATAGCACTTGTCCCATGAACCTTGCGAGATACTCTCATTACCATTATCAGAAGATTGAACTAGTACTGGTAATAGCTAACCAAGGGTAGAAATGCCGTATCCTAGCACTCCACGTAATTAATATATACCGCATTTGTGAGGCGAGATCAAAACGTATAACGACTTGCATCCAAACACGTGAGAAGAAGAAGGAGCGGAGCAAATCGGTGCTCGCGCGCGGTTCAATGCTGACCGGAATTCTGTCCGGACAGCGTCGTTGCTTCGCTTTCCCGGCATCCTGTCCCTGTCCCCGTCCGCGTCCCCGCCGTCCTCCCACATGGCGCGACCTCACGGCACGAGCACGGGGACGGACGGCGCCCCCGTGCTCGTGCGCTCAGCGGCCCGTCTTCCTTCGTGGCTGCCACGGCCCATCACAGCACTCGGCCAGCAGGGCGCGCACCTCGCAGCAGGCGCGTATCGTAAACAAAAATCGCTCAGCCTGTCGCCCTGTCCTCGTCGGTCACGGTCAGGGCTACGCAGACCCAACTGTGAACTGCCCGAACGCTTATCCCACGCCACGCGAGACGCGACGCCATATGGAATTGTCACTTGCTAGCCCAGCAACAACAGGTGCAGGGTAACAGTCGGGGGAGGAGGAGCCGGGAGCGAAAGCGGCGACGGAGACCCGAGGCTGACGGTCCGCGCAGGGACGGAATAAACAAGCGGCCCGCGCACACAGAGACGGACGAGGAGGGGAAGTGGTGCTGGTGCGTGCGTGCGACTGAACCGCTGCACTGCACTGCAACGGGGGTGATTGCTTACGAGTGGCACACGCAATAATTGGCCGCGCCAACCACCACCCCGGTTTTTTTCCACCGGCGAGCGAGCAGCCCGGTTTTCGTTTTCAGGGTTGGTGGCGTTTGTTTGCCCCGCCTCCATCCACCTCTCGTCATCAGGGCACCCACGACCACGAGAGAGAGATCAGTACTGCACTGGTAGTAGTAGGTAGAAATCCAATAGAAAGAAAGGCGCTACATGATTAAAAACTGAAACCAGGAAATTAGAATGATTCGTTTTTTTTTTACTTTGAGATGAGATCCACCGTAGCCCCATCATTCACCAACCATCCCACTAGGAGGAGAGCAGAGATTAGAGAGATAGAGCGAGGCGAGCCGGGGGTGCTCGGCTCACCTAAACCCGCCCACCCGGCGTGCCCGGGGCCTATTTAAGCGCGGCCTCCCCCGCCGTTTCCCTCCAAGAAGAGCACGCCCTCTCCTCCGGCTCTTCTTCTCCACCACCGGCACCACCACCACCTCCCGGCGTCGCCGTCGAGCTCGACGAGGAGGCGCGCCCCCGCGTCAAGGCCAGCAGCGAGTGGATCCTCGACTGCATCGCCCACGGCGGCGACATCTACGGCGTCACCACCGGCTTCGGCGGCACCTCCCACCGCCGCACCAAGGACGGGCCCGCGCTCCAGGTCGAGCTGCTCAGGTAATTATTAGATCACCGCGCCCGCCCAACCATATCTTTGCTAATTTAGATCAGATCTGCTCGCTGTTTAATGGCCTGATCCCGGACTCCATCCATGGTTGCTCCCGCTGGGAGGGAGTTCCACATGATTACGATTCACGAAGGGCCCATGACTCCACCAGGAGAGGGGTCCACATGACAGTTAAAGCAGGAGTACTAGGATTCTGTCCGGTCCGGGCCGTTTCTTTCTTTTCCTTTTCCCTTTCTTGTCACGGTGCCTTTTTTTTTTCCTTCCTGAGATTCATGTGCTCCGGCTGCAAGCATGGTATGTATGATCCATGCAAAAACGGGAGCAAATCAATGCGCCCTCAGCCCCTCACCCACCCACCCAACCACGAAGGCAATCCTCACTGGAGAGAGTAGCATACTCTGCACTGGCACCTAACGAATAAGATAGGCTTCGTGAAAAACTATAAAAAAAAGGATCGTGGGTGCCACGGAACAAAAACGATTCCAGATCTGGCGCCGCGGCGTCGGACAAAGCACTGGTTCGTTCGGTGCAACATCCTTTTCCAAACTGTTCCAACTCCCAAACCCAACTGGCGTTGCACTCACCCGGACGGAACGGAACCCACCGACGGCGGGCGGGGGTGCACGCAGCTCACATGCGCATGCCCCGGGGAAGCGTACCGGCCGGTCATGCGCCGCCGGGCACGGCTCTGCCGGATGGCATGACATTGATCCAGGCCGGCCGGCCGGGTTTCGTCGGTCGCGGGACCAAGTGTGTGGAAGTCCAAAGTTCGGATAACTTTTCTTTTCTTGGTCTTCGGTTGCATACTAGTACTGTATACGGAGGAGTAATATATACGAGTAGTATTGTTATACATTTATGTCATCTTGTCCATATGTTCTCAGCGAGCACGTACCAGATCCAGACTTCTTCGTTGAAGTTGAACGAGCTCACATGTGGGTCTTGTAGAGAGTGCACTTGTTGCCTTGAGGTACATCGGTGACAAACTTGATGGGTAGACCCAACCAACGCGAAATTGTCAGGCCGTGCTGCGTTCAGCAGCTAGCTGGTTCCCAGCTGCAACTTGGCAGTTAACTACTAACGACTTTCTTGTCGCGATCGGTGCACGACGTACTGAATCTGAGACTGACCATGTGTGCGTGGTAACTTAATTTGCAGGCATCTGAACGCCGGCATCTTCGGCACCGGCAAGGATGGCCACACGCTGCCGTCGGAGACGGTCCGCGCGGCGATGCTGGTGCGCATCAACACCCTCCTCCAGGGCTACTCGGGCATCCGCTTCGAGATCCTCGAGGCCATCACCAAGCTGCTCAACACGGGCGTCAGCCCGTGCCTGCCGCTCCGCGGCACCATCACCGCCTCCGGCGACCTGGTCCCGCTCTCCTACATCGCCGGCCTCATCACGGGCCGCCCCAACGCGCAGGCCGTCACCGTGGACGGCAGGAAGGTGGACGCCGCCGAGGCCTTCAAGGTGGCCGGCATCGAGGGCGGCTTCTTCAAGCTCAACCCCAAGGAGGGCCTCGCCATCGTCAACGGCACCTCCGTCGGCTCCGCGCTCGCCGCCACCGTGCTCTACGACGCCAACGTCCTCGCCGTGCTCTCCGAGGTCCTCTCCGCCGTCTTCTGCGAGGTCATGAACGGCAAGCCCGAGTACACCGACCACCTCACCCACAAGCTCAAGCACCACCCGGGCTCCATCGAGGCCGCCGCCATCATGGAGCACATCCTCGAGGGCAGCTCCTTCATGAAGCAGGCCAAGAAGGTGAACGAGCTGGACCCGCTGCTCAAGCCCAAGCAGGACCGGTACGCGCTCCGCACCTCGCCGCAGTGGCTGGGCCCCCAGATTGAGGTCATCCGCGCCGCCACCAAGTCCATCGAGCGCGAGGTCAACTCCGTCAACGACAACCCCGTCATCGACGTCCACCGCGGCAAGGCGCTCCACGGCGGCAACTTCCAGGGCACCCCCATCGGCGTGTCCATGGACAACGCCCGCCTCGCCATCGCCAACATCGGCAAGCTCATGTTCGCGCAGTTCTCCGAGCTCGTCAACGAGTTCTACAACAACGGTCTCACCTCCAACCTCGCCGGCAGCCGCAACCCCAGCCTCGACTACGGCTTCAAGGGCACCGAGATCGCCATGGCCTCCTACTGCTCCGAGCTCCAGTACCTGGGCAACCCCATCACCAACCACGTCCAGAGCGCGGAGCAGCACAACCAGGACGTCAACTCCCTGGGGCTCGTCTCCGCCAGGAAGACCGCCGAGGCCGTCGACATCCTCAAGCTCATGTCCTCCACCTACCTGGTGGCGCTCTGCCAGGCCGTCGACCTGCGCCACCTCGAGGAGAACATCAAGACCTCCGTGAAGCACACCGTGACCCAGGTGGCCAAGAAGGTGCTCACCATGAGCCCCACGGGCGACCTCTCCAGCGCGCGCTTCAGCGAGAAGGATCTCATCACCGCCATCGACAAGGAGGGCGTGTTCACCTACGCGGAGGACGCTGCCAGCGCCAGCCTGCCGCTGATGCAGAAGCTGCGCGCCGTGCTGGTGGACCACGCCCTCAGCAGCGGCGACGCCGAGCGCGAGCCCTCGGTGTTCTCCAGGATCACCAAGTTCGAGGAGGAGCTGCGCGCGGTTCTGCCGCAGGAGGTGGAGGCCGCCCGGGTCGCCGTCGCCGAGGGCAACGCCGCCGTGCCCAACAGGATCAGGGACAGCAGGTCCTTCCCGCTGTACCGCTTCGTCCGGGAGGAGCTCGGCTGCGTGTTCCTCACCGGCGAGAAGCTCAAGGCCCCCGGCGAGGAGTGCAACAAGGTCTTCATCGGCATCAGCGAGGGCAAGCTCATCGACCCCATGCTCGAGTGCATCAAGGAATGGGACGGCAAGCCGCTGCCCATCAACTAAGCGTGCATGATGGCCGGAGGGAGGAGAAGAAGAGGAGGAGAAAAGTACATGAAAAATAAGACTACACGTGTATCATCATCGCATCGTGCCGTCGTTCTTCGATCGTTCGTTGGGTGACTTTTGGTTGTAATATTGATCGACTCGTATAGTGTGCGTGCGTGTGTGTGTGTGTGTGTGTGTGTGTGTGTGTGTGGCGTTGTTCTTTCTTCTTGGTGTAGCTGCTCTGCCACCGCCTGCGATGTGCATGATACGGCGGGGCAGCGTTTTCTAAGGTACCATACCGTTGTATTTTGGGTGAACCATTATATTCCTTCTTCTGATTACCCTAATATAGGATGTTTTGCTCCTATACGATAATGTTTCATGTTTCTTCAGCAGTTTACCACATCTTGTATAAGCTATTCAGAGGAGCCCCATTTTCTTTTTTTGGCTAATTCAGGGGAAGTAGGATGGCACTTTTCAGAAAGCAAAATCATTGAGACAGGTTGCAATAATTCTTTCTACGTGGTGGCTATTATATTGTTGTTAACTTGCAAGAGTGGCAAAAAGGTCGCTTGCTTAAATAATTAGTGGGGGAGCAGAGCGCACGGCTGATTGCTTTGCCCGTCGCCATGACCATGAGGTCGCCACTGCTACCTACCGCTTGGGACAAAAGTGGACAGAAAGGATTAGCAGTTGGCTAGCAGAGCTGTACTAGGACAATGTCCAAATCTCTCTGAAGTTGGCTCCCGGGCTCTAATCAAAGCTAGCAATTATCAAAGTCAGCAACTTGACTGGGAAAATGATGTCCTACCCTGTTCTCCTGATCATTGCAGTGTTGCTGGTGGTGCTGCCGTGGAGTAGACTAGTCTCTGTGGGATACTGAAAAGAGGGCCAAGTGTGCTACTTTCTCTGAGCTTGGCATGAAAATTATATTTCAGTTGGGTTGCTGTTTTATTTATATACATCTGACCCCTCTTATAAGGTTCCATATTTTTAGTGGTTTACTAATGTTGCGATCCATTTATCTCTGATCTGTTTCATCTACATCTGACCTGTTTTATAAAGTTCCATGGTTCAGCTATACGTTAAAAGCTAAGCAAGTACTGCAGTAAACAATTGCTTGGCACTGTGCGGCATTTAAACGGTATTTAAATAGGATCAACGGCCGTCTAAACAATGACAAGAAGGCCAGAAATTGTACTGTTTGTGATCCATATTAATGTCCCACTGTCCCATATGTGTCTGTTGTTGCAGTGGCTGGAACAAGTAGCTTTCTGAAGCTAAAAACTATATCCCGGAAAATTAGAGCAGATCAGAGCTGCTACCTAACACAGCTCAACAGCTTTCCTCTTTACCTACCACGGCGGCGAGGTTGCATCACGAGCAAATTTGTTAACCATGGGAGTGAACCGTACGTGTTCGCTTGTCAGCTGAGAATTTGTTCAGCTCGGACCACGAACTTAATTCATCTCTGCAAGAAACTCACTGGGAAAGCAACACAAACTGTAAATTACAGAGCCTACCAACCCCCAGCAACTTTCCTCATTCCTTGCACAGATGATAACAAGATCTGGTCAGTGAACGAACTCAGGCAAGCCACCAACAGCATATTGCTTGACGATCAGTGTTGCCTAGCCAGCATGACTCTTTCTTCTGACCAGGCTTTGAGGTAGACACTTCCAGCTAGGCTTCAATAACATAATAATACTCTGAGTAGCCGCAAACTGATTCCTTTGGACTTTGGAGGCTTCAACGAGTAATGCGCATGCTAGTACTTAGTTATCATGTGCAACGGACAAAGTAATTGCCCTGTCAAAGTCTAAGCATGTGATTATCCTTCTTTCTTCAGGGAGTTGCTAATCCATGGAAGGTACGGAGAAGCCATACAGTCCAAGACAGCTAATGGTTTGATGCAGGACGGTAAGGCGACCCCCCTGTTGGTGTTTTTGAAACTGAAGAAACAAGGGCAGGTTGAAGAGAAGCATGTGCATTTTTTTTTCAAGTCGGCTAAGGAGAAGCATGTGGCATGTGCAACTGTGCATCCATCCGCATGATTCCGGCCTATGACCAACTGGCGATCAATAAGGTTCTTTCGTTGAATAAACTCTTTCCTACGGAAAAGAAAGGTTGGTACAAGAATCATAGATTGTACGGTCCAATCAAGGTGATACAACATGTACGTGCGATTTTGTTTATTTTTTGACTTGCAAATTGCCAGTTCAATATTGCTCCTTGTCAGTCGGCAAAGAAGTGGTATAACACTACCAACCTTGTGCATGTCCCCTCTTTCTTTTTCTTTCCGATAGGAAGACGTGATCTGAAGTTGTGAACTCGCACAAACATTATATTGTTATATTCCTGCCTATTATTTTTATAAAGAACAGAGCTCTTGGGATCGCATCAGTACATAAAAAACATCTGTTCCGGAATTTTGTATGTGAGAAGATATTTTCATTAGATTGGTGCGATTGTGTTGGTTTTGCTATTTACTACCATTGAAGCTTTGTTTATAATTGGTTTTGGGATCCAAATCCCTAAGATTCAATGCACAAATTAGTAGAATTAAACCATTACATTTCCTAGAGAAATCCTTCCTTCTCAAATAGGTCCTAATGTCGTAAGATTTCAGGAAAATATAATCATGCTGGAGTTCTCTCAGGAAAAAGGAACTTTGGTAGAGAGATGCGCATACGAAGTTGCGGTTACTCCCGAGTATCATGCATATGTTCCTACACGTTAGGTGCACCATGCATGTGCCCTTACTTCCCTTAGTTAGCTGACATATCCAACTGACCACCAAACGTGCTGGTAACATGCATCATTTATGCCTTGATCTCGCCGCAAGGCTGGATACTAATCCCTCATTAGGAACACCATTAAGCTCATGACAGGACAGATGAGTCCTTTTCATCCGGTTTTGGTACGTCATGACAAACCGCAGACGATCAGGAGACTGTAAATCCCATGGTGACTCACAGTGGTAGCTGCTGCTTGCTTCTTCAGCTTCAGATGGATGAGCACAGATCTAGTACCAGTAAGCAGGCATGTGTTCCTTTCATCTACCAAACAAAACTGACGTTAGTCTATCCATCAGGAGCCCACTTTAGATGAGATGCACCCCTCTGTTCTATATCTACCTCTCTGGTAAGGTTGGTGAGAAAGGGATGTCTGGTTGACCTAAAGTTGGATCAGATTGCTATTGCTGAACTATTGTTGAAAGTTGTTGATTCCAACTACTACTCCACTACGACAGAGAGAGTAGTGAGCCTACACATTGGTCGTGCGTGCGTGCATGCCCCTTCACTAATTCCCTTCCCACCAAAATTTCAGATAGGGGCACAAGAACATTTCCACAGGAAGTCTCTTGACCCCATCTGCCTTGAACAGGCCCTTTAAAATTCCAGCTCACTTCAACCTTGTTTGTTTAAAGTTTGGAGCGAGGCAGTTTGACCAAGAACACTTAATCTTATAGCCCTTTCAACCCTACTAAACAAGTTGGTCTGCAAAATGTAGTACTAAATTGCCTATGGCGGTCCGTTCCCAATTTTCTTCAGTTTCTTGGCTATCTGGCCTAAATGAATCTTTTTTATCAGCGATTGGCTGAATAAAAGGGAGAGGAAAATGGAGTAGCTGGAGAAGGGTTGGTGCGGAACGAACAACTTGAAGTGGTATGAAACAGAAGCCCCTTATGACAGAGTTTGCGTGCAACCAAAGATGACCAAACACACACAATAATGAGCCGAGCCGAGCAGCCTGCGCATCGCTTTCCGATCGAGCTGAGCGCCGATGAAAGCGAAGACAATTGATGACGATGAACGAGACCGCGCGCCGAGCAACAGAATTCAGGGACCTCTCTTCCATCGACGTCTCTGTCAGCGTCAGTAGCGTGCGTGCGTACGTACCCTACGCACGCACACGCTGAAAACTACGGGAGAAAAAGCACATGCAGGTGTTGACGCAAATCTCGGTCAACACACGAGAGCACACGAAACGTGCGAATCGCAAACAAACTGAAAACAGTAAAAGCACATAAACCGGTTAGACCGGTTACGTAAACCGGTCAGACCGCTTTCTAGGGTTTCGCTAGAATCAGTCGTTCGTGAGGATAACTACCAAGCTTACGTGTTGGAGGACGGCTAGATTTACAAGCAAACCAGCAAAGAGATAAACAACGCACTTACGTAGCGAAGAACGACTAGTTTACGAGCAAACTAGCAAAGACCGTCGAAGCTCTCACCCGGGAGGGACCCCGTCAGGGTGTGAACGTCGCCGGCGTGCCCTAGGTCAACAAGCGAGCCTTAGAACGTCATCTCTGGTCGTGGAGATCAGCGGACGAGCAACATGGAGGTTGGAAGAGACTGGAGTTTGAGGGACAAAAAGTAAAGATAAATGTTTTGATTCGATTGGATATATCTCAATCGGCCTTCTAGCCTTTATATTTATAGGCCGGGGAAGTCTTACCCCTCATGAGTCGATTACAATATGGGATTACATCAGAAAACCTAATCCTACTCGAATTACAGCTTAAAAACCGGTCTGACCGGATTGGAAACCGGTCTGACCTCTTTTCCCAAGTGCACATCTTGCCGAAGTCATATCTCTCTCATAGGGAGTCTAAATTAGACGTTCCACATATGCATCTTGATCGTCTCGATGAGAGCTACGCAATGGTGAAGTATAATCTGCATTTTAACAATGTTATCCTGACCGGTTTGTGCACACCGGTCAGACCGGTTTGCACATCCTGCCAATTTTGGGTGTCAACAGCAGGAATTGGAGTACGTACAGGATCGGTAGCCGGAGAAATACTAGCTTAGCATCCTGGACTCCGACTTCTTCGTCGTCCGGAAAGTCTCTACACGCGCCTGGATGAAGGGACGCGATCAGATGCAGACGCTGCCTTCGGTCTGTACGTGGAGTTACACGTACACGTACGTTACGTTCGTGATGCCAGCCATGTCAAGGAAAGCTGCCGATGAGCTTGATTATTAGCCCATCCTGATTAAGCAATCGAGCGAGCTCGGTCGTAAAGAGGGAAGTTCATATAGCATCCGTGGAATTTTGAGAAGATCTGTAGCAGATCGGATAACGATTCTTTCCGGCCTCCGTCTTTACGTGGAGCCTGCCCCTGTCCTAGCCTGTTGCTAGTACAGTGCATTGGTACAGTGTCCAGCAGGCCCAGTACGTACGTGTATTCATTGCGTCGTCGTCGATATCGCCACCAGACCAATCGCCATCGGCTTGTCTCTGAGTGGCATGGAAATATTGATCCAAGATGAAAGCGCTCGCTCGCCCCCACTTCGACGTTATATTAAGCACGAGTAATCCCTGGCCCTATGTTCAGGTTATGGGCGGGTCCTCGATCATATGATGACGCCTGGGAAGGAAAGAAAGCTGCCTTGAAAGAAATTCCTGGGGTTGGTTGAGGTCAGCGGATCGGAGGGGAGCTAGCACAACCTGCTCGGGCTCAGTTACCTTCCTCATCCTCACCTACCTACCCACTGAGCTGCTGCACGCTGCGGCAGTGGAGACATGGAGTGGCTCGGAGTAGTGGCGATGCAGCCGGCAGTTAATGGAGGCGCTAGCTGGGCCACGGCTGGCTGACGCCGACCGCTGGATGCATGAACGTGGCGTACGAGTACGAGAGGGTTCGTTTCGTTCGTCTACCTTGGACGACGACGACGTGCATCTTCCAACTCCCATCGCTACCTCTGCGCCCGCAGGCCAGCAAGACGCGCGGGTGCACGGGCCGCGGGCCGAGTCGATTACGATTTGCAGTTTGGTTTGCGTGTGGGCACGCACGATCTGCTCGGCTATGTATGCGGCCGCCTGTTCGGCCTTGGGCCGTAGGGTCCATTGAGTTCTGGCCCAAGAAGGAGATCAGTTCGTTACTTTTTAGGTTAACCTTTCATCCGCTGAGACACGCTTTCCAGTTTCCAGTTTTTGGCGCGATAACCACTTAACCAGGATACTAGCAGTCGTCGTCGTCCATTCTTCCACTACTGTAACTCCGTATACATTCGCAGGTTCTAGGACTCGATCCCACGGCAATTCGAGAAAGCACGTAACTGCGTTAGGGGGTGTTCGAACACCGCCGCACACGCAGTAGCTAGCGTTCCAGAAGTCCAAACACACAACGGGCACGAGAGAGAGAGAGAGACGAGACGACACTCTGGACCGGACGCCAAGCGTTCGAACCGTGACTTGCCGTTGCCCATGGCTTCAGGCACCGGAGCGGCGGAACCACGGGGAAGGCGTGCTCCCCGGCACAGACGTGACGTGAGCGCGACAGCTCCGCCGCCTCCGCCACCGCGACGCCGACGGGCCGGCGTGCCGCTCGCTCCGGGTCCGCCGGCCCCATGACCCTCTTCGACTGGCGCGTGCATCACGCGCATTCGATGCGCGCAGCCCGCCACGGCCGATGACCGCGGCGTGCGAGGCGTGCAGGACCGAGATCCGAAGCGGGCGGATCGGATAGCATTACCATGCCTTCTGTAGTTCTGTGGCCTGTGCTGTGCGGGACCAACGACAGAAATGGACGGCACCACAGCCAGCAGACAGGATAGAGGCTGGTTTTCAGGAACCCCTGCGCCGCTGCCTCCCTGGGGGCTGTTTGTTCATAGTTTCCTTGTCCAGGATGTTGGTTGAGTTTCTGGAAGGAACTTGTCATGTAGCGTAGTGCAAAAGATACTTTGCCATTTCGTGCTTGCAGAGCTCAACGGGTGGACAACGGAGGTCCATCATTCTGCAAAGGATTCAGGCAAACTAGTGTCAAGGTTGGTGCGGGGCTCTCCTTTCAGATTTTCTTTTCCTTGAAGGTTCTTGCAGGACCCTGCCTGAGAATGTAAGTAGGGGGCATAGATATGTCTGCAAGTGATGCTGGATGCTGGTTATTGAGAGAAGAAATGCACACCTCAGGTACACATTAGAAGAAAGTTTCTTCCAGACTCAGACAAGAAACATCAGTTGCACGGGTTAAACCGAATTTCGGTACGGAGAACAGTTAACCAGGGTCATTGTGCTTTCACAACACTGAGTTTAGCCAGAAACAGACGCACAGATTTGATCAGGCAGTAGCTAGTGAGACACAAGGTACTGAATCAACAGACATGTCAATCTGCTGAACAGCACATACCGAACAACAACTACTCAGTTTGGCTGCTCTCCGGTTAAGGTCCAAGACTTCTAACTTTCTAAGCCAACCGAAGTCCACGGTTAGGTCAGGCAGACAAATTGCATGGATGATGGATGCTCCTAAAGAGCTATCATAGCTGCAGTTGCCTGTCGAAGCTTGCAGCAGCACCACGAGAAGGTGGCAACAGATTTACAAAGGCTCGGAGATGAGGTGGAGGTGCATGGCATGCAATGCCAGTGCCCATGGGACCAATAGCAGCATGCGTTGAGTTAGTGGCAGATCTGCCCGACGTGTTAGGTATAGCCTGCGGTGTGGTCATAACAGGCTGTCTAAGGATGTTGTTTGTGGGTGGCTGCGCAGCAGGTAGTGGTGACTGGTACATGGTTGCTGATGCAGGAAACGGTGAAACTTGCTGCCCTGATTGCTGAATACGCTGTCTTGTAGTTCTCCTGAGTGCACCTGGTACAAAGTGAGAGCACATCAAAAGGGAGTGGAAAAAATTGATCTGTTATCGAAACCAACTACAGATGAGAACACGACATTTGCAGAGTAGGACAAGAAACATGGTATTATCATATGATCCATGAGTGAACAATCAATCAAAAGAAGATATGATTTGATGGTGATTTTGCTATGCAGAGTCTAATTCATGCTCAAGAATATTTCAATGAGAACATTCTGTAATAGCTGCATAAAAATATAGTATATCAAACAGACGACCAGAATACCAACCACACCCTTTGGATCCATGTGGGTGGGGTTCCAGTGCTGCACTGATTTATGGAAAATATTTATATGCCATTGGATGAATTTAGATATTTTATATTATCCTTGCCACAAGTGTCATATTGTAAAAAAAACTTTTAATCAGTATCGATTGTGGATTACATCTAGTTCATAAGAAACAACAGCTTCAAATCTTGTCGAGTGCCATTTTTTATACCAAAATTACAACTGTATTGAATGATGGCCTACAACCATTAGCTAAACGGCAAAACCAAACACAAACAGCACAGCATCATTAATATGTATAGCTTTACTTTAGTTTATCCACAAGACATTTCTTACTAATATTCTTTAGATATTCTAGGCTAATCATGTGTGGTGCACGAGTATGCTACTCTGCAAAAGATGTTTTGCTCCCCAAACTCTACCAATATGTGTTAGCAATAGCTAGCTTTGATTATTTCACCAAGATGCAGGGTTGCCACTTGCCACCAAACCGATTGTAGGATCCCAAGCAAACGCATGTAAGCTTCCTTTGATTTATAAACATCCATTATCACTGATTCTATCACTTGATCTTATTCCTCAATAGAATCACTAATCAGATGATTAAAAGTTCTTAGTTAATAAAAAGATGGGACTGATTGATCTAATTATACGTTACTCTGAAGGACGACACTATGGTAGCAGATTAAGGCCCAATTCACGTAAAATAGTATGCATGCTATTTTTTAATGTTAAGAAAGAGAGATGATATATAATGTGTACCTCTCTGACTGTATGAAGCAACTCCAGTAGAGGCCCTAGGTACAACCCGCCATGTCTCTGCTAACATCTGTTGCTTACATATTTTGTCCTGGAGCATCTCAATATCCTTCTTTTTCTGCAGTGTTTCCACCTCTAAATTATGGAACTGCTCATCAAACTTCTTTTTACACTCAGCCATCTCCATTTTACACTCCAAGATAATTTTTTGCCGCTGACCAAATTCAAGCAGAGACGTTGATTAGATAATTGTCAATGTGCCATTCGAGAGTTCAGGACATGGGGGAAATAAGAAAATAGTAGAGGGGTTTAAGAAAATAACCTCAGATAGATGCCTCTTGGTCATCAGATCATGTAGCATAAGCAGTCGACTCCTTTCAATTGTTAATGGATCCGATTGATGACTGCTTTCCTGCATATATTGTCCAGAAGTGGAGCCTGTTGTTGTCTGGTTGTTTGACTGCCGCTGAACATTTGATGCGCTAGGGCTGTCTATCCTTGCTCGTACTGAACAATTATTCCTGACAGATGGCTGATACTGATGAGCAACAGTTTGACAAGTCCAGTCACCAAATTGTTGTCTTACTTGTTGAGTTAATGAGGATGAATTAGAGGCAATTTGCTGCTCAGTAACTTGGGAAGAGGAAGAGGTGTGATTCCTAAGCGTCATAAGCAGTCGATTAAACTCATCAGTAACTGGATCTGACTGGAGCCCACTTTCAGGGGTGCGCTCAACCATCAAGCTTGTCGCCATCTGGTTGTCTGATTGTTGCTGAGCATTTAATGTCCGACGACTGTCCAACCCAGTGCCTACAGAACAAGTATTCACACCAGATGGTTGATGCAGATGAGCAGCATTTTGAGAAGTTGGATCATTAAGTTGCAGCTGAGTTGAAGGTTGAACTAATGTTGATGAAGTTGCATTGGTGTTTTGCTGTTCGGTGGTTTGGCCAAAAGAACAGGTGTCACCACTAGATACTTCCTTGCTACCTGCAACATTGGCTTGTTCCATTTGGTTCACATTAACTGAAGGCAGGCTTTCAGCTTGAGGTTCCTGCAGAGATGTTTTGTCAAATGATGTAGATTATGATCTTCCATTGGTATTAATAAACTGAAATAAGTTAATTTGCAATAACTATTGTAACAGTCGGAGCCTAGTAATAATCTGTGCCTTCACTGCAGTACCATTTGACCTAAAAAAACCAAAATAACATTGAGATATAGTCCGACGGTTCAGCTTTGTAAGAATGACTTGTCAATCAATCTATAATGGATAAATGGACACATGAATTCTCAATCAAGCTAGAATCAAAACAAAATGTTTGCGTGCAAAACGTGGAGTTCTAGCCAACCGTTCTTCCATCTCAACACTGAATCTAATTGTTAATACGGCAAAAAATCTGAGTATGAGCTAAAGTACCTCGTCACACAATGTTGTTTCATGAATATTAGAGTCAGAACCGTGTGGAAATTTTCTCTGAGACTTAGGACAAGAGCCCTCCACTGCATCATCGCCAGGACTCGTGCACCTTCGCTTCTCTCCAAAGACTGCACGAACATTTTCTGAATCAGCTGCCACTACCTTGGCAAGTGCCAAGGCTTCATCAGTGACAACCTGAGAACAGGATCTCTCCACATTTTCCCCCTCGTTTTGTGTTGACGATGAGAAGGCGACCTGTGTCCCAGCTTTTTCACTGAACTCTGTGGTGAGTGCATAGTTGGACTGGGAGACCATGCTATCTACAATGGCAATTTCTTCTGGTGCATCAACAGATAACGCAAGCTCGGCGCCTCCATTTGTTTCTAGTGGTGATTGTAAGTTTTCTATAGCTGGCTCTGACTGAAACATATCATTTTCCTTATTTGTATGGCTTTCCTCAAGCCCTCTACTGGATGCAATTGATTCAATTTCAGTACTTAAAGATTGCATATCCAAATATTTGAGCTGCTGTTCACCTTCAGAATAAGCATCCACATGCTCCTTTAATTTCTCCATCTCAAATCCAGAATATGTCAAGGAAGTTTCATCAAAACATTTCTTAAGGTAGCCAGCTGAAGCCTCAAACATCCACCGTTCTTTTATTCTCTTTTCTTTGTTTCTATCATTTAATTGTCGCTTCACAAATTTTATAAGCTGAGATTGCTTATATTTACGGTAAACCTTATGCAAAATGCAGAAAGATAGCACCGGTAGCTTCATTCTGTGATATCTTGCTCTTGGTACAACGCGCTCGTATTCAACTCTATAAGAGCAAGTGCGTGCCTGGAAGAATTTGAACTCCTGTTTCTTTAGTGAAATATTGAATTCCTTGCGATCTTTATTCTGATATAACAATAATTTGCCAAGCCTTTCTGAACAAACTTCCTCAATCTTTTTCAGGACATGGTGATAATCATGGTAACTAAAACAGTTACGCGTCCTTTGCTCATGCCTTTCTTTTGACCTAATATGGAAAGATGGAGAATAACTCTGACGGTGTTTCTCAGAATATATTCTATGAGAAGTTGATTGCCTCTCACTAACAGGTTGACCCCTTTTTGAACTATAATTGGACTGCATAACAGTAGTATTTGCAGTGCCTCCTTGGTCAGAACCTCTTTCAGTTGAAGTTGATCGGGTTCTATCGGCCTGTCCCATTTTTACTGCCACTTGAGCAGATGAACTCAACTTTGTAACACTCGCAACCATATCCTTGTGGACAATGTTTTCTAATCCAAATGGTTGATCCTTCCTGAACTCACCTTCTTCTAGTTCAGCGTTACAATATGTTTTTTCTTCTTCTCCTCTCCTGCCAATCTCAAGTCTTTCACGCTCATGTGGTTTCTTGCGGGTTTCATAATCCATAATATCTCAGCCTAAAATAGAAGGTGGCAGAATTGGAAAATTATGCTGTTGCCATGAACAAGACTTCCACAAGATGGCAATATTAAGTACATCAGTTTAGTTCGCTCTGTTTGGTATTGCACCTCACTTCAAAATATAGGCACTGGTAAGCTGGCCCGTATTTATCCTAAAAAGAAAAAAAGGCACACAACATAGATATCAATGGTAGGAAGACACATTTAAAACCAATCATTTAAAAGTCAATCTTCTTATTACTAGTAATTAAGAAAATGTGCTAGCAATATTCCTTGACATGAAAAGTCAAAAAGAATTTAATACATGTATAATTACAGAACTTCTATATTTAAGATACTTTAAGAAAATAACAGGCCCTCAATTCCTCAACTATATCCATGACAAAAGTAGAAATCTACTAGTAGTGTATACGCACAACCAAAGTCTAAAGTCCAAACGTTCAATCAATTCTGGTCCATGTTCCGGGACATGCAAATATAATTGTTTATTTATTTTAGAATGCTTTACATGGAAATTCCCTAGAGATTCATGTGCACACGGCGTCATTGCAGCCCACTGCTCCAGAGTAAAGACTACACAACTCAATGTCTAGGGCCAGTGGCTTTGGTGATGCAAATAAACATATGCTTCTAACAAATCCCAAAAAACATAACTATATGAACATAATAAAGCAGATATTATCATGGTTGTAGACAAGGGGCAACAAGAACCTAATAATCACAAATACACTTTGAGTACTTTAACACCAAAAGCATAACTATGACAACTTAATCAACAATTGCAATACTACTAGAATCTTCATACTAAGGAGTTCATGAAAAGAAATCCCAGTTGCACAAAATATGATCCTTTGAAACTGAAATGGAAAAAAATGCAGAAAAAGCAGCAAGAAGAAAGTTATCCCTTTTTTACAGTATGTATTTATTGTGCCCAATGGCAGAGTTAACATCAAATGAAAATTATCCTTTTCTACAGTATGTCTGTAGTGTGTCCAATGCCACAGAGTTAACATTACATAACTAAAAATCATGTATATTATTAAGTGCAACATAAGATGGGTAATTTCTACCATGTCATTTGGTTATTTCATTAGCATCAAAAGCATGGACAAATTAAAGATGATTGATGCCGCAGCAGAAGCATGGAACACAACAAAACAAACATTTGCAACACAAGGACCACATACGAAAAACGCAAAACAGAAGACATTTTAGACTATAACATGCGCCCATCAACTGTAGGAGAATTTTTCTCAAAAAAATAAAGACTGTAGGAGCATTTTTGACATTTTGGGGCCAACTTTCCGAAAAACATTGACTCAAGGATGCCCAGTTCTACATGAAAGTTGATACAGGGAATCGATCAAGCAATTTACGTGAACTAGTGGCGCATAAAGGGTCAAAAATGTTGAATTATAATTAATCTGAGAAGAAAGTGAATTAGAGCATGAATTAGATCGGCACTCTAGTGCAGTTATGCTACTCCATAATAGATCAAACACGGGTACTAGTCAACGATGTATATTCCATTCACTAACATGACAAGTAGAATTAGTGCTAAGATAAGATGGAGGGGAGTTGAAAGAGATAATAGATTGGAGCAATGCCTTGCATACACTTATTGGGCATAAATCCAATCAAGAGCAATAAAAATTTTCATTGCGTGAAGAAAAGTATCCATGGCATTAAACAACTACTTGTGTGAGAACGTCATTTATTGTTATTTGTTAGGGTCCACCTGTAGCAATGGTGTTATTGGTGATGTCAATTGTAGAGTCTACTAATGAGCATGTCATAGATACTCTTGTTCCCCCATTAAAAAAATATGAGGTGTATTTTGTTTTGCAAAAGTAAAAATGTTTTATATTTTTGTTCAACAAATTGTCAAATTGTAAGTATGCGTAGTGTAAAAAACTATACATGATACATATTTCAAAAACGGTTTCAAACTAGTACTACCTGTATAAATGATATGTGTCATTACGTTGTCAGAAGATTTATATACTCCAAAAGGATAGTACAAGACATATATGTGCAACATATACCACTGGGAATGCAAAGAAATCGCTTGATAAAAATGGGCTAGCCATGGAAAGTTCACTACCTAGAAGTAATTTAAACGAAATTGGAACTCCCACTAAAATCAAGGAGCCCGCGACCACAGCCACAGCAGTAAACAAAAAGGTTATCCCCTATAAATTGAAAAGCCCAACGGCCCAGTAAATGATACGCATTTCAAAACCGAGCACTCCATTTAGACCCCGCAAATAACTGGACCGGACCGAGAAAAGACGCGAGCAGGAAAATTCCCTGGATGCTGGCGCCAACAGAGAATAAACCCCATCTAAACCGCCCGCGTCGGCAAAACCCCGCCGCTCAAAATCCTCGCCGCAACGATCGCTCCTAAGCCGCCCCTCCGCTACTCGAACGAAAATCAACTTATCTCCGTATATATAACAAAAATCAGTTATTCATGTTCATGCGGGGAAGATTAGAGGAAGCTTTGTCCAGCCCACCTACAGATGGAGCGTCGCGTCGCCGACTCGCCGCACCCCGGATGAGTTCCAATCCGCCGCCGCCGAGGGGAGGGATTCCGTGCTGCGAGAGGCCGGGGATCGAACGAGGGTTTCGGACGGAGACTGACGGGAAACGAGCGGCGCCGCTGCTTATAGCAGGGGTGAGTAGTGGGACACGGGGGGCGTGCGTGTTCAGGGGGACGGGGGGTGTGAGCCGAAAAGGGAAACGCGTGCGTCGGGATTTGATTTATAGATGATCGATCACGTCGACGCGAAGTTCCCGAACTACCCCCTAGTGCTGGGTGGCTGGCCGCCGGGGCCCAGTTTTTTTCTTGCTGCTTTGCGGTTGCTTGTTTGCACAAGTCAGCTGCGGCATGGCTGAGATTGGGGGGCGTCGTGGTGCCCTCTGGCTGCATTAAACACATCCTAGCCGGTGTTGGTGTAGATCAAGGAAGCCGTTGAGGCCTTTAATTGAACTACGCACTTGTTTAGTTTCAAAGTTTAGGTGTCTGGTGTTCAAACTTTAAACTTTACAATCATTACATTATTATAACATTTCGTTCGTATTTATGAATAATTCTTCAAACATTGATTAATTAGGTTTAAAACGTCTGTCTTACAAAGTATAATAAAACTATACAATTAATTTTTGATTTCATATACATTTTGTACTCCATGCATATGCCGATATTTTAATGTGATGAGAATCTTCTTTTTTACATAGTAGAATTTGGGATGGAATTTGGGAACTAATCAAGGTCTAGGCGTAAAACTAGCTTCACGCATGGCTGCAAGGGATGAAAATGGATCGAATACGGACGGATATCGCCGGATACGAATACAGATAGTTTTTTCTTTCGAATACGGATAGTGTCAATTTATGACGGATAATATAGGAATAGATATCGACATTTTAAATATCAAACTTTTGCTATTTGGATTCGGATGGTTTGGCGGATACTAACTATCCGGATTCAGATCCGGAGGATATAAACCCCTCAAATCGAATACGAACGGATAATATCTGTACCATTTTCACCTTAGCTGCAATGGATGTTTGCCTGTTGGTGATCAAACTGCATTTATAACCATTTTATTGTAATTTTGTTCGATATGTTATGGCATGTGCAGGTTTACCGTCATGACAGACACATATGAAAATAATAGACAAGTTAGCTATTTTCATCCCTCAACTACCTTCTAAAGCTCAAATTCGTATCTAATGTAATTATCAGACTTTTATTTAGGTCTAATTTCATCTGCAGTGTGATATGCCACATTGCTAAGAAGCCAAAATGACTATTCTGCAAAAAAAAACGTGGATGAACATGGTGCCGTAGCGATGTATCCAAATTAGCGCTTTTTAAGGGTCTATTAGGCTCTAGGGTTTATGTTGTGTATACCATCTTCTTTGCCCTCCCTCGCTCGAAGTCACCTCTTCCATACCAAAGTTAGCGCATTGTTTTTACCCTCACCTCTTCTGTAGTTACATGTTTTTTACCTCTTCCATACCAAAGCACATGTTTTTGTTGAATGGGGCTCACTACTTTCACCTTGTGCTCTTCATTAGGGGCAACGGCATGAGAAGCTGGGGTATTGTTGGTGCTGGAATTCGATAGGTGGCACCGAACAGGTAGATCAATGATATCGCAAAACGGGAAAAAGCTTAGACCAGAAATGAGTAGGTAAAACAGTCGGTCTTCCTTTTTCTTTTTCATCATCCTCTTCACAATGTACAGAAACCGCCTTTTATAGTGGCGATTGGGATTCCACTTTACCCCCGGTACCCCTTACCTGCTCCGCGCACGCATGACCCTATCAGACAACGGCCCGGGGTACCGTGGGGATTTTACATTAGAGTACAAACTCAAATTGACTACGTTATATGGGACCTTTCTCGGACCTATCGAATATGCAACCATCTGGAACCTGGCCCTATTCTCGGGTCGCCGTTTCTGGTCCACAGAACCTTTCTTTGGGCGCGTCCGAGCTTTCCGCCTTGTCGCCAATCGCGGATCTCTCTCTCGCTGCGCCCGGGGTCGGTACCTTGTCTTCCAACGCAAACTTCTTCTTGGCGCGTCGGAGCCCCGCACCTTGTTACTAGACGCAGACCTCCCCTCGATGCGTCGGGGGCTCTGCACCTTGTAACTAGACGCGGACCTCCTCTCGACGCGCGCGGACTCCGCACCTTGCCGCCCGACGCGGACCTTTTCTCGGCGCGTCGAAGCCCCGCACCTTGTTTATTAGTCGCGGACCTTCTCTTGGCGTGGATCCCAACTGTTGATGTTTTGCCTGCGTAGGAAATTAAAGAACAGAGTACTTGCACTAGCTTTGTAATTTAGGTAGACCGAACCTTTTTCCCAACAGGGTACGGTGATTTTTCCGCTTCATTCTGCTATCGCTGAATTGGACCCGGACTGTGCCCCAAAATTTAACGAGACTCGCTCGTTTCAGAAATGTTTGTCGGCTTTTATGCGAGCTACTCTGATTAGCAATGGCCGTGACCTCTATGAGGAGTTTGAAGCCTCTGGTGTTTCGGCTTTGTCGGATTGGAGACCGAAGTCTCTGAAGAAAAAGGTGCTTCCCTGTGGGACAGAGGTGTTTTTTCCAGAGTTTGAAACAGCTGCGGTGCCCCCGGGCTGCACACCTGACAGCTATGTTTATGACATTGAACGGCGGGTGGTGGACATCCTAGGACCTTTCTCAGCTCGTGAGTTTTTGGACTGTGAGGCTTCTTTGGTACACAAGGGTCGTTTGAATCGTGTTTTCGATGAGCTGGGGTTAGCGTATGGGCCGCGGGTCAGGCCTGCCGGTGGGCGAGGGCGTCGAGCCGGCAAAACTTCGAAGGAAAGAAAAAGGAAAGAGAGCCCTGAGGGAGGTGATGCAAAAGTGTTGGCGATTCGACCACACAAAACCTCTGACCTAGAAAAAAAGGAAAAGGCATTGCTCTTCTAGCGTCGAAAAGCTCTCTCAGGAGAGGTTGCCAAAGACTGCGAGGGGTGAGGTGCCGTCGACGGCTAGCGGGTTGATCACCTTGTCAAGTGCCGAGCAGCCCCAGGCGCCCCCGAGCCGAACTTGTGCAGCTGATGTGCCCCGGATGACGCAGTCTGAGGTGGGGCAAACTGACTTACCTGCTCAGGAGCAGGCCCCAGCTCCTATGCCTGTTGTCTCAAGGCGAGGCAGGGACGAAACCCCTCCCCGGGAGCGGGTGTCGATACCCTCGTTTGGTCATTCTGAGGAGGATAACGTTCAGGAGACTGCATCGACCTGTTTACCTTCTGATGGTGGTAAATCAATGGATCTGCAATCAGCTGTTTTGCCGTTGCCTTCCGGCGCTGACAAAACCCGTGATTCTCGCGCTGCTTCCAGGACAGCGGGGACCTCATTACCTGGGTTAAGTCGATTGGATCAAACATCGCTCAACGAGAAAAGGATTATGAAAGGTCCTTTTGACTTTAGTGACGATTCGGACTCAGGTAGCTCTGCAAAGACACCTAGTCCCCGTGGTGGCGTCGATACTTCGACGAAAGTTGTGATTAAACTGGGTCGGTCTGAGCCGGGGGTCACAGAAGGAATTATGCAGCCAGAGCCTACGGCTGCGCAGGAGACTGGTTCACCAGACCTGCAAATTTTGTCTTCTAAACCTGCTGACGACCGAGCAAAAGGGATCGTTAAGCCCTTGGAAATTGTTGGCGCTTCAGGTAAGCTCTTTATGTCTTTTCTTTCTTTGTTGTTTTTTTTAATACGACGTGTTTGTTTTATGCAGTGTATGCTTCTCTGCACCGGTCTGGGAGCGGGTGTTCAGAAGGCGAGGGGATTGAAATCAAAGACTTCAAACCGTCAGGTGACCCGGACTATTATGATTTTGTGGACCGTGTCTATATGGGGATGTATGCTTCTGATCCTAACGTTCTAGATCGTGCTTTAGAATTCGAAGAAGTGGTTGAAACGCGGAGCAGCGATGAGCTGGTTCGGGTCTTAGCTGCTGAAATGATAAAGGTTAGGTCCTTTTAATGGATCCCCGGCACTTTGACCTTATTTTCTTGTTTTTAAACGTTCCTAATTTTGGTTTTTGTGCCTTGTCTTAGGGGACCATTATCAGCCGTGCCCTTGTTGAGAGGCAGGTCAGTGATCGCGAAAGGGAGCGCGATCTTATTAAAGAGGCTAAAGAGCTGTACATCGTGAAAGCTGATCTTGAGGCTAAGCTCAGGAGCGCTGAGGAAGAGAACCAGCGCCTCAGAGTTAATCCAGAGAAAGCTAACCTGGAGGCTCGGCTGAAACTCTTTGAAGAGGAAAACCAGGTGTTGAAAACCAGCCACGAGGCGCTTAAAGAAGACAAGGTGTTGTTGGCCAGGGCCAATGGCATTCTTCGTCGAGAAAAAGAGGAGCTTGATAAGCAACTAAACAGTCTTAAGGACGTGGAGGCCGCCAAAGATCTGCTGATTCGCGAGCGTGATGAGCTTGCTCGGAAGTGTGCTGACTTGGAGCGATCCTCCCGCATACTAGTGAGCGAAAATGACAAGCTAACGCGGTCCCACGACGAGCTGAAGGGGGAGGTGGAAAAGCTGGGTGGAACCTTGTCTGGTCATGCTTCTGTCCTGGCGGACATGAAGGCTGATCGTGACCAGGCGAGGATTATGGTTGATGAAAAGGTTCGAGAAGTAAGTGATCTCAAGGATAAGATTGAAGGACTGAAGGCTGCCATTGAGCGGGGTCATGAGACTAGCTGGGACAGGGGAGTGAACGTCTACTTTGCCTATCGAGCCGCACTGCGGAGCTATGGCAGCGAGCCCCTGGCCTTTCCTGAGGGGAAATGGGTTGATCGCTTTTTTAATTGGCTCGATCAAGAAGTTAAATTCGTTCCTTCTTTTTGCGAGACTGTGGGAGACTATGCTGCTTCTGTATGCAGCTCCAACATGCTGATGATGCTTGAAAGAGAAGGGTGCGAGCATGCTAAGCTTTTTGGAGGCAAATCGTATCAATTTCCAAAAGCTAAGGACCCGGCTGATGCGAGTGGCGAAGTAAAAGAGCAGGTCAAAAGGTTCGTGCAGAAGTTTTGGAGGCCTAGTGGTCGAGCGATGGCCCAGAAGACAGCCGGGGATCGTTTGAACAAGGTGCGTTTGTGCAAGATGAAGGTTTTTTAACCTGCCTTTTGTTTCGTGGTATTAGCTTGATTTTTACCTCTCCTTACCAGCGAGATTTTATGCTGGCGAAACAGGAGTTGGCGGAACGACAAGGTAAAACTACGCCGCCTCACGTCCCGGTGACGCTTCCGGTGGTGGAGGAGGTCGCAAGAGACGACGCTACTCCCTCTGCGAGCCTAGAGCTGCCCGCTTCTGCCGCGCCTTTACCTTTGCAACATGAGGTAGCAGATAAAAGTGTTCGGAGAGCCGAGTGAGGCTTTGTAACCTTGTTACTGTAGTGATCTGATTTTGGGTTTGATAAACCTTATTTTGCCCTGCGCAGGTCCCGTCGCTGGACCCTGCGCAGGCTGGTGTAAAATTGGTGCTACTTCGTGATAACTTCTGTGTTCCGTATGGAGACTGGCTTGATTTTAACAAACGCCATCCTGAAGTGGGATTCGAGGAGTTTTGGAAGTTTGCGGAGCAGTATTCAGATTGATTGTTTTTCTTTTTTCTTCCAATGCTGGGTTGTGCGAGTGTCGGTGTGTAAATAGTCGGGGCACCTTGCTGATGTATTTGGCTATGACGTTTTCTCAAGCTGGAGTTGGGAATTCGAACGAGCGACTGATCGAATCTGTTGTGAGCTGTAATGTTTTGAGATTAAAGTTGTTCTTTAACTGGCATTCTGGATCAATACATGCGAACCCCGAGGGTTCTAAGTAATTAGTTTTGAAAGCATCACCTCCCCCCTTGGCAAACTCGAGGGTGAGTTTTCTCGTGGCCTAGTGAGCCCCTGAGACAAATGGCAAACTCGTAGGATGCGTCACCTCCCCCTTTGCCCCAAACAACGCACGCGAACAAACGTACATAGCAAGACACTACATCACTGTTGGTGCTGGAATTCGATAGGTGGCACCGAACAGGTAGATCAATGATATCGCAAAACGGGAAAAAGCTTAGACCAGAAATGAGTAGGTAAAACAGTCGGTCTTCCTTTTTCTTTTTCATCATCCTCTTCACAATGTACAGAAACCGCCTTTTATAGTGGCGATTGGGATTCCACTTTACCCCCGGTACCCCTTACCTGCTCCGCGCACGCATGACCCTATCAGACAACGGCCCGGGGTACCGTGGGGATTTTACATTAGAGTACAAACTCAAATTGACTACGTTATATGGGACCTTTCTCGGACCTATCGAATATGCAACCATCTGGAACCTGGCCCTATTCTCGGGTCGCCGTTTCTGGTCCACAGAACCTTTCTTTGGGCGCGTCCGAGCTTTCCGCCTTGTCGCCAATCGCGGATCTCTCTCTCGCTGCGCCCGGGGTCGGTACCTTGTCTTCCAACGCAAACTTCTTCTTGGCGCGTCGGAGCCCCGCACCTTGTTACTAGACGCAGACCTCCCCTCGATGCGTCGGGGGCTCTGCACCTTGTAACTAGACGCGGACCTCCTCTCGACGCGCGCGGACTCCGCACCTTGCCGCCCGACGCGGACCTTTTCTCGGCGCGTCGAAGCCCCGCACCTTGTTTATTAGTCGCGGACCTTCTCTTGGCGTGGATCCCAACTGTTGATGTTTTGCCTGCGTAGGAAATTAAAGAACAGAGTACTTGCACTAGCTTTGTAATTTAGGTAGACCGAACCTTTTTCCCAACAGGGTACGCGGGAGTGTGCCTTTAGTCAAACTGATCCCCAACAGGCGGCGAGCGCATCATCGTGTTCACCACCAACCACGTCGAGAAGCTGGACCCGGCGCTGATCCGGCGAGGCCGCATGGACAAGCACATCGAGATGTCCTACTGCTGCTTCGAGGCGTTCAAGTTCCTGGCCAAGAACTACCTCGGCGTCGATGAGCACCCGCTGTTCGACGACGTCGGGGCGCTGCTGCAGGAGGTCGACATCACCCCCGCCGACGTGGCCGAGCTCCTCACGCCCAAGCGCGCCCTGGGACCCCAAATCTGCAAACAATGTTCTGCCAAAAGAACCTCTTCAAGGTTTGGGAAGTGATAGTGACCAAAGGTTTAGCCTCAATCCATTTGGTGAAATACTCGACGGCCACTGCAACGAACTTGTAATTGCCCTGAGCTGTAGGCAAAGGGCCCACAATATCGATACCCCACCTTTGTAAAGGCCAGGTTGGGGGGATAAGTTGGGAAGGTGCTCCTGGAGCTTTTGTTTGATGCGCGAACATCTGACAAGCTTCGCATGTCTTTACTAACTGCTGTGCATCTTTGATTGCTGTAGGCCAATAGAAACCTTGTCGGAAGGCTTTGCTTACTAGTGACCTTGCGCCGATGTGTGCACCGCAAATGCCTTCGTGGATTTCTTTTAGCAAATCGAGCCCTTCTTGGAAACTGATGCACTTCAGCCATGGTTCTGTTACCCCGCCTTTGTACAAGGTATCACCAACGAGCTTGTAATTTCTTGCTCGCTGCGAAATTCTTTTTTGATCTGTTGCGTTGTCTGCTTCAAACTGGCCCTTCAGGAAAGCTATAATGGAAGCTCTCCAATCTTCCCCCCATACTATGTTTACCAGCTTTGCATCAACTTCTCTGACGCTGGGTGTGGTTAAAACTTCGTAAAATACGTCGGCCGGGAGCTCCTCTTTTCTGGAGGCCGCTTTAGCGAGTGCGTCGACCTCTCCATTATGTTCTCTGCCCACATGCTCGACGGTATAGCCTTTGAAATGCTTTTCCAGGCGTCTTTCTGCTTGAAGGTATTTGATAAGCTCGGGATTTCGGGCTGTGTATTCCTTTTCCACTTGCTTGGAAACTAGCTCCGAGTCAGTCTTGATGACAAGCGACCTTGCTCCTAAAGCTTTAGCTTTCCTTAAGCCCAATAGCAGCGCTTCGTATTCTGCTACGTTGTTTGTGCTTACATCGTCTTTGCCGTTGAATTCCAACCTGACCACATATCGTAGCTTTTCTCCGGCCGGTGTGGTGATGGTTGCAGCAGCTCCGGCGCCTTTGCTCCCCCAAGCCCCGTCGCACCTTATCAACCACTCGGGCTCTTGTGCCTCCGGGACCTTGTCTCGAATTGGAGATGTCCAGTCGACTATGAAATCCGCCAATACCTGGGATTTGATAGCTGCTCTGTTTTCGAAGGTAATGGAGAAACCGGATAGCTCAGCTGCCCACTTCCTGATACGGGGAGGTGCATCTTTGTTGTTTACGATCTCCCTGACTCGCTGATCAGTGAGGATTATGATTTGATGTGCTTCGAAATAATGTCTGAGCTTTCTTGAACTCATTACCATAGTGTAGATGATTTTTTCTATTTCAGAGTAGTTTCTCTTTGTCTTATCTAGAGCCTCAGATACATAATATACCGGGAGTGTTGACGCAAAATATGCAGTTCGCACCAAGCACACAGCAAGCCGAATTAGCTAGCTTCAACACGGACCCGCGTGTACGAATTCCGAAAGCGTGCCAGTATCAGTACTATATATAATTGAGATGAGATGCGAGAGAGACTAGACAGCATATAAAGGTTAAAGGTGGAGATGTGCATGCAATGTAAGGCACCCCGGGCGCCCTACATACTGTACACAACATTATTATTATATTGTCTGTGTGGTACCAGTGTAGTATCACTCTCGTACCCTATGCTCCATCATGGTTTCCTTCCGTCTGATTCCTTTGATTGAAACCAGGCATCCAAGGATTTTGCCTTTTTGAACCCTGAATACACATTTTTTGGGATTGAGTTTCAGCCCTGCCGCTCTCATGTTTGCGAATGTTTCGGCGAGGTCTTCGACATGACTTGATCTTTCTCATGGCCACCTTTCCCTTGTCCATAGATTTTTCGAGCTTTTCTACTTCGGTGTAGAGCACCTTGTTAACCTTTCTTTCATGTAGGAGATGGACGTTTCAATGACCTGGTGTTTCACCTTTTTCGATGTTCCTTGCCATTTGCTGGTCACCGAAGATAGTGATGACTCCCTTTAGGGCTGGCATTTTCATGCAGAGATAAGGCTGATGGATAACCGCTTCAAACTTGTTGAGGAAACCTCTCCCAAAGATCGCAAAATAGGGGAAATATATGTCCACCACATCAAATGTGATATATTCGGTTCGTGCATTGTCAAGATCCCCGAATGAGACCGGCAGATCGACTTTTCCGAGGACAGGTACCCTTTTCCCCCCAAACCCACACAACGGGTTATCCGCTGGCTGGAGTGAGGACCTGTCTAATTTCATCTGGTCAAATGTGCTGGCGAAAATGATGTCGGCTGAGCTACCGTTATCGACTAGGATTCTGCCAATGATCCACCTTGCTATGTTTGCCTCAATGACCATTGCATCATTGTGTGGGAAATTCCTTAGTTTCAGATCATCTTCCGAAAAGGTGATGGGGATATGCGACCATTGTGACCTTTTTATCGGTCCTTCGACTGCGATGTTGTTGACGCATCGGAAATAATCTCTTCTCTGCCTTTTGTTTTCGAAGGTTAAAGACGACCCCCCGGAGATGGGTAAAATCATGCCAACTGTTGGCAAGGCGTTGCTTTGGGTATTTGCTTCTTGTTTTTGCTGTTTCTGAGCTACCTCTTCTTCTTTGGGCACTTGAGCTTGGATAGGTTGTTGGACTGAGACACTGTTAGCTTGCTGGAAATGGAAAGGTGATGGCTGAGGCTGTATATTGTGTGGTTGATAAAGGATGTAAGCTTGGTGATGAAAAGGTGGTACTTGATACGAGTATTGCGCGGAGTGTTGACTCATTGCTGGGCGAGTCGGAAAAGGAGGTGGATTCCAGGATTGGCTTGAAGTGCAGTTTACTGCTTTGGGCTGTTCTCACTCAGTTTTTTCGCTTGCCATTCTTTCGAGGACTTTTTTGTTTTCTGGACAATACTTTGTTCCATGATCTGTGTTCTCCCCGTGGAATACACAGTAGTACAGCCTTTCACCTTGCTGATTAAATCTCCCTCTGCCCTGTCTCTTATACACATCTAGATGTGTATAAGAGACAGGCGCTGTACCGTGTACGTCTTGCATAAGGGGGGCATCTGTCTCTTATACACATCTAGATGTGTATAAGAGACAGGCGCTGTACCGTGTACGTCTTGCATAAGGGGGGCATCTGTCTCTTATACACATCTAGATGTGTATAAGAGACAGGCGCTGTACCGTGTACGTCTTGCATAAGGGGGGCATCTGTCTCTTATACACATCTAGATGTGTATAAGAGACAGGCGCTGTACCGTGTACGTCTTGCATAAGGGGGGCATCTGTCTCTTATACACATCTAGATGTGTATAAGAGACAGGCGCTGTACCGTGTACGTCTTGCATAAGGGGGGCATCTGTCTCTTATACACATCTAGATGTGTATAAGAGACAGGCGCTGTACCGTGTACGTCTTGCATAAGGGGGGCATCTGTCTCTTATACACATCTAGATGTGTATAAGAGACAGGCGCTGTACCGTGTACGTCTTGCATAAGGGGGGCATCTGTCTCTTATACACATCTAGATGTGTATAAGAGACAGGCGCTGTACCGTGTACGTCTTGCATAAGGGGGGCATCTGTCTCTTATACACATCTAGATGTGTATAAGAGACAGGCGCTGTACCGTGTACGTCTTGCATAAGGGGGGCATCTGTCTCTTATACACATCTAGATGTGTATAAGAGACAGGCGCTGTACCGTGTACGTCTTGCATAAGGGGGGCATCTGTCTCTTATACACATCTAGATGTGTATAAGAGACAGGCGCTGTACCGTGTACGTCTTGCATAAGGGGGGCATCTGTCTCTTATACACATCTAGATGTGTATAAGAGACAGGCGCTGTACCGTGTACGTCTTGCATAAGGGGGGCATCTGTCTCTTATACACATCTAGATGTGTATAAGAGACAGGCGCTGTACCGTGTACGTCTTGCATAAGGGGGGCATCTGTCTCTTATACACATCTAGATGTGTATAAGAGACAGGCGCTGTACCGTGTACGTCTTGCATAAGGGGGGCATCTGTCTCTTATACACATCTAGATGTGTATAAGAGACAGGCCCGGGGTCGGTACCTTGTCTTCCAACGCAAACTTCTTCTTGGCGCGTCGGAGCCCCGCACCTTGTTACTAGACGCAGACCTCCCCTCGATGCGTCGGGGGCTTTGCACCTTGTAACTAGACGTGGACCTCCTCTCGACGCGCGCGGACTCCGCACCTTGCCGCCCGACGCGGACCTTTTCTCGGCGCGTCGAAGCCCCGCACCTTGTTTATTAGTCGCGGACCTTCTCTTGGCGTGGATCCCAACTGTTGATGTTTTGCCTGTGTAGGAAATTAAAGAACAGAGTACTTGCACTAGCTTTGTAATTTAGGTAGACCGAACCTTTTTCCCAACAGGGTACGCGGGAGTGTGCCTTTAGTAAAACTGATCCCCAACAGGTATGCCCCCCTTATGCAAGACGTACACGGTACAGCGCTATCATACATGATCTTTACCCTAATAATCAATGGAAAACATCAATTTAGATCCCCTAACTAGTCATTTGGTACATTATACTCTATCTGTCACTACAATATATACTCACACTATGTCACCTTTGAGACCGATGAAGTCGATGACGACCTCAAATATGACCTCGGTCGGGCCTTCTGGACTAGAATAGAATAGAATAGAAGAGAAGGGGCCATAAACAGGAGAGTCTTGACCAATTCGAAAGATCATTTGGTGTAGTGGAAATAACGGAATTGGAAGTTGTTCGGTCAAGTATGGGAAATTAATATAAGAATGAATAACTTTCTCAATGGTTTCTTTTTTTATTTCTCTTAATATTCATTCCATTCAGGCCATTCCAATGCTCGCAAGCAAGCACGAAAAAGCTTCTATTTCTAAACGGAAACGCCCCGTGCTTTGTAGTTCACGCATGGCTTTCTCTAACGAAGCTAATGCCGAATTAAAGACCTTAAACGGAAAGACACAGGAGGTGGCGAAAAACAAAAAAAGAGAAAGAGCTTACAAACTTATCTGAACCCGGTAGCCAGCGGAGCCCTGAGCAATAGCTTGAATATTCCGACTGTGCAGGAAATCCTTCATTCACAAGCTAGCTTGGAACGGCGTAAAGAGGGAACTAGTAGCTGGGTGACGCGGAAGACATGAAAGGAGCCTGCTAAAGCTTCATTCCAGGTTTGGTTCAGGAATACGACGCGACAGACAAGCGAGTTCCATGGGCCACAGCATCGCTTCTTCTTACTTGGGCCTTGTTTAGTTCCCAAATGGGAGTTTGGGGTCTCTTTGTAATCATTGCGCCACCGTAGCATTTCGTTTGTATGTGTGAAAAATTATCCAAAAATTGATTAATTAGGCTCAAAATGTTCGTCTCGCAGAGTACAACAAAACTGTGTAATTAGTTTTTGATTTCGTCTACATTTAGTACTCCATGCATGTTATGACATTTTGATGTCTTTTTACATAGTGAATTTGTTAGTTGCTTTTTGGAACTAAACAGGGCCTTAGATCCCCTAACTAGTCATTTGCTACAATATACTCTATCCCTACAATTTAAGTGACTTTGTTCGGGCTATCTGGACTAGTTCATGGGCTACAGCATCGCTTCTTCTTACTAGATGTCCATTCGGCCCAATAAACTCGAACAGTCGGATACGGCCCAACGCGCTCGTCACTGGGCTGTCAAAGCTTGTGAGCCTTTTCCGGCTTTCTCGGTGTAAAGGCAGTGCGGCCGTGTAGGCAGCAGCGCACCACTCCCGAGAGCCGACCGTTCTCCAGGCGTGTCAATGCGGTTGGTGGGCGAAAAGGACCCGCGCATCGTCCACCAGACTCTGCACAACCAACACACCACACCAACCCAATCAACAGGATACAGGCCCACATGTCAGGGACATCGGTAGCATCACGTCGCGTACGAGTACCACGCCAGGGGTCGGAGGGGATCTCGTTCCACACACTTGTAGCGTCCACCAACCCCGCCAAACAATAGAGTGTGACAGGTGGGCCAGCCAGGGTTTCGGTGAGCCCAACTAAAACCCCCCGCACCCATCACCACTCCTCCTCCTCCCCCCACCTCTCGCCCACACGAACCCGAGCCCTCGCCCGCCCAGCAGAAGCCTCAGATCTCAGCCACCGGCGCCGCCGCTTCGTTCGTGAGAAGGGGAGAGGAGAGGAAATGGCGGCGAGCGAGGGCGTGCTCCTGGGGATGGGCAACCCCCTCCTCGACATCTCCGCCGTCGTCGACGACGCCTTCCTCGCAAAGTAAGCACTCGCCTCCTCCCCTGGTCTGATCTGATCTGATCTGTTTTTAGGAATTTAGCTACTCTTATTAGTGTGGTTTCACAGCGTAGTCTCATCAGATCCGCGGCGGGAACCATGTCGTTTTGGCTGTAATTTAATCTTAGATGCATGTACGTGCAGCGCAAGACGAGCATCTGAACACTGATCCGAATTTTTTTTTCATCGATCAAACACCGTAGCGATCAGTGGGCGCTGTCGGTGCGTTGCAATTCGCTGTTACGCGGATGTTGCTGTTGCTCGTACAATTTTAGGCTAGATCTCCAAATTTTGTCAGGGCTTTTATGTTTGTAGCTGCTTTTGTTGGTGGCATCAATGCCACGCTGCTTGATTAGTTGGTTGCAATTCGCTGTTACGCGGATGTTGCTGTTACTCGTACAATTTTAGGCTAGATCTCCAAATTTTGTCAGGGCTTTATGCTTGTCTCTGCTTTTGTTGGTGGCCTCAATGCCACGCTGCTTGATTAGTTGGCGTTGTAATCATGATGTGATACTGAGTTACTGATGTACTTCACCACTGCTGTTTTAGGTATGACATCAAGCTGAACAATGCAATTCTGGCCGAGGAGAAACACTTACCTATGTAAGTTTATGTATTGCCGATGCTTCTATATATACTGATGTCGTTATTTTTGGATATTTTTTGTTGTCAAACTGTGAGCAGTTATTTGTTTCATCTGCAAGCTGAACGATTCAATTTATTTAGAAGACATGTAAGCACTCATCTATTGCGTATGATTGTACACTGTTGTTTAATAAGGTTGTTTTTGATAGGTACGATGAGTTGTCCAGCAAGGGCAATGTTGAATATATTGCTGGAGGTAATGCTTCTTAACATGTATATGCAGTAATCCAGTTCATAAATTGCTATAGCGTTGTAACTCTTCTGATTTTTTTTGTATTACATTCTTTTCATTCTTACAGGAGCCACCCAGAACTCTATCAGGGTTGCCCAAGTAAGCTCTTAATCTACTAAATTGTGAACAATAGAAAACTGTAGCCTTAATTGATGGCATGCCATGGTTTTCAGTGGATGCTTCAAACTCCTGGCGCAACGAGTTACATGGGATGCATCGGAAAGGACAAATTTGGTGAGGAGATGAAGAAGAATGCTCAAGCTGCAGGAGTTACTGTTAGTTCTAAATCTCTTCTTTATGCTACTTGATACAGTAATTCTTTGCTCTGTTGGTTAATTGACTAATGTGGCCATGTTCTTTTCGCATGCTCTTAGGCTCACTACTACGAGGATGAGACTGCTCCTACAGGCACATGTGCTGTATGTGTTGTTGGCGGCGAAAGGTTTGTTATCCAAAATCATTTTTGCAGAGCTTTTAATGTTGGTAGTGATGCCTTACATTACATTTGATGATTATAAAATACGCCTATTGCACAATTCTGATAGTATAAATTCATATCATGATCCTGTAATTGGTCCTCTGTCAGATCAATGCACAAGTTGCTATGCATTGGCTTTTATTGCGTCATGACTAGCAATCTAGCAAGCATAATTTGAGGCTTATAATTTTTTCAGTTCAACAATGTTGGAGCAGTAATCGTATTCTTTATCCTTGAAGATCGCGCTAATGTCTGCATAAATTGACTGCTTGCTGGTTGTTATCTCCTTCCGTTCGTTCTGGCACATCATTACATCAGGATCACATCTTCTGGCGTTATGTATTGCATTCTACAACTAGGCATCTGCCAGCTGATCTGTCCATATGAGTGTTCTGTGCTATGACACACAAAATGCATAAGTTTTGGAAACGTGTTGGATTTAGTTCCATGCTCCCCCACCAAAAAAAGTTATAATTCTATAGAATGCTTATTGATTGTAGTAAAGTACAATTCTATCCTAGTATCATTTGTTACATAATTGTTCCATTTCACAATATTTTGATTGTCACCACTTTCTTCTGCAAGTATATCAGTTTTTTCCTTCTGTAACCAGGTCACTGTGTGCAAATCTGTCGGCTGCAAACTGTTACAAATCTGAGCATCTGAAGAGACCAGAGAACTGGGCACTAGGTATAATACTTAATACATCTTTTGAGCTGAGACTGACTTTTAGCTAAAATCATGCTCATGTGTTGGCGGAGTTTCTATAAGTTGAAATTCGGAAGTTGCTCAATACTATGCAAATCGTGTAAATTTTTCTGTCGACATGTTTATGTCAGATGAACAAATTCTGGTCACAGATTATTGATTGATCAGAGTGCATTAGTATTTGCATGTTTTAGACTACTCTAGTAGATCGCCTGCTAGTCTACTACTGTTGTGCATTTATTGTGGAGAAGATTCCAAGATGGTTGTACACTGCTGAAATTAATCATTAAACTTTTAGTGGAGAAGATTCCAAAATGGTTGTACACTGCTGAAATTAATCATTAAACTTTTCTGTGAATTACAATATCTGCATGAACAGAGTTGATTTGTGGTTACAGAAGTCTTGGCACAGTATGTGTTACCCTTTGACTGATTGGTTACCTTTATTTGAACTCTATTATCAGAAACTGTGCTAGTTCTTTTACCAGAATTATACCGTTGTTGATGACAGTTTATTTATGTTTTTGTTGACGACAGTTGAGAAGGCAAAATACATCTATATTGCTGGTTTTTTCCTTACTGTGTCGCCTGAATCTATTCAGCTTGTTGCTGAGCACGCAGCAGCAAATAACAAGGTAAATGTTTATTACAAAATTCTCCCTTTACATTAGCGGTAGAGTTTAATTCATCAGTTATTTTCAGGTGTTCCTGATGAACCTCTCTGCTCCCTTCATCTGTGAGTTTTTCCGTGATGCCCAAGAAAAGGTTCTCCCGTAAGTGTTATCTTCTATTCCACAAAGCTTAGTGTTTTGAATTTCATCAGGGACTGCATATAGCAACCCAAGTAAAAATACATAATGCAATGCTCATTCTTGTCAAGACATTTTCATATGTTCACCACATGCTAATCTTCTGGTCTTCATTCAACTTGTGTTCGCCACATTCTTTGCGGCCAATACACTTTTATAAAGATATGTTTGTTACTTATCACCAATATAGGTATGTTGACTACATCTTCGGAAATGAAACTGAGGCAAAGATCTTCGCCAAAGTCCGTGGATGGGAGGTAATTACTGATTAGTCTTCTATACTGCTATACATTTGTCTTTGATGATTGTGGTTCTGATTAATTACCTATGATAAATTGCAGAC
>OAMR01000248.1:474173-521483 GCA_900205405.1 Echinochloa crus-galli | reverse complement strand
CCTAGATTTGCAAGCTCCTATGTAAACAATCTTAGTTCTACCTGTTTCAAACCATGCATGCATACTTACCCTACTGCCAGTTACTGAAGATATTTGCATGACCAATAAAGGTGTGCATTTCCATAATTTTTTATTGGTAATATGTTTTTTGATGTACCCTTTTCAGGTTGAAAACTAGATGCAGCAAAGAGAGAAGCGGACCAAGCAGGAGGCAAAGGAGACTAGTTTTTGTCGATCATAGCTCTTTTGGTTACCTTATTGTTCATAGTTCTTGTTTGGTGTGAATTGTACCAATAACTCTGGTTCTATGTGCCTGTTATTTTGAATTTGTCTGATTTGCCTGAAATATAGCCGGTGTAAATTTATGGGCCGATTCTTTATATGGGCTGTGCATTGATGAAATAAATTATTAGCTGGTAAAAACATATGGGCCAAAAGTAAATAAATTAAATTGGCCAATTTTCATATTGGGCCAAACAAAATTAAGTGGGCCATGAACAAATGGGCTGTGATGGTGACGTCAGCGCCACGTCAGTGCCAGATCAGCGGCCACGTTATCGCCAGATCAGCTCCTGTCACCTGCCAGATCAGCGGCAGCGCCAGATTAGTGGCCACGTCAGCATCATACATGATAGATGGGCTGTTTCCCCTATGACTTGGTGGACCAATCATGGACATGATGCTCCCTTGTTGATGAGTATGGCTATGAAATTGCTTAGCCAACCAGCCTCATCTTCTTGCTGTGAGAGAAACTGGAGCACCTATAGCTTTATTCATAGTGTGAAGAGAAATGCCTTAACTCCGGAGCGTGCTGAAGATCTGGTATTTGTCCACACAAATCTGAGGCATCTGTCCAGGAGAACTGAGGCGTACAAGACAGGAGAGACAAGGATGTGGGATGTAGGAGGGGATTCTTTTGATTCACTTGGTGGTATTGGCATTCTTGAAGTAGCCGACCTGTCCCTTGATGAACCTGAATTGCAAGCTGTGACTTTTGGTGTGGATGGTCTGCAAGTTGATGTTGGGGATGAGAATGCTACAAATGAGGAATAGGAACTTGCTGCAATGTGCCTCTTATTAATTTCCTATATTTGAAACTTTCGGACATGTTGTTATGTAATAAAGCTTTAAATTTAGACCTACATTATTATTTTTTTATTTTATTTTTTAAATATTAAACGTATCCGCGTATCGGGTTTTCTGGAAAATTGCCGTATCCGCGTATCCGTATCCTTCCGATACCGATACGCGTATCCGTATCCGTGCTGCATAGCTTAACATTATAGCATGACATACTATCCTAATCAGAAGCGTAGGCTTTGATAAGCTAGTTTCGATTAAATATTCATATTGTTTGCACCGCTTTTTATAGAAGTCTAACTTTGCTTTTATAATTCTGCTTTGAAATGTTGGATGCGCTTTTGGAGACTAAGCTGATTGCACATCAATTGTTTGCTTGTCCAAGGATATTTTTTATCTGTAGTTTGTTTCTTTTATTTTTAATAAAGAGTTGATATCACTTGTATATGGTGAACTAACTATTGTGTTGATAATAGGTGAAAACATTCCCTGTGATCCTGTTGCCCAAGGAGAAGCTTGTCGACACCAACGGTGCAGGTACATGTTTCTTTAGTCTTGAGGGTTGATTTATGTTCTTGGTTTTAGGAGTTGATCCCTCTTTCTGACTTTTCTCTCCAATGTTAGTTTTGGTGTGTTGTCTAAGAAGACCTCTTGACAACGTTTACCATCAGCAAACCTATCGATGCATTCTAGGATGACTTAGTGTAGGCTGTAGGGTGTTTTCATACAGCTAACCATCAGTCTTCTTTTGTATTCTTGATAAATTAATTCCAAATACACCATAGTCCATATACTCAGTTGTCGTGTTATGGCTCAGTATGTTCTGTCAACAAGCAATAAAATGTGCAGAGTCCTACTACAACAGTAGTACTTGAACCCAAATTTGGAATTTTGGATTATGGCCAGCAATAAATCTGCTTCTGATGAGCAATCGTCCTTGCTCTGTTTCAGGTGATGCTTTCGTTGGAGGCTTCCTCTCCCAGTTGGTTCAGGGGAAGAGCATCGAAGACAGCGTGAAGGCCGGCTGCTATGCTGCCAACGTCATCATCCAGCGCTCTGGCTGCACATACCCCGAGAAGCCTGACTTCAACTAGAGCAAACTCAGGCACGATGAGAGGGACACTTCCTTACCGCTGAGTGGTTTGGTGTGTTGAACCTGTATTCTTCCGAGGCTTTTCTTATGATCCGGCCAATATTTTTGCCGTGATATTTGTTGCACAACTATAAACGTCGATGTTATCTTTGCATAAGGCAGGATTTGCCAGCATGATGTGTTGCTTAGCTGATGCTTGCAATGCAATGAAAGGGTAGTCGTGCTCCTTTTGGAGGTTGTATCGATTTGATCGTGTCCTGCCTGTTACCTGCCAGGCTAAAACCATCCTTGGCCCAATTAGGTAGGCCTAGAAGACGGCTCATGAATCATCCTTGGCCTAGTAAGGCCCTTGTGGGATCACAGCTTGTTGGGCTCCTCTCGGGTCCAATTAAATAGATCCTTGGCCCAATAAGGCGCGATCTGTGATCCAGAATATCATCTGCGTATCAAAATCTATCTCAAAAAAAAAAATCTGCGTATCCAAATAATGCAAGATGCAGCATTTCTTCATCGTTGTCCTTTCTTCCCAGAGAAAGGTTTCTCTGGACCGGTTAGTAAGAACTTTTTGAAGCGAATATTTGTTATCAAAATCACACCTGAAACCAGACTTAAAAAAAAAGACGCGCCGCAGAAGATCACGCGCCACGCATTATTTATTGGCATCCGATCTCTGTATTCCCATGTCATTTGCGGCTGTTTTTGGTGCGAGTTCAGGTTTGCCGATCGCAATTCGGCAGTCCACTGCCTTTTCTGGGCGGACTTGCCCGCCAGCCCGCCGCGGCATTGATTTTGAGTAGGTCTTCCCCAAAGTGACAGCGATGTGGAACCATTAGTGCCTCGCTGACAACCTGGAGGATTGTTACATTAACCTAACCTAACTTTCCACCGTACCGACTCGACATGCTGCTGAAACTTTGTTGGCCTTCACTAGTCGTCACATCTATCACGCATCAAAAGGCACGGGGGATGAGTTGCTCGTGCTCGCTTTTTCCTGATCTGCCTGACGCCCAGGTGGGCTACACGAAAGAAGGGGTGCAAGGATGACACGAAACGCAACAAGGACTAACTTAGGCCGTGTTTAGATGTTAGATTTGGGTGGGTGAATTTGGGAGTATGATGTCACATCGTAATCATTGCGTCACTGTAGCATTTCGTTTGTATTTGTGAAAAATTGTCCAAAAATTGATTAATTAGGCTCAAAATGTTCGTCTCGCAGAGCACAACAAAACTGTACAATTAGTTTTTAATTTCATCTACATTTAGTACTCCATGCATGTCATGACATTTTGATGTGATGGGGAATCTTCTTTTTTGGGAATCTTCTTTTTACATAGTAAATTTGGGAGTAGAAATTTTGGATCTAAACAGTACCTTACTTACTACTTACTAGTGATGCGGAAAAGCACCCGCGCCCGGCAACAGCGTCGTGTAAAGAGCGAACCGTAGTACGGAGTACGTCGCTGCCTGAGCCGGAGCCGGGCATGAACCAAACCTCCTTTCGGTCCTCCCGTTCCAAAAGGAGGCCCCGGATGTTTAAAGCTAAGGCCGGCCGTGATCTTATCTTACAAGCGATTTAACCTTTCATCTGTTTTCTTTTTCGACACCTAATTTACCTTCTTTCTCGGGACACACCTAGCCTAGTCGCGTGCGTATCACTAGGACCTCCAGCAATGGTAAAGGAATGAATGGATCCGTTCATTGATTGCCGGCGTCGATCGCATCCATCCCCGGACGTGTGCCGGCCGACAAACACACAGGGTGCACCACACCACCGATCCATCCATCGCCGGGCGCTACCACTTGAACAACTTGTCGGGACGTTTTGGCTCGCTTCGTCTGTGCACCGCAGCACAACACGATAGCGCCGGGGACTCAACTGCAGGACGATGATGCAGAGGCGCCAGGCCATACGCATCGGTTCTGGAGTTCGACACGTGCGAGGATGTGCTCCTCCCTCGGCTTCGCGATACTCCCTCCGGTTTAGTAAAAGAAGCCGTTTAGGACAGCGACACGGTCACCAAAGCACAACTTTAACTTCTCTTTTTTATAAAAATATTTCTTAAAAAGTTATACTCCCTCCATACTCATATCAGATGATGTTTAGAACAGCGACACGGTCTCCAAAACACAACTTTGACTACTATTTTCTATAAAAATATTTATTAAAAAATTATAGATGTATTCTTTTATGAAAGTAATTTTCAAGACAAATCTATTAATATGATTTTCACATTTGTAAACTCAACGATTTAAAAGTTATTTATGATTTATATTCCCAAGGTTTGACCCAAACCTTGTCCTAAACATCATCTAATATGAGTATGGAGGGAGTATATATATATTTTTATGAATGTATTTTTCAAGACCAATCTATTTATATAATTTTCACATTTCCAAACTCAACAACTTAAATATTATTCATGATTTATATCCCAGTGTTTGACTCAAACCTTATCCAAAACGACTTCTTTTACCAAACCGGAGGGAGTATTTAACATTCTTTTGCTCAAAACGGAGCCTAGTTGCCTGGTATCACTCGATAGACGTGCAGCAATGGTGAACGAATTGAGAATAATGGTCCATTGGTCCATCGCTCACTCACCAGTAGACAGAGCGACAAACAGACAGGGCACGCCGCACCACCAATCCATCATCGCTGGGCACTGCCATTTGTTGAAGAAATTTTGTCGGGACTGTTTCTTTTTCCTGCTCGCTTGTGTACCGCAGCACACAGGTACTGATACACGGTAGCGCCGGGGAATTCAGTACACAGGCTAGAGATCGAGACGCCAGGCCACGCATGGGTAGTGGTTTCCGGAGCTGGACACGTGCACACGGGAACGCCCACGCAGTCCGTAGTACGTACGTGCTGCTTCCAAGTGCACATATGAGTTCCACAGACTGCACTGCAGTGACACTCCGCGGTTCATGCTACTCGATCGATCGCCATCGCGAAGCCGTTCGAGTTTGGCTTCCTCACTGCTCCGCACAGCCAACAACAAGTAGTGACTTGGATCTTCCTCTTGCTTCGTCACTTCCCTCGTCGTGGCACCGGTCCTCTCTCTGTCTCTCCTATATTGGTGTGTAAGTCTCTCTAAATAAAAATCTAGCACCGTTTCGATCGGTCATACGACGATAACATTTTTGTAGACGATGTTATATTCCTTCTTAGAGGCGTCGTATTGGGAGTATTCTCCGATGATGCGGGTGATGTTTAGCTGATCGGGAGATGGCGGCAGCCGCTTTGTGCTAAGAAATTTTGCTTGAGGTTGTGATTGAGATCGAGTCGGTGCGGTTTTTCCAGCAGCATGATTGTAACATCAAGTTTTTAGAGAAACGATGTGAAGAAATGCACGCTTCTAATAAAGATAAAAGAACAAGTTTATTTACTAATGAATATAGAGGCCGGATTTATATTATTTATAAAAAACATCCGGGCTCGAGGACAGCGGCCAGTGCTGGTCCACCTGGCCGGCCACTGGCCACTACTCTGTACAACCCACCGAGCATTGCACACAAACACAACACCGAGACGGCGACCCAAAGCAGGCAGCGTCTCTCGGGTCCAAAGGGACCATCCGATCCAGGCTCTATCCCTCGGTTTTTTCCAATAGTAGTAGCATCGATCAACACCACGATGGTTTTCTTTACACAATGAATTGAAACACCACGATGATAATGTTGGGGGATAAGCATAAGCAGGTAGGGAACAGACGAAAGACAGTGGGGGGAATCGGGGCGGGGACACCCGGCCGCGTACCGGAAAGGGCCGAACAGAAAGCGACGCGCACCTGCCGTACAGGTAGCTCGTCCCTCCCGTCCGGCCTCCGGCGCGCGCCCGAGCTCGCGCTCGAGGTCCAGCCCGGCAAGACAGATTCGAAACGTATCCACCTCGGCGACCGCACCACGTGCCCGGCGGCGAGCGGTCGCCGGCCGGCCGGCCGGTGGGCCGCTGGCCAGGGCGCGCCCCGCACGCGCACGCAACGTGGCTTGTCTGCCCGGTGGTGGTGCTGCTGCTGGCTGCGCCATCCCCTCCGTTCGCGCTGGTCACATGGATTGGATGGGCGCCGCCTGTTCCGCCCGGGACCGGGACGGATGGGCTAGAGCAGAGAGGTTTCTCAAATCTGGAAAAGAAAATGCTTCATGCTCTTATCTTATCAGCTTATCAAATACCCTACCAGGATTACGACGGGTGGTCCCGAGCTTGTTGCTCTCATCTGCGCCCAGCTGGCGACGTTGCTGGCCGAGCAATGCTTTCGCTTTTGCCGCACGCAATATCGCATCGCATGCTCTCTTTTTTTCTGATCCGCACTGTAGCGGGGTGGTCTCAATCATGGTATTCCACACGGTAGCGTGATAAAGTTCGTGCCGATGGTTCAGGCGACATCGATTCATCGATCGCGAATGAAAATGCCTGAATGGACTGAAGGCGCTCTTTATAATCATATCGATCCCTGACTTCGCCGGGAAAGTTCACTGATCCAATCATACAAAACCAGCCGATCGAGTCATTCTAGGACCGATGAGGATGAGGATGATCCTGTGTATGCATGCCCCCACGCAACACAACTGATGATAGATGCCGATTGATAGCGGTATAGCAACTCTGCTGAACACATCGCGGCCAAATGATACGATCAATGGGGCGTGTAGCGAGTGCAACATTTGCCAGATTATTGGCTCCGCGAAAGGCCGGGATCGCTGACCTAACGATTGTTCATTGGCTCCGTCTGCATGCAGTAACTGCCGCTTGGTGTGTTTCGATGCAACAGAGGAACCGGGAGATTAGAAAAACACGGCCCGATCGGCGCAGTGATGTATCAATATCATATGGTATTGCCGTACCCCAAGTGGTTGAACGCACCACGCAGCTGGCCCGGTAACATGCAGCCTGACGCTAAGCACGTGGGTTCCGCTGAACAATCTCACTTGGGAGCACTAATCAATCCCAGAAACAGTCTACAATATCTTTTTTTCTCTACCAGACGGGCACTGACGACCCAGCCGTGCGATGCCACAAATGTGCAAGCGAGTCCTCCGGTAGTCCGGTCTCGTGGTTGGGCAACAAAGAATCATCGGACGACGGAGAGAGGCATCGATTTGAGATGGAGATTCAAAGATTCCTATTCCTATACGCACAGTACTTCAAAACAGTACTACTCGCAGCTAAGATTAGGGTGGCCACAGCCCACAGGGTCGGAGGGTTAGGCTCCTAGTTTTAGCTGGTGATTGACAACTTGACATGCACGGCTGACATCCCGCATCGCCCCCTGATTCACTGTTCTCGGTTTGGCATGGCATTCCTCGACCTCGCTCGCTCTCCGCCGGCAGAGGCCGCTCCATTATTGACGATGGTGCCGGATGGGCGTGGAGGTGGACGGGGACTAGAGTGCTCAGGTCGCAACGAATATGCTCCGTTCCATTCCATCCGTGATCCGCCCCGCGCGCGACGCCCCCGGAAGCCAATCGTGCACGCCCATGTAGCGAGCCGTAGTAGCTAGAGAAATAAGGCGACGGGCCTATCAGGAGGGGCCAACTGCTTATAGCAGCCTAGGAGTACTAGTCAAACGGCGAGGCGGGCGCCGACCGGAGGCCGGAGCCGTACCACGTCTCCCCGGCCTCGACCGGCCGTTTTCGCGTGCCCCGACGGGCCTCTCTCGCGCGCGCCTCCAATTCCATGTCCCATTCCATCCATTCCTCTCCGATTTTTCCTCGCGAGCCAAGCCAAACGAGCTCTCGGATGCAAAGCGATCGCTCCGGACGGACGCAACGGGACAGTTGTCCGCGGAGAGCGAGGCGAGAGGAGAAGACGGTGAGAGTGTTTGGTTGCCGGCCGTCATTGGCAACGCCAAAGCTGTTGGCATCCACCTCATTTTATGGCTGTTGTTTGGTTAGTACTTAGACTGCGGTACGTCGTACCTTTTGCTTCACAGAAAACTGTGGCGGATGTGGTGCCGAGTTTTCTCGCCATGGCCACACTTTACGTGGCATCTTTTGGCTCGAAACAACTTATCCGGCCTAATGTTAGAGCTTCTGGAATACAATGAGATTTTTGTAAAATTGATCCTTACGTGTATTACAATCAATTCGATTGGAAAGTACAATGGCGAAAAGAAGGAGATTTGTTAGCTCGCTATTCAGTAAGAATCAGTGAAAGGAGGGAATCCATAGAATGTAAGAATCAGTGAAAGGGGGGATTCTATAAAAATTATTCAACAAGCTGCAGAGAAAATTCGTGGAGGACCTTATGAGAATTTAGAAGTCCGGCGCTTTAGGAAAGCAAAGAATTCTGAATGGAATAATTTTGAATATCAATTTGTTTGTAAAAAGACTTTCGTCCAATTTTGAATTATCAAAGTAAGAGCTTTATGTAAGAGTAGAAGCTCCAAAAGGTGAATTAGGATTTTTTTTTATCCTCCTACTCGGGATTACAATAGAAGTACTCGTAATTGTGTGGTTAGAAAGAGAAATATCTGCATCGATACAACAACGATTGGTCCAGAATATGCTAGCTCTCTGGGACTCCTTCAAGCTATAGCAGATGGAACTAAGCTACTTTTTGAAGAGGATATCCTCCCATTTCGATGAGAGATTCTCTTATTTAGCATCGGTCCCTTTATAGCTGCCATATTCATTTTATTAAATTTTTTAGCGATCCTTTTAGGATATCATTTTATTTTAGCTGATCTTAATATTGTTTTTTATGGATTGCCATTTCAAGTATTGCTCTTTTTGATCTTCTCATGGCTGACGGGATATAGCTCAAATAATAAATATTCTTTTTTCAGGCGGTCTACGCGGCTGCTTAATTTATTAGTTATGAAATATCATTATTTTTTTTGGTGTTCTAGCAATATCTCTAGGTGTGATTCGTTAAAATATGATCTTTTCCTCTAAAGGACATTGAATGCTTATCTTTCTTTGCTTATTCCGTATTCGAGTGGGTAAATTAAATTGGATAGCTATATGAGTGAAACAAAACAACTTATTATTTATAATAAAAATATAAATCCTCATTTCCTACGTATAAGAGAAAAAATTCAGTAAACAGAAGCACTGTAAACTCTTTACTAGGTTGAGATTGTTTGATAAGTCATTCTATTCTATTATCGTGATCTTGAAGCGGGCAAGAATAAAGAATCGGTAATATGAATACTAGGTGGTACCCCGCGCGATGCCGCGGGAATTTCTTAAATAATATTTGAAAACACTAAATTAATTGTATAGTAATATTTTTTTTCAAACGACATTATACATGATTTAAGATTAAATTTGAAAATAGAAACACTAAGGTAATTGCATGGCAATATATTTTGAAAACAATATTATACATAAAAACATGTTCATTTTGTTGTGAAAGAACGACTCTTAAATGATTGCTCATATATGTATTTCTACCGTACGAATTTTGTAACATTGTACTTGTAAAGACCATGGATACTATTAGTAATAGAAGACCGGTGGATGACATCTACTGTACGAATTTTGTAGCATTGCACTCGCAAAGATCATGGATGATATTGGTCATAGAAGATCGATGGATGACATAAATGAATAGTTCTAGTGGATGGATGACGTGGCAAGCTTGCATGTTGAGAGAAATCTGTAGTGAGGAGCCAAAACTAAGTTTTGTATGATGCCGCCGGCCAAGGCCCAAGTGGAGGGCGGAGGCTGTGGTTCCTTGTTCGTACGGCCGGGCGGGGATGCGCGCACGCAAAACGTGACAGGTCGCGGCGGCGCATCTGCGAACAACGCAGTTCGTACGACTTCTCTCTCAACGAAAAGGGGAAAAGAAAAGCATGGAGGAGGGGGACGGGGCGGTAAAAAAGGCGGGTCGTGGAGCCGGGACGAGCAGAGAAAAGGGCGAGGAAATTGCCTGCCAAACCAGTGCGATCTTTTCAGTTAGTCATCGGGCCGGGGGAAAAGAAGAACTTGGACGCTAATTCTTTGGAAGGATGCACGTACGAAAGCTTCGTGGATGATTGACAGCGTCGGAGAAACAACGAGCCAGCCGCTCCTCATATTTTTGAGGCTGGAACGAGGAGCGTTTGGCAGCAGTACAAAATACAATACAAGATGCGACGGCCTGATTAGAGCCTGGAAATGCGAGTGCCTCCACACGGCGGTGCAACGTAAGTGCACAGCTCACACGGGGTGTAGAGGGTAGTGTAGTGATGCGCTGTCCGGTTCTAGAATCTTTCTCATTCTACACTCTGAACAGAATATAGCTCCAACTTGAAGCTGTGTTCCTGAATTGAAATATTTTTCACTTCTCGTACTTTCAGAACCGCATATGAAAGCCCTACTCCGATTGGAGTATAGGAGTATAACAAAATTTACGGAAAGGAAGCACGAAGTCCGGCTTTATTTCATTATTCACCTCCATTTGTACAAGACGGTCAGTGTATATACAACCAGCTACCGGTAGTACTTCGTAAAAAGAAACAAAAAAAACAGAGCCGAAAGGGCGCCCTGTTAGGTAAGGAGCATCCCAAAAACCGGGGAAAATCCAGAAGCCTAAAAGCAAAAGCTTCTTCGTCGCCGATCGATCTGCTCTGCTGCGACGGCGGCACCGCGGTGATGCTACTCTGCAGCCGGCAGCAGCGTACACTACCGCTACTACAAACTCTCTCTCTCGGGTCCGTACGTACAAAACCGTATACACAACGTCGGTGTTCCTCGCCGTATCTCTACGGCTATACACGACCGTCCGCCATGGGTCTCCTGGTGGTGTGCCTCTTCAGGTGGTTGGCTACCCCATTGCCCGGGCTCCGCCGCCGGTCACGATCCACGGGTGAGCTGCATTTTTACCGATGGCAGATTCGTTAGATTCCGGATCGAATTTGGGTAGACGCAAAAATAGGGGAAATCGGTGAGGAAACCGAGGAGGGGATGGGGATCGAGGGATTCTCGATCGGGATTACTTACCGAGGACTTGCTCGGCGGTGAACCTCCTCCACTCGTCGCGGCAGATCATGCGCCTCATCAGGTCCTTGGCCGCCGGGGACACGCCGCCGAAGAGCCTGGGCGGGAACCGCACGGTGCCCGCATCGCGGCCGCCAGCACCTCCGCGGCGCTCTCGCCGGGAGGACGGTGGCCTATTTAAAGAATACCAGTGAGAGCTACGGCCGCGCGGAATATTCGGATCCTGCTTGGACCGGGACCGGGAGGGAACAGAGTTTTTCTCCTCGCCCGATTCTGCCCTCGAGCATTCACAATTTTTTTTAAAAAAAATCTGCCCTTAAGCTCATTTTGGCGCAGAAGCTCCCAATGAGAAATGCTTTAGAATAAATACATAATTTTATATATTTTTTACCGGAATATAATTGTATATCTTAGGGCATTCCCAACCCCATGACTATAATGGTGTCCATAGAATTAAATGACATATCATATAGTCTAAAAGATGATGTGTCAAGTGAGTTAATAAAGAAAGAAAAGGAAATCGGGTCTTGCATGAGTATAGTTTCTACACATTATCCAAGACATGGTGAGAGGTGATTAAATTTGAGTTTAGAATAGTAGTGTTTGGGTTGAAGAAACAGTGCATTGTACTAGTTTCTTGATGATGTGGAGATTATAGACATCACTACTAATGTCTTAGGTTGGGACTGCCCTTATACTGCTGCAGATGGATCAAGCTTTATATGTAGAAATAATCTAGTGGGGAAGTCATGCAGAGCTGGTAAGGTGAGTTAAAATGCTAGAAAGTGATGAGATGAACTGTGCAATTAAATAATCATCACAAATTTTGCTAAAACCTGGAAGAGAGAAAATTCTTGAAATAATGAGTTTCTATAGAGACTTGAAATACAGTGTAAATTAATTCCCTCTCTGATATACGTAAGTAGATTAAGAATTTTATCACGTGAAAGATTATAGTTGCTTAGACTTCTAAATGAGTGCTTCTTGCTTCAGGTGATGACTTTTTTTTTATGTAAGATGACCCAGTCTCGGAAAGAAAAAAGTTTGCCGCACGATATTGACCTGCGCGGCTGCGCCTCGCTGTTTCGGCGTCTCGCATATTCCGAAACGGGGGTACGATGGGAATTATGCTCAAGAGCGTTTGCCTTGGAGTGCGTGCTCATGGAGTCACGGACATGGAGTCATGGGGGTGATGGTAAACTTTGGTTGAACTGAGGTGGTTATGTTAGGTTGGATTCCATTGTCATCTTTAGAACACTAATGCTGAGTAGAATCCACATAGCCTGTTAACCCGCTAGCCGTTGGATCCGGTGAAAAAACAACACGAACCGTTAGATCCGGGTCGGATGGGCCTTTTTCCGTTAAGCCGCGGACCCATGCGCTGGCAAATTCTCGCGATCTTGCTCGAGCAGGTATGCCTACATCTCCTCCGCTCCTCCCAAGACTCCCTCTGCCTCCCGCACAGCCCGTAGCTCTCCACTCATTGCCCCGTCGCCTAGCCAGTGTGTGGCGCCGGCCAGGAGCACCACACGACCAAGGTCAGTGCGCATTGAGGATGGATCTCTTCGCTATGGCCCCATGCGACTATCGCGCCACCTGCGACACTTGTCGCCGCTGGCCATGCTGCTCCTATCCTTCCCCACAATCATCGAGCGGAAACTAGTAGTATCGGAGAACTACTCATACCTTTTATGAAAGATCACAATTTTTCAATTGCTTCCAATAGTATTAAAGGAAGACGAGTGTATATTTTTTTGACCAAAGTCAGCAGAGGAAGCCCCTATCTTTTATAATTTTTATTCTAAACCCAGTTAATTCGCTCCCACAGGGAGTCGAACCTGTGTCTGCAGTATTTTATTTTTAGGAAAGGGTCTGCGGTGTTTTTTTGATATTTTTGATATTTTTTATTTCAAATCCAGTTAATTTGCTCCCACATGGAGTTGAACCACTAGGTTAGAGGTCCTTTCACAAGACGAGTGTATTTGAATATGTTTTGCTTAACAACTCATAAGATATGGCATTTGAATAGAGGCACGAGACTCTAGTAGTAACTTCCTGCCAAATTCAAAACAACAGCTTTGAAACATTACTTCTGAATATCATTCTGAAACAGAGAACATGTTAGCCATATAGACATCCAGCTTAGGAGAAACAGTAGTACATTCTGCAGCTAGATAAGGTTATCATAAAAGATAACATTTAAAATGTATAAGTCTTGTTGTGCTATGTTCATGAGGACAAGATAGTTCGTTCAAAAAAAAATTGTTCGTTCAAAAAAAAATGAGGACAAGATAAATGTTCTAGAGTGGACACGCAAACTATGAAATCATGGGATACGGCATGGGCAATGCCTATGCTCAGGTCAAAATTCGATAAAGAACAATCAGTGTGGCCACCTATTTTTCATAAAATTATCCAAGGCAATTATCAAACTACTAATTTGCATGCTTTGAGGCTGTGCATGGATACATATAGAGAGCTACAAAGCCAAAGGATTGTGAAATGGCATGAATCGACTTCTGTAAAAATAGCAAATAGTCTGCATTTGAATCAGAAAAAATTCACAGTTTTTATATGTTGTGGTGCTTTCTCTCCTTTCAATAAATATTGCTTCTCGTGTATTTCCTTTCAATGTATCAATCTCAATCACTGGGCTAACAGTCGAACAGGTGAGGATTCCACTTACATTCGATTACATCATGAAGTCATAGGTCGAAATTCTAATTCTTTTTGCTGTTTATTATACTTTGAATCCCTGACCATGAAACTTGCTACTGCAAATCCGCAACTTGATTCACTATCCTGTCTACACTCTTAACAATGTTGTGAGCTTGAACTCTCCCATTTCTCATGCTCTCTCGATCTCTGAAACAATATGCCCCGGACACACAATTTTTTAGTTAATTTAGATAGACCAAGCGTGCACACGTTCAGTGAATTCGGCATTTCCTCTCCAAAGTGCCAATCCTCCATTCTGTGTTTGGATCAGGGGCTAAAGTTTAGACCCTTAAATAAATAATAATTAAAATATTAAACATAAATCTATAATTAATACATAATTATCACATGTTTATTTTAGAGCAACTCCAAGAGACTCTCTAAATTTATCAAGATTACTAGATTTAGAGATTTTGATTAAAAAGTTACCTTCCAACAGCTTCTTTATTTAGTTATGTAAACATAGTCACTCTCTATTCCGGATTTCTCGCTCTTCAAATATAGTATATTGTCTAATTATAGACTAATTATGCTTAATAGATTCGTCTTCTAAATTAGTATTCATTTATGTAATGAGTTTTTTAATTAATCTATATTTAATAACTCTAATTAACATCTTTACATTCGACGTGGCTGGACTAAATTTTAGTAGGAGGTATCCAAACACCCAACCAACCCATAGATTGACTTGCAAAAGCAGGTGAACATTGCCCGAGGAGCATGGCCTACGGATACCTTGCTTATAGTGAGTGACCAAAATCGCGGGGATAGGGTTTCAACACCAAATTTCGATCGCACAAAATTTGTGCGCAAATGGTCGCTGGTCAATTGAACTACAATGGCCACCACGGAGACCTGAAGCACCATTTCTTATTGTACAAATATAAACTAAATAGATATTTTTTTATGGACGTTCAATGAACACGATTAGTGAAGGCAGAACAGCCAATACCTACACGGCTACACTCCAAGCGGGGCAGGGCAAAGCCGCGCCACTGTTTTCTAGTGGTCTGTATAGTATAGCAGTAGATTTTTCTTTCTGTTTGTCTTCTTTACCCTAGAAAAATATAATATCGAGAGGGAGTTTTTGGCTGATAATGGACGCGAAGAAAAGATAGATTAAATCTACCAGCATCTGAATAATTAAATAAGGAGGCCCAATCGCGAAACGTCCCGGTCACTAGCTGCGGTAGTTTGGGGGTGTTTTGAAAAGGTGAAAAGTGGAGTGAAAAAGTCACATCGGACAATGTAATATTTTTTGTTTGTTTGTGGTAAACATCGTCCTACCATGACCTAACTAGGGTTAAAAGATTCGTCTCGTCGTGTACATCAAAACCATGCAACTAGTTTTTTTTATTTATACACGTTTAGTACTCCATGCATGAGGAGAGAGATTTAATGTGATAGGTGAATAGTAAAATTTGGAGAGAGAATTTTTGAAAGTTTGATGATTTGACCAGGAACTAAACAGGGCCATGTTTGATTGTGGGGCTGCTTTCGTAAATGGAGAGGCCATCGAGTGCGGATGCACCAACGGAGAAAATTGAGGACAACGGACAAGCAATGTTCTTTCTGATGTGTGGGCAGCCACTAACACCAATTAATTATGCATGCCCCATAAGTTCGGATAACGCAAAGTAATGGAGGTTTCCAAATAATCGGTGCCGTCTGATTCACGAAAAGATGGTTCCTTGAAGGAAAACCAAACATCACTGCGATGCGTGGAAATACATTCACATCCCAGCAAAAAGCAGCCCATCTCCGCTTCTCCTCAGCAAAGCTGCGATTTAAAAACAGTGCTGTGTGTACTTACCTCGCAGTATTTTTACTGAAAAATATGTTCTTTACAATTTCTTATAAAATAAGCAACAAATTAGGATGGCCTCTGAATAAGTGTCTGGTCCTTCCTGACGATGAGTATTGTATGGACTGGAGGAGCCCAGTAGCCGTTAGATTTAGAGCTGGAAAGAAAGAACCCGATTAGTAGATTACTCTAGGTAGCTAAAGACATTGTTCTCTGCTAAACAACAGCAACCCTGTCCACCAGCCACTTGATCGTCGTCCGATCTGTCGCCCCTCTCCATCAGGCGCTTGGATTCCACCTCGACGCAGACGGATTTCAATTCGGTGGGCCCTCCAATCCGGCGAACCCCCAGCCAAACCACCACAACTCTCCACGACCGGTGGGAGAGCAAGGAGCCAAGGACGGACGTGTGATAAGCAGCCGCGCCAAGCGTAAGGTCCCTTTAATGCCCCTTCGAGAACGTTTTGGCTTTGATTATTGAGGGAGAAGTGGAGTGGAGTAGCACCCTGTTTAAGCGAAAGCTTGTGCTGCCTGGTGCCTACTCCTATTTCATATCTCAACTGGACTGATAATTGTGGCATATCTTTGGTTCCTTGATCTTGATTTGTTTACACCAAGCCACGTTCCCTGCTTAGCTGTAGTATTTGATTATTTTCTTTATTACTTATAGTTTAATCAAGATTCGTTCCTCGTCAGTTAGGGATGTATTAAAAGTGCTAGAGTTTTTTTTTCACTTTGTTGGCGTTTGTTCCTATGGCTAGATACGGTGGTTTCTATTGCAAGATTCCTCGGCAAAGTCTTGTAATTAATGATTGTCCCATGGGTTCTGTTGGAAATAGACAAACCACCATTCACGAGTTGAGCAAGCTTGCAAATACAGTTGTCATATTTTTGTAATTTTATATTTATGGCTGGAGCTCGATTAACTTCCGATATTGTTTGGCACTAGTTGCAGCCGGCAGAAGTAGACATAATGCTCTCTATGTACTGACTCTGATATTTAAAATAGTTGAGGTTTGCCTTGATATCTTTATACATACTCTCTCCGTTCTGAAAAAACTGACGTTTAGAACAGCGACACGGTCTCCAAAACACAATTTTGACCTCTTGTTATTCTAAAAATATTTATCAAAGAGTGATATATGTATACTTTTATGAAAGTATTTTTCAAGCATCTGTAAACTCAATAATTTAAAAGTTACTGATGATTTATATTTTTAATGTTTGATCCAAATCTTATCCTAAACGTCAGTTTTTTCAGAACGGAGGGAGTACATGAGTACAGTATTTGATATCATCCATGAGGGCAGCCCAACGCGGGGAGCACCAGTGGTAGCCTCATGTAAAAGTTTGAGACCATGTTGGCAAGAAATTATGAGACTGCAGCACAAACCACTCTTTACTCTCATGCTTGCTTTGGCACAACAAGAAAAAGTTAACACACGCTTGAATTGTGGAGAGATGCTTGTATCGTGTGGTCCCTAGGATGTGTACATTTTTTCCTTGCTGATGTATTCATCTTACAAACATCAATATAAATTCCCTACTCGGATTAGCCTTACGCCACAGTGCGTTCTTCAACATGTGCTTGAGCCTTTTATCAGACGAAACTACTACTTCACTTGACGTGGAGATTAACTGAATAAATGGAGGCAGGGGCTATCATATACGATGTAGCGTTGTGCCTATCCTGAATGACTGAATCCCTTTTTTTTTGAGTTTGAATGACTGAATCCCTGGTGCCCTCTGCTTTGACGTGGAGATTAGCTAAATACGTGGAGGCAGGAGCTACCATACACAATACTCCGTATAGCGTTGGGCCTGTCCTGAATCCCTGATGCCCTTTGCGTTGCAAACGAACTGTCCACGTGTTCCCGGTTAAATGCTATGGCGGTAAGAAGAAATCTTCCAGCTTGATGCTGAACCGTCAGCTGGCGTGCGATTTAGCGGTCAATCCAGCTCAAAAAACCCAACAATCACGGACCACCCAAATTCCACTAGAGATAAGCACCGTCAAGAAACAAAAAATTTACAGTACTCATGTGGGGGTATCTACTATCTATCGGTAAAGTCAATACAGAATTTCCACCGCCCCGGCCATTTCTCCATTCCCGCTGTACAAGTTTGAAAGAAATTAAACGTCGACCAGCTAGCTAATAAAGCTAGATAAGCGACTTTATAAAATCTTGACATCAAACTAATATACGCCATGTGCCGTGCCCGACGGCTTATTAGCCCCTGAGTTTCAACGTATCACCTTGACTCCCCTCCCCAGGTGACGTCACACGTGACGCCCCTTTTGCCCACCCATTCGTGAGTCGTGACGCCTCGCACGCATGGTTGGGTTGGGTTGGTCCCTGTCGCGCGAGAACGACGCATGGTGCGGCTCCGATGGCCCGCGCTAGCTGTCCAAAGTTTCAAACTTGACTTGGGAGCCCACGCACGGGGAGAAGAAGAAACAGAATCACACGCGCGCGCTGTTTTTTTTTTCTCGAACGCGAGCCGCGAAGATGCCAATGATTATTCCGATTCTCTTCTTTGAGAATAATGCATGAGGGAATTTGGTTCTGGGGATTCAAATCGCGCACACGGACGGGCACACACACGGCTGCTATCTTTTTCAGACCCGGGGCACGCAGTTTGACTCTAGCCACTTGAAGCTTTCAGCCTTTGACGAAGCACGAATATAGCGACCTACGAGCATTGATCAAAGGAGTGTACGTGCTTGAATGTCGATGGAAAACATGCGAAAAACAGGAAACAGGTTGGGGAATGCTTTGACAAAGTGATCGAAGTAGTCGGAGGGAGCATCAGCTTTGCGTGCGGGGTTTGAAATGGAGTATGTCACTGCAGACGGTCATATTCCGGTCTTAATTATTTAGCTATACACTCCTAAAGGTCCTGAGACGATGATGTCTCGTACGTCCATGTCGAGTCTACGAGACTGTCGTAACGGCTGCGTATCAAATTCAATCCGTTGAAAATGTAATCCGGCTTCCGCAAATGACGAAATGATGGGCACGGTTTTTTCCCGTTGAATAATGGGCCGGTCACGACGTTACCTGGAGCGCGATCGCCACGGAACCGATTAATTAAACTTGGTGTCAAGCTGCGTTTCTTCGTATCACATAAGCAGATCGGCCCGGTACGGCGTAGACTATAGACTAGTAATAACCTGGATTTTGGTAGCCTCGCCGTTTCGTTGCCGCCAGCTGGCTAAGCGATGATTTTGGGTGCACGCTTCAGCCTTCACCTTCAAGCAAGCAGGAAGAGCGCGCACCGTCCAGGTCCAGCTAGCAGGTAACTTGTTCGGACCGGCTGCGGCATTGCATGCCGTCGCCGCTCCGGGAAGTTTCGGCGAGATTACACCACGACCGGCCGCGATGCCCCGCTGCCAGTTCGCCACGTCTCCCGAGCGGGAGCCCGCGGCTCGACAACTTCGGCGTGTTGCCGCCGCGCGCGCGGTCACTGGTCGCGCGCGTAGCGCACCCGATCCGACCGGGACGCTGACCGACCGCGCCGGCGGAGCCCTTCCGGGTTCCGGGAAACGCCCTCTCCGTCCCGTCCCCCACCGGCCAGTGGCGGAGCCTGAAGGATTCCCGGGCGTGGACGCTACGCGCTCGATGGTTTGCCTGGTGGTGGAAATGGAAACAGGACGGGAGCTCCGAGCCTCATGCGCGCATCCGCTAGCTGCCGCGGGCGCGGGGTGCACGAGTCCGTCCGCCGGCGCTCCGGTTCCATTTGGCGACTTGGCGTCGGTTCGTCGACGACGGCGCTTGGAATTTGGAAAGCGCATACCGCACGTGCCGGAGTTATCGACCCTTTTACAAAGACTTTCTTTTCGAAAGGCCCCTTTACAGGACTTTCGTCGCGCTCTCCAGGATGAACCATGAATACAAGCAGCACATGTACACAGTGTTACACGAGCGGTGATGAGGTTCACGCGCCAGTTAAGATCCTAACTATGGAGAGGGCAGAAGACGCGGTAAGCATCTGCGTGATGTTCCGTACTTGGACTCTGTTGTCATCCTGGAATAACGCTTCATTCCAATATTTGGGCCCAAAAGCTTATAGCATGATCCGTCTAACTTCTTGGGCTGGATGGAAAACTCCCAGAACGAAAGGCCCACTCGGTCGTCGAATCCTGCTAGGCCCTTTGACAAGTTCAGCCCTGAAGACTTCCGCAGATAGTATAAACAGCTGGCATTCGTTTCCAAATACCACACCCAGGCGTGGCCAGGCCGCATCGGAAAGTGTCCGCAAAGTACACTTTGGTCCGTCCATGGCAGATTGGCAGCCCACTCTGGGTCTAGCAGTAAAAAGTGTGTAGGTCTTGCCAAAATATTTGACACCAAACAAATGGGTTGCAAACTTGCAACACAGATTGCTCGTTTTCTTCGTCTCTGACAGAATCATCACCCCAATGTTACCTGATTGGGCATTTGAATGTTCAAACTATCCTTAACACTACAATTATGAGGCAAATATGAGTAATTGAGGTACTATCAGTCTACACCTTAACACTTAACATCAAAATCTGAAGATATGCAGTTGAACATGCTACTGTGAGAAGCTTTGCTTACCTGATAGAGTGGTAGAAGCCCAGAAGCTTAGCAAATCTACCATTCTCTTTGTTTTTGTATACCAGACGAAAGATCTCAGCGAGCCACGTCATCAATTAATTTCGGCCGTCGGATCGGCCGGATGGACGGACCAGATCGAGTGAACATCGGTCACTTTATAGAAAAGCCCTCCATCTTATACGAAATAGAACCCGCCGTCCACGCCCTTCTCTCAGCCATTTTTGCAGATGAACCCTTGAGCTTTTGTGAAATAGAACCCGCCATCCACACCCCTCTCTCAACCATTTTTACAGAAGAACCCTCGAGCTTTTGCAAAATAGAACCACCATCCACGCCCTTCTCCCAGCCATTTTTGCAGAAGAGCCCTCGGGATTTTGTGAAATAGAACCCGCCATCCATATCCTCTCTCTCAAGCCATTTTTCAAAAAGACTCTTGAACTTTATCAAATAGAACCACCTAAGCAAACATAGTAGTCTAAAAAGTATTGGTAGTTGATCATCAATTATATTAAAATGTGTAGCACCAAATCTAGGAAAATAGGTGAAATTTTTTGTATTTATGAATTTTATTTTTGGATTTAACCACAAACATAGGTACTTCTATATTTTCCTACCAAATTTTATGGATAGGACTTTGAGCTCATTTATAGGATAGTTGTAACTTGGGTTATGTTGATAATGCCCAACAAGTTTGCACTTAACTTTATTTTTTGATCAAAAGTTTGTACTTAATCTTACAAGTAGGTCGCCCGCGGCAACGCGCGGGGTCCCGTCTAGTTCACTAGAACTTTTGTGTCCAGAACTGCTCTTCCAACAGAAAATAAGCAGGATCCTGATATAATGGATGCACTGATGCTAACTCTTTAATCATCTTAATTGTCCAAGTCATATTATGAGTTTATGACAATCAATAACAGACCAACTTCAAGCATAGATGACATCTCAACTTCTCAAGGATGCTGTCATGCTTCAGGGATTAATTTCTTACAAATTCTTTGTTCACATTATGATTTTGATATAACAATACAGACAGATAATTATGACCATGGACACCAGTAATGTTATGCATAATATATATACTAAACGCTAGGTGCAATATAAGCTAAAAGCTGATAAATAATAAAAAACACGAAAGGAAAAAAGTTACCAGACAAGTATAGTACAGGAGCAAATTCTTCTTAGGACATAATATCAGTGAACTTATGCCAGAAAAACAAGGTTCAGTAACTAGTGGAAAAACCCTTCCATTAACCTGAATCAACTGAACTGTTCATACTACAAAATTGTTAGTCCTGAGTTTCTGCTCCTTGAGGTCATTCCAGGATTTGCAGTTGCGCTCCCTGTATGTGCAATTACTCAATGCAGTTCAGCACAGGCAAGTAGGCATATGTTGACATATATAAAAAGAAAAGGCTCTCCTCCAGGAGTTCTGTTTCAGCCCCAAATACCCAATCTCCTCTAGGCTCATGGATCTCATGTTGCTCCAAGGCCCAAGGAGTGCAAAGTATCAATGCCCTTATCAGCATAGAGCAGTCCTAAATACCTTTCAAGAGTGGATTCAATCATCCCATGTGCTGGATGTCATTCCCAACCACAGTGTTGCCAGTGCCCTTGGGGACCTTGCGTCGTTTTAGGAGCCTGCGCACCGTAGCCATGTCATCCCATCTATTTGCAGAGCCATATAAGTTCGACAGGAGGATGTACCGGCTACCATGCTGAGGCTCCAGTTCAATGAGCTTCTTGGCAACCTCCTCACCAAGTTCCACCTCTCCATGCATCTTGCAGGCACCAGCTAGTGCACCCCATAATCCAGGGTGAGGTTCCACAGGCATGCTCTTGACGAAATACACTGCCTCCCTAACACGACCAGACCGGCCAAGCAAATCGACCATAAGACCGTAATGCTCTGGGACTGGTTGTATTCCAAAGTCCTCGATCATACTGTCAAACAACCTGCGGCCCTCCTTGACGAGGCCTGAGTGGCTGCAAGCACTCAGCAACCCAATAAAAGTTATGTAATTTGGTCGAACACCAGCCATCTGCATCTTCCATAAGAGTGACAAGGCCTGTTTCTCGCCACCATTCATTGCAAGCCCAGTTATCAGTGAGTTCCACGAGTATATGTTTCTCACAGGCATTTCAGCGAACACCCTAACAGCACTGCAGATGCTTCCACATTTCCCGTACATGTCGATGATTGCAGTGGCAAGGATGATGCTCATGGCCCCGTGCAGCTCCCTCTCAGCATACGCGTGCACCCACGCACCATGCTCCAGGGACCGCAGGTGCGTGCACGCTGAGATGGCGCTCACCAGCGCGGGCTCGTTTGGCACAACACCGCTACTGACCATATCACCGAACACCCTCAGAGCTTCCTCGCAGTGCCCGGAATGCATTAGCCCATTGATCATAGAGCTCCACGTGGCGGCGTTCCTCTCGGGCATTGCATCGAACAGCATCCGCGCCTCGGACAGCATCCCGGAGCGAGCGTACGCCCCCAGCATCGCGTTCCAGGAAACCACGTTCCTCTCGGGCATTGCCTCGAAGAAACTCCTCGCCCGCCCCAGACTGCCGGCGCTGGCGTGCCCGTTGACCATGGTGGTCCAGGTGACGACGTCAGCGACATCGTCAGAGATCTCAGCGAAGAGCCGATCGGCGGAGGCGACGTCGGAGGCGGTGAAGTAGGAGGAGACCGCGGCGTTGACGACGTACACGTCGCGGGAGTGGCCGAGCCTGACGGCAAGCGAGTGGAAGAGGCTTGTGAGAGGGTGGCTGGGAACGCGGGTGCAGGAGTGGAGGGAGAAGGAGAGGGAGATGTGGTCGGGCAGGAGGCGGTGGAGGAACAGGAGCCGGAGGAGGAGCGCGCAGGCGGAGGGGAAGGGTGCAGCACGGAGGAGGGAGTTGACGGAGGGGTGGGAGGAGAGGTGGCCAGAGGTCAGGAGGACGGCGTGCGCCCGGGGAAAGCTAGTTGGCTTGGCGGCGGCGGCGACCACGGCGGCGAGCCAGGAGGAGGGCCGGGCGTTGAGGATGCCGCTCCCCATGGCCCATGGAAGAAGATAGATAGTCCTATACTCTGCTATAGTACTCTGCTAGGCGGGCGGTGCCTAGCAGACATAAAGAAGTGGCCCTCCGAGTCTTGGGCCGGAGGAAAGTCTCAGTTAATGGGCTCGTGGGCTCAAGTTAAGAAATGTAGAAAAGTGGGTTGGCCGCACATGGGAAAAAGTCCCATTTACCTCCCTGGATGTTGAACCGAGTTCGCGAAACCTCCCTGGACTCAAAAACCGTCCGTCCTCCCTCAGTTCCCAAAACCGGACACAGGACCTCCCCGAGCGGTTTTGGAAGTGGTATTGTCCGACGTGGCGTGTCACGGGCCCACATGTCGCCAGCTCGCCCCCTCCCCTCCACCGACGCCGCCGCCGCCCTCCACCTCCCTTGCCCTCGTAGCAGCGACGACGACGACGAGCGGCAGCGGCGGCGGCACCGGCGGTGCGCGTCGGCGTCGGCGGCGGTGGCGTCGCCGCTCGCGGCGGCCGCAGCGCGGGAGGAGCGGCGGCTGCGCCGGTCCCCGCCCGTGGAGGCGCCGCGGGAGCGGCGGCGCGCGCGGGAGCAGCCCAAGTGCGGGGACAGTGGACGCGGTGCCCTAGCTGCCGCCGCACGTCCGTGCCCTGCGCCTCGCCTCCTCGCGCAGGCGCTGCCGCCGCCAAAGCTCGAAGCCGAGCGCCGCCGGCTCCATTGCCGCCCCAAGTCGTCGCCATTCCTCGCCATCCCGCGGGAGCTCTCTTCGCGTGGGGCTTGCGCCGGTGACAGAGTCGAAGGTGGGGACGGAGGGCGAGCCAGGAGCTCGTGGGCGAAGGTGTCCAACGTGGGACGCGGAAGCTCGCGCGCGCACACTCACGTTTGTTAGCTCCGCTGACACACCCGGCCGGCGGCTGTGTGCTTGTGCAGGGAAGGGTCCCAGCGGCTGCGCCACTCTGGAGAGCATCGTGAGGCGCCACACGCGCAGGCGGGGCCTCTACGCCGCCATCTGCGCGCTGGGCCTGCATAAGGGGATGACAGCACAGAGCTCCGCGTAGCTCGGCACGGCTTGCGCCGCCACCGCCGTGGCGGTCAACTCCGGCATTCTCCCGACAGTTTCCGGCGATGAGAACAACAGCGGCGCATCGCCTCGACGTGAAGAGTCCACCCATGGGTGGAACCGCTACCCACAGTGGCGACAACGTGGCTCCCCACGAGCACCACGGCGGCGCACATGGTGGTCTCGCCGGCCGGCTCAACGGCGGCGAGCTGGGCGAGGAGAAGCGGCTCTGAAACATCACTATTGCCTCCTCTACGCGGCGCGCTCCATAAATACGGCTCTCCATGGCCGGAGCATAGCTCCCCTCGGCGCAGCCGCGCACGGCGGCGGCGGCGCACAGCTTGGGCTTGTCAGCGGACCGGCCGGTAGGGAGGACGACGAGGTCGTAGGAGGCGTCGGCGGTGGCGGTGGCCGGTGGTGGCGCCAGCCATGGGAAACCGGCGACGGGAGGGCCGTCGACGTCCATGATGGTGGCCCGTGCGGGCGGCGGGTCGGCGGCGGGGGCGAGCGCGGCGGGGGCAGGCGTGGCGGCGGCGGGCAGCGGCGGCTGCACGGCTGGCTGCGGCGCGAGCGGCATGCGTGGGAATGGAGCGCGCCGAGCGCATCGTTCCGGCGACGGAGGAGGCAGGGCGACAGCGCCGGCGGAGGAGACAGGGCAGCGGCGGCGGCAGTGCCCCTTGTGCTACTGACGTGTGGGCCCGCTCCCGATGACATGGCACCATGTCGGACAATACCGCTTCCAAAACCGCTCGGGGAGGTCATGAGTCCGGTTTTGGCAATTGCGGGAGGCTGAACGGACGGTTTTTGAGTCCAGGGAGGTTTCGCGAACTCGGTTCAACATCAAGGGAGGTAAATGGGACTTTTTCCCCGCACATGCATGTCTCGCTTACGTTTTCTTTCAATTTGAAATGGGCCTACTTTGCTTGACCGGCTCGAGCTGGCCTGTAGGAAGGCCACACTATTAACCGAGTACTACAAATACATAATAGAATTTCTATACGAGAAGAAGTTCATTTCCCCCACGAAACCAAAATGAGTGAAAGCTCCGCCGATATCAACATGGCCGACAACTCTAACAAGAAATAAAAGCACCATAAAAACGGAAAATGGCCTGAAAAATGCCATCACCCAACAAATAGTAGTTCCTCTCTGGCTTGTACTGTGTTTCAACAAAGGGGGTAAATCGTGCCAAACTTTGATCGTGCAATCTGAAAATCTATAACCTTCGAACCCGGAGTAACATCGTTGCATATAGTATTCCACAGCCCCACCTCGAAGTCTTTCGTCCACGCCGTATCTTGTTGCTTATCTAGCTACTCATCGCCTTACCACCACTTTGCTTAATCATGCTGCAAGCCTAAACTCATGTATGTAAGCATCCACCGGAGTCGACTCACCTCGCCGGGCTCAAAAAGATCATTACTACGCTGGAAAAGAAGGCCGTGCACTACGAGACAATGGAGCCTTGGCAACACGATTTTTTCCTACCATCCATTTGCTAGTGGAGGCGTTGTCCATCTCCTAATTCTTTAGGAACGGGAGGTAAAGCTAGATCCTGCCTCCCATTTCGTTGCTTCAAACTCTCCTCCTTTTTGACACCAAGGTCGCCCGAGATCCTAAATGTCGGAAAGCTAGGTAGATTTTGGCACTCACCAGCTGCTTTTCGCTTGGAAACGTAGAAAATCGAACGCAAATGGCATGATACACTTGACTCCATGACGACAGATGACGAACTATTGACGACAACACATTCACCGCCGATTCTTGTAGATATGCATGGTTTTTGAAAAAGAAAAACTAAAAAGGGACAATTTTTATGTGCAACCAGTGCAGCTTAAGATTTGTTCATCGACTCTGCATAATAAAAAAATTCATAGTAACTTGTCCTGCTGCTATGGCACTATGAATCGAGAAGTATTGCACATATGTATAGCTCACGTATGATTCCACGAATGGATGCAATTTAGTAGGTTGAACCCTAGACCTTAGCCCAACACCAGCATCGTAGAGGCGAAGAAGAAACACTATCTATGATGAGATTTGTGAATTAGGTCTTACTTAGCTGGTAGATGATTTGTGGTGGAACTCGTCCGGCCGGGTTCGTTAGAATGTGATTGCATCTAATTATCGTCATCTGTACTATGTTTTGTAAAAAAATATGATAAGATTTAACAAATTTGTTAGAGTATGTAGTCTTAGTGTGAACGCACGTGCTCTTTGCACAACCTAATTGTGTGTTTTGTTTACTTGCGGTCCTAGTTCCTTAGACTGGATTCATGAAACACACATGTGTACTCGTACCACTTTCTGTCTCTCTGATTACGCTCTACGCGATTTACTCCTGTTTACCAGTCAAAACATAATGATGCCTGCATAGTTTACTGCAAGCTCAGTCCTGGTCCTGGCACGAGGCTCTTTGTGACTTTGTCTGGTGCATCGTGATTATTATAAATCGAACTTCTCCAGGCATGATTAGGCTAGTCTCAGTGGAGATTTTATTTTTGTATTTTTAAGAATGTCATATAAGTAAGGAGACGATAAATTTACAGATGAAATGGTTCATACAGTGCAAAGTTTCATTTTGATGTTTCCTAGGTGATGCATGCAAGACACAGACTTGTTGGAAACCGTGTATATAGAGTTTCATCAAGATGAAGCCCATTTTATCTCTCTCCTCATTAACTCCTTACCACATCATCTAAAATGTTGAGTTGATACCCTATTTAATGTGCATGAAATCTCATAAAACCATGCACTGGGGCTGGCCTTAGTGATCGCGCGCTTATAAAAACACAACTACTACTAATCACTCGCATTAGGAATTGCATAAGGAAAGATCCTGGCAGTTTCATGCGATTGATTTGCTAATGCTAAAAAGCCAGCAACAAAGGTGGTGGTCAGTATAAAAATACCAGGGGGGGGGGGGTACTCGAGTGCGTATTTTACGTGGACCTCTTGTGTCTTGTCATGCGTGACTGCTTATGCATTAGTTTTGTCATCATGCTTTTGTCTTTAATAGTTCTACACTTGTACCACTAGACTATACAACTATGTGATTTGATATATATAATGCAGTGTTTAATTATTATGCAAATAAACTAATTTGATTGTTCACAGGACAAAACACGGGGTCATAAGCAGGACTGGTCATAAGGGCATGTGGTGACACGAAAACGTGCCGACACACTTGAGATCGCACGAACACGCAGCAAGGCCGTCAACGCGGCCAACACCCGAACTCCTCGGACAAACCGGTCTGACCGGTTCCTGAAACCGGTCTGACCGCTTTCAGGCAGGATCTCGTGAAGACCTAGAAACTCGGGCTCGGGAGGGACCCCATCGGAGCTCAAGCAATCTAGGGTTGCTCTAGGGTCGGCAGGCCACCTAGAACGCCTTTATACGTCGCAGAGACGATAAAAGAACAACAATTAGGGTTTGGAAAAGTGTAGGATTTGAGAGATAAAAGTAAAGGACAAATATTATTTGATTCAATTGGAATAACTCTCAATCGGCCTTAGCCTTCATATATATAGACCGGGGAAGTCGTACCCCTTCAAATTCGGTTACAATACGTGATAAAACTCGGAATCCTAAACCTACTCGAATTACAACTTCAAACCGGTTTGACCGATTCGGCAAACCGGTCAGACCGGTTTCCCTCGGCTGCTGTCAATTTTGACTATCAACGACAGCATGCCTTTAAAATAGTCATATAGCTTCCCGCCATACAAACCGCCCGTGTACTTTTATTTAAATATAGAAGGATCGTCAAAATTCGCCTATTGCTCCAGTGTATCTAAGGCCATTCTGAATGTGCATTTCATATTTATGTTTTTAAGGATACCATATAAATAAATGTCATTTAATTCGTAGTTGAAATATCTCCCTCTCAATGTAAAATTTCATTATTTATTGTTTCCAAGATTACATACAAGACACATACTCTCTTGGAAATAGTATACACATGATTTCATCACCATGAAACTCATTTCGTCTCTCTTTATTAATTCTTTGCCACGTCATAAAAAATGCTGGCATGCCACTCTATTTAATGCTGATGAAACTCTCATCGAGAATATAGCCTAACAAATTGTCAAAATAAATTATCTATATACTTTAATACGCTATATAAATCTACTTTATTTTTGAATTTTAATTTGAAGCGCCTTTTCAGCATAAAAGTCACGGAGGGGCCTTTAACAATACAAGCTCAAACACTTCTCATCAAACTGTCCCGAGAAATGTGTTAGAAACGACCAAAATGTCGACCTCACGACCATTTTCATTTCAACACTGGAAAGCGCATACTAGTATGAACATGCGTGCCACTGGACAGCAGCCGTTGCACATATTTGAAGTCCGCACAGCAAGTGGCAGGTAGGAGCACCCGCCAATGGAAAGGCTCAAAGGCCAGAAGGCGTCGAACCGCTAAGGTTTGACTCGGTGGGCCCGCGCACGAGGGCCCGTTGACAGTTTGACCGCTGGGCTGCAGCCGGCATGCATGCAGTACAGTACAGCCGTCGCGCTGTAGCGGGACCGTACGTCCTGACTCCTGAATACGGTCAAGCTGTAGATGGCTGATGAGCACGTGCTGCTGCGTCCAAGGAAAGTTCTTCATTCTCTCGATCGATTCTTCAGAATTCAAACCATCCGTTGAAACTTTGGGATCAAAATTTGTCACGGAGAAAAAGAGTGGCTGTATAGTTTCCCTAGCTCGGCCGGGTCTAATCCGTGCCAATTTTCAAATGGGTTGGAACGAATACCACTGAACTTCTGAACATGCAGCCAAAGATTATATGGCTGGCCATTTGTTGACTGATGAAGTGATGAGTGATGAGATGATTAAGGGCCAGGTGAAACAGTAGCCAAAGATCGCAGCTCCTGAATCGCAGCAGCCCATGCCATATCTCATCTTGGCCAAATAATGAAATTTCTCCAAATATTGAGACCCAGAGAAATGAGAAATCATCAACGCAACGCCGGCCGCTGGCCCGCTGCCACTCCACTGTTTGGCGACCAATCGCCGAAAGAAACTTCTCTGTCTCTTTTTCCTCCGGTGCTCATCTCCCATGACTCCGTCTCCCCGGCTGACATGGACGCTGTCTCATCTCACCATGCATCGCTACTTGCTAGGCTGCTGCGCCTAGCTTATCCTGTCGAGGTGCATGGACTATCGATCGAGACGCGATGGATTATTGGCTTATTACTTGTACGCCCTGAAACAGTAGCAGAGAGTAGAAAACCACTGCTCCGGATTGGATGCAGTCGGGTCGCCGACGTCTCGCTCATTTCTCCCTTTTATCGCTGTCGTGTTGCCGAGCTCTTTCTCATGGTGTGTCGTTTTCGACGACAGTGAGATACGCTGATGTCTTCCTCGCGGCCTCCAGCTAGGAGGTTTCTTGCGGTAACCTCACAGAAACGATGTTGATAGATAAGAAAGGATCTAAGGTGCTTGCTAGGCAGTATGTTAAGTTTGACCAGATACGCTTATTAGACTTGTGTTTCTCTGACCATAAACTTTGATGGGTTCGTCTAACTTTTTCCCATGATCTCTCTTTTTTAAAATGTTTGCATGATTTTTCTGATTAGTTCGTTTGAACCAACTAATTAGTTCAGTAATTCCTCTTGCCTACGTACTTCTGTACCTGATGAAAGTCTCCAACTTCTTTTACGCTAGCTTCTGAACATGCAGCCAGCGCACACAGTGAATTTGACTAAACCCTTTCTTTGGCATAATTTGACCATATACACTTTGATGCATGGCTTCTCGTCTAGATTGATCTGACTGTGGCTTTTCTGAAAAGTTCATATTCTGATTGACATCATCAGATCTGTCCGTTAAATTAACTTGACACAGTAATTCTCATCACCTTTGCCTACCTGAAACTGTGCAACTTTTACACGCCTCTGAACTAGCCAAACCGTCGGTTAATTTCTTAATTGTACCGAGCAGCAACTGGGCTCTGTATATGTAGTGCAGCTGTTGCCCTCTCCAGTTAAAAAAAATTCCCAAAGAGCTGGCCCCGGTCACACTCTGAGACTTGAGCGCCACCTTCTTCATCACCCATGAAGACATCAACTGCAACTTGCATTTTCGTACCTGTTCCGTTCATCACCATAGCGTGTCGCATTGCATGACACGGTTACGTACGTAGCTGCGCCGTAACATTATTGAAATCGTCTACGAAGATTAACAAGTAGTCGATCCGCGTCACAACTGATGATGATGTATGTATATGTAGACATGTACTGTATATTCCGTAGTTACATCATACACCGCCAAACCAAGTCGTGTAGCCTGCTAGGGCTTAGTCATTTAACCAATCAGACTTGGTTGCAGAGAAATGCTAGGGTTCGTTCCTCTCCCTCCACCGTACCAGAGAGTCCACCTCCACCCCCAACAGGCCAAGACGTATGCCAAGTTGAAGCTAAAGATCCCCGGCGCTCTTCGCTCTCGACGGCGACGCGACGCAAGCAAAGCGTGCCGATTCGTCCCCGGAGCGACTTGCCGGCGGACCAGATCAATCGAACCGATCGGCGTGGCCCGACCCCGTCCAAAATTTCTACAGGATTGTCATACAAGTCGCCAGGGAGCAAGCTGATGGGAAAGGTCGTCTTCGCATCAAATCAAACCACTGGCGACCCAGCCGTTTCGTAGGGATAACGATGCGGTGCAGTGCTGATTGAGTTCTACTATATGCGACATCTTCTTCTTCTTCTCTGAATTTGAAGTGCAGAAAAAAATAAAGTTTCTAGCTATGACAGCGTCGTCTTGCGAAATGGTTTTAATTTCCCCCATGCATGTAGAAAGCAGCGAAATCTGGCACTCTTTTGCGGTAGCCTTTATTATTATCCAGAGTGTTGGATCAAGCACTAGAGAGGGTGCAGCTAGACTATGTAAAAGTTGCGGCTCGTTCAAACAGCTCCACTGATCTTGTTGATTACTGTCGATGATAGAACGTTTCTTTAATTTAGTCCTCTGGATAAAGCACAGCACGTGAGGAAATGGTCTAAAGTTCTTGTCATCTGACAGTGTGAGCATGATCACAGAATAACGGTACCTTTATCCCCCTGTAGTCAAAAAAATAGATCCGTTTTCTCAAAGTGATTTTGGTTGTCATCAACCTCTATCTAGTTGATATTTTAGTCGATGAATAGCTTAGAAATGAACTGGCCAAGTGACTCAATCAACACCTTCTAAACTTCTCATCGTTAAAAACTCAAACTGCTCACTTTAAAATTAGAGTGAATTTTTAAACTTGTCTTAAATTATCATTCTGATCAAGGAAATCCCAAAAATACATATTTGGGACATTTTATCTTGTCGCGGATTTTAGATAGTCCAAAACGTTCCAATCAACACCGCTTGTGGCATATATGGTGCGTCACCATGACGCAGTATGTGTGACTTGCCGACTTGGTGTGATCATGATGTGAAATGTACTCAAAATTAAAGCTTACACTGCAAGACCAATCTTTTAATACAATGTTTACAACTTTCAACTAAAAAACTAGAAAGAACAAAAAAAACACTACTGGCTAGTTTACTTGTGAACTTAACTAGAGCATACTGCTAACGTTGAACGTTGTAGGTTCTGGGATTTTTCTCCAATATCCATAGTTTTTGGCCTATCCACACACAATTAATAGAAGATATACAGAGTAAACACAAATCAATATAGCCCATGCCCGCCCTGAATATTTTTCCATTTATGTAAACTAATATGAAAATAGAATTGGACCAATGAAGTATATACTGAATTAAGGCTGCTAAATATATAGGTGCTGGCAGAAGCAGCAATACATGAATACTAACACTACCAATACTTGTGCCACTATCACACTAGAGATCCCTCTGGGGGAAAAAAAATGAAGGTGAATGTGTACGGCGAACATCCGAGATTTCACGTGTACAGGAGCCATTGAATTTATCAGAAATTGAGATGACGATCAGAGCAACGCTTATAATATAAGAATGACGTATTATGTTCCGCAGTTTAAAAAATTGCATTAGGATGACAGCTCCTTACTTCTGTGATGGGTTGTGTTCAAAGAGTCATTGAGCCCTCCTTACATTACTACACTACACTACACTACACATGCCATGTCAAAAAGAAGCGAATCAAACAAAAATAGGCGTGTGATATAGGGTCACGCGGAAACATACAAAATTGCGTATGCGAATAGGTCATGTTCACTCCATTGTCCACCTCGAGTGTGGAGTTGCTAACCAATGGAGCTCTTTTCTTATGATATCATATATATTCCTCTACCATATCACATTCACAGGAAACACATGTGCTCATCGATCCGCCCCCATACTTAAAGCCAACAAATTTTCAAAAAAAAAGAAAAGAAACTAAAGCCAACACGCGGAAGTGTATAGTACAAAAGAAGTACATAGTACAAACAAAACCGAGACATAAAGAATGACAGAAGCGACGCCGAATCGTGCAGTCGATCCAAAGCAAACTGATAAAAAAATGAACGAATTCAGACGTACCGTCGCTTAAACTATCCCTGTTTCCTGCTCGTTTCTGTCACTCTCGTCTCGCCCCCTTCTGAGAACCTCCCTGCTTTGACCACGTTTGGCTTTCCCCTAGCTTCTTTATCCAGAGCGCGACCCCTTCGCTGTCGCCGCAGCACCCGCCCCATATAAATAGCCCCTCCATCCCCCAATTCCCAGTCCACACAGCATCGGCAACCTCCCGCACTCCGCCGAGCCAAAGCCCCCGAGCTAGCGAGCGAGCGAGCTCACACAGCAACCAAAGCTAGCAAGCTTCCTCGGCTCGGTCGCCGGCCGGCAAGACATCGTCGCGCTCGACGTTAACAGAAGGAAGAGATCGAGAGATGGGGCGCGCTCCGTGCTGCGAGAAGATGGGTCTGAAGAGGGGCCCGTGGACGCCGGAGGAGGACAGGATCCTGGTGGCGCACATCGAGCGCCACGGCCACAGCAACTGGCGCGCGCTGCCGAAGCAGGCGGGCCTGCTGCGCTGCGGCAAGAGCTGCCGCCTCCGCTGGATCAACTACCTGCGCCCGGACATCAAGCGCGGCAACTTCACCCGGGAGGAGGAGGACGCCATCATCCACCTCCACCACATGCTCGGCAACAGGTGCTTACTTAATTCGATTATTAATTACCATGCATGCGTCATCATCAAACTAATTAAGCCTTTGGAGTTACAATTACAGTAGTAATAAAGAACATGCGCACTGAACAAAGCTCATTCTGTATGGTTTCAGATGGTCGGCGATTGCTGCCAGGCTGCCGGGGAGGACGGACAACGAGATCAAGAACGTCTGGCACACGCACCTCAAGAAGCGCCTCGAGCCCAAGCAGGAGGCCAGCCAGGCGCCCAAGCGCAAGCAGGCCAAGAAGGAGCAGCAGCCCGAGATCGTGATGCTGGACGGCCCGACGACGGCCAGCACCACCGCCGTGCCGGTGTCGCCGGAGCAGTCGCTCTCCACGTCCAGCACCTCCACCACTAGCACCACCGACCACTCGGCGGCCTCGTCGCTGGCGGAGAACAACGCGGACAGCAGCTTCACCTCGGAGGAGGACTACGACTACCAGATCGAAGACAGCTTCTGGTCCGAGGCGCTGGCGATGCCGGTGGACAGCTCGGATTATTCTTTCGGGATGAGGATGGACAGAGAGGACGACGCCTCCGCGGCGCCGGCGCCGTCGGCCAGCGACGACATGGACTTCTGGCTCAAGCTGTTCATGCAGGCCAGCGACATGCAGAATTTGTCCCAGATTTAGGCAGCTAAACTATTCTTTGCCTCACAATTCTTTCAATCTTTGTTCGGCTCCGTTTCGGTGGGTGTGTAGTATATATATCCGACTGAAAACTTGCATTGGGAAGCGAAAAGCAATTGCTTGATCATATTTGGCTATGTTCACTTGTGCAGTTTTTTTGTCACCCGGCCCGTGTGTGTGCTTTCGGCCGCTGGCTTCGTGCGTTCTCCGGCGGCATGCTACTGCTTACGAGCCGCGTGCCGGGCCCCGAGTCCGACACGTATCACACTGTCAAGTGGGCCCCTACGCCTCCTTTTCCCCATCTTTCTCCACGTCGGCTGCGCTGTCGTTCAGAGTTGCCGAAGTTCCATTGCTACCAGTCCGGTCCCAACTCCTAACCATGCCGCCGGCCGAGAGGTCGCGGAAGCGGTCGTAAAGGCGCTCGAGACAGCGGTGATTCGACGGGGTATAGAGGCGGACCAGCGGTTAAGTCAGGAGAGGAGATCGACGGTGAAAGCGGGAGACTAGTAGCTTAATTAAGCTGGAGTCCGATAAAAACTACTGGGATTAGCGGCGGCGGCGGAGCCCGGCTGAGGTAGACGTGGACCTCTTCTCCCGATATGAAGCCTCTCAATAATCCATTCTGCTGGAGAACACTGGAGCATGGCCGACAGGCCGGCCTGGTCCGGCCTGCACATCCCAGAGGAGCCGACACCAGCTATAGCCTGAGGAAGAAAGACTCTTCCATCTCTCCTTCTCTCCTAGACATCGTCAGTGACAGCTGGGCCCAGCCAGCTCATAAACTCACTCAATGAATGATCGCAGATATTGATATATATGAATGGCTGATTTGTGGGCCCAGCTGTATTTTAGATGGAAAGAAAGATATCCCTCGTATTAAAGCTGTGAAAGTGTTACGTTGTGTGATATAGCCAGGCCTAAATGCATGTCGCATGGTGAAGACACTGTGTTGTGTCCCGATATAGACGTTCATCTCTATGAATATGTCATTATAAGTGTTTGGCTATCTCTCTTTCAAAAAAAGAAGTGTTTCTCTATCTACATACACATCGCTTGCCATTGAAATGATAACCCCAATTAAATTGTAGAGATATATTTTAGAAAAATATGACACTAGTGCGCAAACAAAGAGACATAAATTACTCACTATTTTGTAGAGATAAACCTCAGGCTCAATATACGAAACTATAATGATTTGTATTGTATATACAAGAATACAATGCTACAAGTACATTATTTCCATCCTATTTGGCGAGCTCATTGATTGATCGAAATAAGTGTGTTATGCACATTAGACGATCTCAAAGAAAAATCACTTTTAGTTGCCAACGCGCCTATTTTTGATAAGTTTCATATTTGGTCTATATTTATATTATAATTTGTTTTGGTCAAACTTTACCTAAAGTGTGGTCACAATTAATTTGTTGGCCGGCACACCTTAGACAAGCCAAGGCTCCGCTAAAGAAATCACAAAACAATACACGTGGTGGAACACAGGGCCGAAGGGGTGCGTGGCTACGTAGCCGACAACCAAACAACTGGTTGAGCAATGGAGTATATGGCATGGCTAAGTTTTTTTTTAATAAAGGGCGCGTCTATAATATTTAACATGGTTCTCGTGTGTTTAAACATGGCAATAACCAAACACACGATAGCCGCGGCAACATAGAAAACTTTGCTATAAAGACACGTATGGATGGAGTAACTAGAAAGGAAACTGACATTTGTTATCACACGTGCAGAGCACAGTTGCTTCAAAGCTGTGACTTAAGTCCAAGAGCTAATGAAGTGACCATTTCGCCAATAAATCACCAGGCTAAAGCTTTATGTTCTCGAAAGATGTCGCATTCACTGTGGTTCAGCCGATTGTAATCTACTTTTTTTAAGGAAGGTAGAGCTTCATTTGTCATTAACAATCATGTTTACAACAGTCATTTATATATACTAGCAGACGCGGTACGTGCGCACGTATAAAGTTTTAGCTATTCTCAAATTTAGAGGCACATTATTTTTTGAGTTAGTTGGTCTTTATTTATATGGAGAAAAACTCTTCAATCTTTTGTCTATTAGCAATACGGGATAATTGTGTGTACGTGGGGAGGTAGGGGCCCAGCTGGCCGGAGGTGGGTACGCGCGGGACGTTGGGTGAAAAAAGTTTTACGGAGAATGAATTAAAAGTGCCTGGAACATCAAGTTTTTCCCACCTTTCCCACGTCCCCCACCCAAAAAAATCTAACAGGTGGGGCCTCTGTGAGAGGGTGGGGGTGGACTTTTTTGTGGGAATCGTTTTCAATTCTCTAGGATCTTTTAGTATGGATATCTAGTGGTTCACTTGTAATCTACTTGAATATTACCCTACTTGGCTTCAGTTGCCTGCTGTTTTTTCAGAAAGATCGGTATAAATATAGAAAATTATACGTACACTCTAAGCACTTAGACACTGGATCGGTTAATCCAACCGTAATATTCACGAAGACTATCACATGAGTCGCCCCGCTGTGTGAGAGAGAGTGTGAGACTATCACATGAGCCCCCTGGTTATCCTTCCGAGCCTGCAGGCTGCCCGCTGTGCTGCAGCCATTTCGGCCCGCACGAACCTTATCCTCCCTGGGCCATCGCCGCTTCTCGCTTCTCGGACCCACTAGAAATGGGCCTATGTCCTTTAATCTGAAGCGCCGCGCGGCCCTTTACCTCCGAGCCTTCCCCACCGGCCACCCCAAGGTCGAACTGCCAAGAGCTGGTCATGTTGCTATATTTTCGTTTTCCTTTTTTTTACAGCGACCTGGACCTGGAGGCTCCCATGTCAAAGTTGCTGAGTCGCTACCCCAAGACACCGAACGAGTCAGACACCGGCGACGTCACGGCGTCTGACGGAGCGCTCACGTGCGACTCAAGAAACTGTCGTCGCCTGACAATCCACTTTTATCCTTTCAAACGGTTGCTTTGTTGATCGATGACAGAACGAGCTACTCCGTATATCGTTAAAGAAAAAGAGAAAATTAGAATGGGCTATATATATGTATGGAAACTGCTCCAATACTCCTTTTCTAAAAAATAGCACAAATCTCAAAGCACAATTAAATGACTATTTATTAATAATATCCCATTCATCCTGGTGCGCCCGCTCTACCCAGCCCAGCCCAACCCATCCAAACTTAATTGCTCGCGATCTGCATCCACACCCGGCACCGGCGGAGAGGAGCACCTAGCTGCGCATTGCCGCCGGGCATGGGGCGACCTTCCACCATCCATGGCGGGTTGTGCAGGGTGCACGTTGCGGCCGCTCCGCCGAAACGAGCACGTTCATCTGCATCATCTCTATAATTTTACATCCAAACACCTTTACATAGACTAGCAAGTCTAAACTAGATATTTTGCATTCGAAAATTCAATGGCCAATTGATCCTCTGATTTGCTTAATCGTGGCAAGTTATTCGTTCAATTCAAGCTCTTGTTGTCATGTGTCTCTCTGTCTCTGGTCTCCATATACTTTAGCGTAGATTAGTTGTAACATCCAAAGGAAGGTTTGAAGGGGAAATGATTCTGAAGGACGACCGCGGATGATTGTTCTGCCGGGGCCTGTGCGTTCACACTCCCATCGGGGAGGAGCACCGGGTTCAGAGAGGACTCTGATAAAACAAATGGTTTGGTGTCATCAGAGAGGACCCTATGATCAAGTCGAGGAATTTCCTAATGCGCTGGTGTTGATGACCACGCAGCGCTGAACGTGCACCTGAGCTTCTGGCCCATCCGCCAATCGCCATTAACACCTGTGCACCTTCGCGGATCGCCATGCCGCCACTGCGTCTGCGTCTTGATCTAAAGCGCCGGGGGAGGCGGAGAGGGATTTGTTCTGAGCTGGGCTGGGCTGGGCATTGGCGGGAAGGGCTGGGCTCGAGAGCCACGGAATAAAAAAATCAATTAATAAATAAATGATGCATTAAGATTAGTGCTATTATTTTCGAAAGGAGTACCGGAGCAGAACCCTATATGTATATGCTAGTTTATGATGGCCTTGAGTTTCAGCAGGATAGTTGGGCCTGTTTAGATCCAGAATTTCTACTCCCAAATTTACTATGTAAAAAGAAGATTCACATCACATCAAAATGTCATAACATGCATGGAGTATTAAATGTAGATAAAATCAAAAACTAATTACACAGTTTTGTTGTACTCTGCGAGACGAACATTTTGAGCCTAATTAATAAATTTTTGAACAATTTTTCGCACATACAAACGAAATGCTACAGTGGCGCAATGATTACGATGTGAATCATACTCCCAAATTCACCCACCCAAAACCAACATCTAAACACGGCCTTATGTTTTCTGTGTCTCCAGACGGCGACGTGCCGCTGCAAGTGTGCAGCTTCCTTCAGTTTCTCCCGGAAAAACAACCATATGTTATGACAGGCTAGTAAAAGTACTTTAGAGCTGCAGAACTTCTCGGGCAACTGTTTTTTACTCGTAGAATTCGCCGGCTGCTTGGTCGTCCCTGTCGAACTCAGTGAATTCCAGATTTAAAATTTGCGGGGGTTATAGTCAAAACGCTTTCGAAGAAGCAGCCGGTGTGCCGTAGATCGGAGACATGTGGGGAATGTAAGTCGGTTATGATGTTCAGACGGTAGCTCAGACTTACAACTACCACGCTGCTGACGAATGAATCGTCCTTCCTCTAACTTTGCTGTTGACTGGGCGCTAAGACAAATGAAGATGAACACCCCATCATGAATTTCCTTCACGTTCGATGGCCTAGAACGAAGATTTTTGCCTGTTTCAATTTTGAAACCAAGTGGCCTCCAAAACTGTTTTTTCTCTCGATCTCTAAGTTTCTTCAGTGTGAATGTGCGATACTCTGACTTAGCTTCGAAAAACAAACAAGCAGCCTCCTTCTATTCCTAGTAGACAAGTTCATGGAGCAGTTTGACACTGAGTAGCTGAATAGAATGGTACTACTGTTGCTGTCTTTTCTGAATATTTCAGAAATACGCTACTATTATTCTGTCATACGTCAAGCGGAGATGAACGATGAACAGTCGGCTTCACTGTGTAGGAGTACTAGATAGAGTGATCAATCGCTGTCGATGACGCCAATTCATACATGCAGCTTGTGCCCGAAGATCAACGTGCATCAACTACCGCAAAGCCACATCAGAAAAAGAGGCACGCTCCTTTGAAATTTCCCAGCACCTGTCCCGCCGTCGCGCAGTGAAGTTAATCCATGCTGCGTGCGTGCCAAAACATTCGCGATTTGATCTCCTCAAGTAATCCATATAATTAACCTCATCACGGCCTGGTTAAAGCCTCGATCAGTCCACATGATCGAGCAGCCTAATCACCACAGATTAACCCCGCCCCCGCCCGGCCATGCCACCTAACCACGCCGCCGCGAGAGACATGGTTCTCCCACTGATCGCCACCGCTCTACTCTTCACTGCGCTGCCGCCGCCGGCGGCAGCAGCGGCGGCGATGCAGCCGAGCGCGTCGTGCCTGCGGCGGTGCGGCGACATCGAGATCCCGTACCCGTTCGGCGTGGGCCCCGGGTGCCACCTCGAGACGGGCGACTGGACCTTCGTGCTCAGCTGCAACCTCACCGCCGGCGGCGGCCGCCCCCGCCTCTACAACTACCAGATCGAGGTGCTGGACATGTCGGTGCGCCACGGCCAGCTCCGCATCTACAGCGTCATCAACCCCTGGTGCTACAACGCCACGACGGGCGCCATGAACGGCCAGAGCAACTGGTGGTACAACATGTCCATCACCAACTTCCGCATCAACGACGCCCTGAACCGGTTCACCGTCGTCGGCTGCAACTCCCTCGCCTACATCCGCTCGCTCAACGACACCTCCGAGACGTCGCGGTACATGACGGGGTGCATGGCCATGTGCCCCGGCGTGGCGCGGCTGGCCGGCGGCGGCGGCGCCTGCGCCGGCGTCGGGTGCTGCCAGACGGCGATACCCGGAGGGCTCAACGGGTACCAGGTCTCCTTCGAGGAGAAGTTCAACACCTCGGGGATCGCCGGGTTCAGCCCCTGCAGCTACGCCGTGCTCGTAGAGGCCGACGCCTTCGAGTTCCGCGCCGAGTACGTGACCACCGACGCGTTCATGGCGGACAACGGCGGGCAGGTGCCGGTGGTGCTCGACTGGGCCATCGGGAACAAGACGTGCGAGGAGGCCAGGCGGAACGCGTCGGCGTACGCGTGCGTCAGCGGCAACAGCGAGTGCGTCGACTCCAAGTACGGCAAGGGCGGGGGATACCTCTGCAACTGCTCCGCCGGGTTCGACGGCAACCCCTACCTGCTCGACGGCTGCCAAGGTGAGCGATCGAGCTCTTACTCTCCCACTCGTGTGTCCCTCGTTGTCGCGTCAAAGCAAAGCAAGCAACTACTCCAACGTTGAAGTGTACTCGGCTTTTCTTTTCATGTTTTGCATTATTTGTGTGTTAATTTGCAGATATTAACGAGTGCGAGGACGCAAGGCTCAGGTACCCGTGCTCTGTTCCTGGCACCTGCGTCAACACTATAGGATCATTCTACTGCGCGTGCCCTGACAAGACGACGGGCAACGCCTACAACGGGACGTGCGAGCACAACAAGACCCAGATCGGATGGCAGATCGCCATTGGTAACCACAAGTCTCCATCCATATTCTCGTCTCTAAGCTAAACAGAGGACCCAACATTTTTGCTAAACCACCATATTTCCTGTCTCTTTTTCTGAAGGTGTCACCAGCGGCGTCGTGGTCCTGATCGTCACGGCGACGTGCCTCTACATGATCCACGAGAAGCGGCGGCTCGCCAAGATCAAGAGCGAGTACTTCCGGCAGCACGGCGGGCTGCTGCTGTTCGAGGAGATGAAGTCGCGGCAGGGCCTGTCCTTCACGCTCTTCACCCAGGAGGAGCTGGATGCCGCCACCAACGGGTTCGACGAGCGCAACGTGATCGGCAAGGGCGCCAACGGCACCGTGTACCGCGGCACCACGAAAGACGGCGACGCCGTGGCGATCAAGCGGTGCCGGCTCGCCAGCGAGCGGCAGAAGAAGGAGTTCGGCAAGGAGATGCTCATCCTGTCGCAGATCAACCACCGCAACATCGTCAGGCTCTACGGCTGCTGCCTCGAGGTGGAGGTCCCCATGCTCGTGTACAAGTACATCCCCAACGGCACCCTCTACCGCCTCATCCACCACGGCAGCCGCCGCGGCGGCGCCGGCGACGCGCCGCCGCGGCGCATCGCGTTCGCGCTCCGCCTCCGGATCGCGCACCAGGCGGCGGAGGCGCTCGCGTACCTGCACTCGTGGGCGTCGCCGCCCATCATCCACGGCGACGTGAAGACCTCCAACATACTCCTGGACGAGGACTACACCGCCAAGGTCTCCGACTTCGGGGCGTCGGCGGTGGCGCCGACGGACGAGGCCCAGCTCGTGACGCTGGTGCAGGGGACCTGCGGGTACCTGGACCCGGAGTACATGAGGACGTGCAGGCTCACGGACAGGAGCGACGTGTACAGCTTCGGGGTGGTGCTGCTGGAGCTCCTGACATGCCGGAAGGCGCTCAACCTGGAGGAGCTGGAGGAGGAGAAGTACCTGTCGTCGCAGTTCCTGCTGGTGCTGGGCGAGGGCCGGCTCGAGGAGATAATTGACGAGCAGGTGAAGGGGGAGCACGCCATGGAGCTGCTGGAGCAGGTGGCGGAGCTCGCCAGGCAGTGCCTGGAGATGGCCAGCGACAGGAGGCCGTCGATGAGGCAGGTCGCGGAGGAGCTCGCCAGGCTGAGCAGGCTGGCCCAGCACCCCTGGGGACGCCAGAACTCCGAGGAGATTCTGGCATTGCTCGGTGGATCACCGAGCACGGCGTCTGAAATTGAGCTTGGTAGCTCCAGGAATATCAGTTTTACTGACACGGCATATGTTGGAATTAGATCTCCACGTTAATTAGCGCCGCACAATTTTGTAAATGTTTTTAGTTTTGTGCTAAGTCGAATTTTGTTCTATCAAAAACATATTTCAGGGTGGATCTAATAACGGGAGATGATAAACATGGCAGCAGTTTTCACATTACTAGAATGGTGAAATCAGTTAAGAAAGTGTCTTGGAATCGTGGCATCACATTACTAGAATGCTGTCACTCCAACATCTAGCTCAACCTGACAATGAAGAATCGAGTAATACTTCTCCCAAACATGTAGTTGAGGACAATAAGAAAGAGTCAAGTGTTCTCTTAGATTTTAGTGCATTTAGGCAACTTTGAACATGAATTTAACATCACGAGGACAAATATTTGACCTATTTCTTCAAAATTTGTATGTGATATTGCAATATATGAATGTACTTGCATACATATTTGCTTATAGTTTAAACATCATTTTTACAATAGATGTGGTTCGAATATGAAGTAATTTCAATAAACAAGTAGAAATAATTTTTAATATTAAAAAGTATATTATTGTATAAAAATCATAGTTAATTTTTTTCATGAACAAGCATACTCCTGGAGATGAGTAGAGAAGGAGTAGCAGGGTGGGAGGTGCAAATTGCGAAAATATTAAGCTCGAGATTGTAAAGTTAGTGTGTATCCAACTATTTCAGGAGAGCTGTTAATGTTTATGCAACACCTTCATGAAATATGTATAACTGTTTTTAGTGTGTTGGGGTCACCTGCATGAAAATAAATGTTTTCATAACAGTCCTTATAATATATTTATGCAAATATTTTTTTGTGAGAGCTCTTTCTCACCTTTACAAAAATAAACATTTTCATAGGTTTTTCTTCATTTCTCTCATAGAAATCGTGCCCCTCTCATAAAATCTCTATTTTGTGGTAATGCTAGGACATGTACAGGAATATAGGGGGTGGGGGGGGGGGGGCAACTGGAGCGACATAACAATGTGTGTTGGGATGACATAACTAGACCAACAATTAATACCTATTAGAAAATTTACAATTATTGGGATTAATAAGAGCCATCCATTCTGAGAAATCGGATGGTGAAAACAAAGGATATATCCAAAGGTACCTAAATAGAGGTACCCGGAGGTACCCAAATATCCAAATTCGTGGAACCAGGTAAATAAAAATGGTGGAACCCACTATTGATTTAATATTTTTTGAAATTTTAAAAAGGGTAGAAGGGTAATTTCTCGTGGGGGCAGCAGGAACAACAGGAGTTTTTTTTCGCGGAGGAGATTTGATGATGGCGGAAGGAGTCCGGTTAAGTTTCCCATTAAGCAACATTACCATAATGCCCTTTTTCTATTTAATTTAATTTTTTACTAAAAATACTAGGAACTTTCAGGTATCTATGGTACATCTCCAATCATTATAAAACGGCTCATTATTTATTCCCTCCCTCTTACAAAAAAATACGATTTAATTTTTGGACAAATTGGTGGTAAAGTACAAATCTCCTATAATCTTAATTACGGAAAGATTTCCCATGCGTATTGCATAACATTTGCATGACTATAATATGTTGTCAATTGAGCATCATGAGAAAAAGAGTGCCCCTAACTAAATGTGCAGATAGAATTTTTAAAGTAACGATCACAATAGATAGTTGCTTGGAAAGAGGACCCTAAAAATATAACCCTCAGTCCCAAAATATAGTTACGTTTAGAGATTTAGAGGCAGATTAAAGAAAACCTTATAGCTTCAGTCTCAGAAACCCTGGATTGGGACCTTCCTAAAAAAATGGGCCCGGAAAACATCATTTATTCTAACATTAGCATTATTTTTTTATTTTGAAAACCTAAAATAATCCGCCACGTAATCCTATATAGGACCTCCTTCCCTTGACCCTCTGCTAGTACCATTTTTTGGCCATGATTTCTGCGATTCAGCACGAGTGAGTGTAGCAAATTTGGCGTGGGAGACCAGTACTAGGAATCAATTTAGGCGGTGGAAAACATATTTGTCATTCTTCAAGATGCTCTAGCTAATTGTGCATCGTGGGGTTTCCCATTGGTTAGTAAATCATAGTTTTCTGGAATATATTAAAGACACTACGTATTATAGATGCTGTAACTAACTTCTTTTTATAATTGCACGGTACAACGCAGACGCTCACACACGCACGCACACTCACCCCTAAGAATACACGTACGCAAATTCTACCCCTATGAGCACCTCCGATGGACTGTCGACGGAAACGCCGCTTACCACTTAACATATAGCGCCGGAAAATCCTTAGAAAAATCTCAGAAAAAAAAGGTGCGAGCACCAGGATTTGAACCTTACTGGGTAGTGTCCCATTAGACCGTCCTACCATCGGACTACAAGCCAATTCGCAGATGCTCTGTCTAACTGTGTTTGTATACAAGTTTAAAGTCTAAAGGGACCCCACTTGTTGATCCAAACGAGACGAAATTAAATCGATGGGATGCATTTCTTTACATCAGGTTTTGTCACAACTGGATTTCCCCTTTCTTCGTTAGCGGGTAGGGCCGATTTTGTGGTTGCTTCAGGGCCTGGAAATCTTAGGCCCTGCACAAGACATGTACAGTAAACTTATGCTTTTATGGATGATGAAAGGAATCTATCTGAAACATCGTAATCTAGATATGCATGGGACGCCCGTCCTACCGTCCTAGTTGTGCTAATCACACCCAGGAATCTTCTCTGACTATGCGATGCAAACCTCGGCGGTGTTTAGATCCAAAAGTTCCCAAAAATTTACTCCTAAATTCACTATGCAAAAAGAAGATTCTCCATCACATCAAAATGTCATATCATGCATGGAGTACTAAATATAGATGAAATAAAAAACTAATTGAACAGTTTTGTTATACTCTGTGAGACGAACATTTTGGGTCTAATTAATAAATTTTGGATAATTTTCATACATTGAAACGAAACGCTACAGTGACAGGTGTCACACCAGTGTCAGTCTCAGAACCGGCCGGTCAGCCGGTCAGGTCCGAATCGGGCGGTGGCAGTCGGCATCTAAACGCGGCCCTCTGCATGCACACGCTAACATTGCTCCCCCATCGGCTCGTCGCCTGATCCTGGTCCCCCTCGCTCGCAGCGAAGCGAAAGGATTTCCCGCGACACGCCTTGCCGACAGTACCCGCACCAGCCCGGCCCCGTCGGCGACCGCGACCCCACCGCCGCGGAGACAGTCGCTCTGGCTCTGGGCTGGTGGGGTCGGGGGGCCGCATGCTCGCTCCTGCGACGACGTCGAGCGACCCTGAAAGACCCGCGCCAGCGCATGGGCCGGGAGAGAGAGGGGCTGTGTGTTCAGTTCCAAAAAGTGTATGAGAAAATTTGGGGAAAAAGTCACATCGGACACTGTAGTGTACTGTAGCACTTTTTGTTTGTTTGTGGTAAATATTGTCCTACCATGACCTAAATAGGCTCAAAAGATTCGTCTTATCGTGTACATCAAAACCATGTAATTAGTTTTTTTATTTATCTATGTTTGATGCTTCATGCATGAGAAGAGAGATTTGATGTGATTTGATGTGATAGGTGAATAGTGAAGTTTGGAGAGAGAATTTTTGGAAGTTTGGATAACTAAACACAGCCAGAGGAGGGCCGGCCGCTCCATCATCATCGGCAGGAGCCACGGCCCACGGGTAGGCGTGGGCCTATTGTTCGCGTCCCATCACGTCTCGCGTCGTCTCCTTTGATTGGTAATTGGCTGGATAAGCCCGACACTGTCTGAGGGGAATTATTTGGCTCGGTCATCTGACTTGACTTGACACTCCCCGCGACTCATCGCGCGCCGCGTAGTGCTGCTGCGCCTGCGCGTTCAAGGCTCTGCCCGGCCCGCACCCACCACTGTTCAGGGGAGCCACGCCGCCTGGCCGATCGAGCGTGAGATGTCGCGTGGAAGAGCGATCGAAGCTCTGGCCGGATTCATGGAGTGTCACGTACTTCATCAAGCTAATAAGGTACTACCCTATCTTGTCAATCTCCTGGTCCGGAATGTCGGTTTCTTCGGAGGCCAGCAGCAGTTTATCGTGGACTACCGGTCGAGCTGTTACCGCGCTCCCACACCAGATGTAAATGCGATCAGACCAGGTGCAACGCACTGCGCAGTTACGTACTTAATTAGCTTAACTCCGTTGAAAGGGACTTGTCTTCAAAGGATGAGCTATGGGAAATTGTTTAAACTGATGGAAAGCTGGCTAATTAAGTGGACTGAAAATTGGGGAGTACTACGTAGTCCGTACTATTCTCTGATCTGAAGTTGCTTATTAGAAAGTCTATTAGGAAAGCTAGTTAAACCCATCGTCGTCCAAGGGTCTAAACACTTGGAAATGGATTTGGTTATAGCAGCTTGATTGAATGAAGGACAATCACGACTAGCAACGATGTCGTCAATATATAGTGTCAGGCTAGGTGCATCTATAAATTCTAAAGCAACGACCGTCTAAAAAATTATTCTAGACGGTTGTACTATATATGTTGGAATTTGTGTGTTAATGGTGGATTCAACAGAGAGACTTTATATATTAGTGGGACGGCTCCACGTGACATACGCACTGTAGCGATGACACTGTTTGGTTACTATAGCAGATCAAGGCCGGTGATTGCAAACACCGTCCAATGAACTGGCCGCACAGTACGGATACAGTAGACAATTAAGCTAGAGACGGTGCGTGAGAGCCCTGCCAAAGGAGGTCTGTTGACACAAAGATACGACAACACGCTTGAAAACGCAGCAAGGCCGTCACCACGGCCAACACCCGGCCTCCCTCGGAAAACCGGTCAGACCGGTTTACAGAACCGGTCAGACTGCTTTCTGACAGGAGGTCGTGAAGACCTAGAAACTCGAGCTCGGGAGGGACCCCGTCGGAGCTCAAGCAATCTAGGGTTGCTCTAGGATCGGCAGGCCACCTAGAACGCCTTAGTACGTCGCGGAGACGAGCAAAGGACAACAATTAGGGTTGGAAAAGGGATTAGGGTTTGAAAGATAAAAAGTAAAGGACAAATATGTTGAATCGATTGGGATTAACTCTCAATCGGCCTTAGCCTTCATATATATAGGCCGGGGAAGTCTTACCCCTCATGAGTCGGTTACAATATGGGATTAAACTCGGAATCCTAAACCTACTCGAATTACAGATCAAAACCGGTCTGACCGGTTTGACAAACCGGTCAGACCGGTTTGCCTCGATGACTGCTAATTTTGGCTGTCAACAAGGTCCTAGTTGTAGCGTCGGGCCTCTTAATAAGTGTACAGTTTATATGTACGCACGCAGTACGTGTCACATTCGTAGAATCTGGCCCTCTTAATATAGTAGTAGCATATGTTTAATCACATCGGTTTGACATAA
>OAMR01000248.1:457097-469780 GCA_900205405.1 Echinochloa crus-galli | reverse complement strand
ATGATGGTACAGCTACGGGAGCTGCACTGAATGTGCTCTCACCTTCTGAACTGTCACGCATGTGTAAACAAACTGATATCAAAGTAGTTGCGTGGCCCAATCAAACAAGACGCCCTCGACCTCAAGCCGTTAGCAAAGGAAACAAAAAAAAAAGGGCCTATGGGAGCTGCAGTGAATGTTGCAACTGCACTGAAAGCGAGAACGCCAGCACGGGCAGGATCGGAGTAGGACGAGAGGATCAGGAGGAGATCAAGCTAGGCACTAGCCACGGTTTCGTCGTCCCTGCTCGAACGCCGCCCGGCCAGGAGAACGAGGCCGCCGGCAGGTAACGCTAGCTTCACCCAGCCGCGCGCCGCACTTGCAATCTTGCGTTCGCGTGGAGTGGGAAAACCCTCACGTACGTGTGTGTAGCTAACGAATTCTGCTGGCGCCCGGGCAGAGGGGAACAGTGGCCAACCGAGGCACCCGCCGCCGCGACGCGCTTGTGGTTGGAGCCGCCGCTTCCACGCAGCGCCCTGAGCAGGCGGCATGCAGGGGGTCATGGGCGTCGCGCCGTGTCGCTGTAGCGGCGGTTCGCGGTTGGCGCGCGTGCCGCCTCGTGCCGGATTACGGGGCCTGGCGCCGTCCTCGAGATGTTTGAGAGATAAAAAGTAAAGGATAATGTATTTGATTCGATTGGAATGTCTCAATCGGCCTTCTAGCCTTTATATTTATAGGCCGGGGAAGTCTTACCCCTTTCGAATAGGTTACAATATGGGATTAAACTCGGAATCCTAATCCTACTCGAATTAGTTTGGCAAACCGGTCAGACTGGTTTGGCCGGGCCAGAGCCAATTTTGACTGTTAACACCTGCCCCCCTGCGTTTTTAGTGAACTTGAGAACTAAAAAGCAAGTAATTACAATTCAGGAGCTAAAATTTATGCTAAGGGCGATATCAAAGTCTATTGGCCATTAATCTTCATGCGTCTTGCCAAACACTTGGATAGAATTTCTTCAAATATCTTCCATTGATAGCTCTAGGTAAATGATCTTCTTGCAATGTCTCCAGCATATAAGAATTCCCAAAAATAACTTTGATAACTCTATATGGTCCTTCCCAACTCGGTGACCACTTCCCGAACTTGTTGCTTTTTGTTCCAATAGGCAAGATCGTCTTCCAAACAAGCTCACCAATCTGAAAATATTTTCCTCGAACTTTTTTGTTGTAAGCTTTAGCAACCCGAAGCTTGTCTTTTTCAATCTCCTTCAAAGCCTTCAATCGCTTGTCAGTTACTTCGTCGATGTTGTCCATCATTAAATTGTGATAATCAACGGCATCGAGGTCATTTTGTTTAGCCAACCTATAAGCGTCCAGATTTACCTCAACAGGCAAAACGGCCTCTTGACCATACACAAGCTCAAAAGGGGTAACTTTAGTAGCACCATGTCTAGATATACGATGAGCCCACAACGCTTCGGATAAAACTTCATGCCATCTCTTAGGATTATCTTCTATCTTTTTCTTAATCAATTTGATCAAGATTTTATTACTTGACTCGGCTTGACCATTAGCCTGAGCGTAATATGGAGATGAATTGAGCAACTTAATTCTATAGGATTTGGCGAACTCACGTACCTCTTTAGATATGAATGAAGTACCTTGATCCGTTGTTAAAGTTTGAGGAATACCGAATCTATGAATAATATTCTGCGTAATAAACTCAATTACCTCTCTATGTGTCATATTCTTCAAAGGAATTGCTTCGGTCCACTTAGTAAAATAATTCGTAGCAACCAACACGAAGCGATGTCCCTTTGATGATGGAGGATTAATTTGTCCAATAAAATCCAACCCCCAACCTCAGAACGGCCATGGCTTGATAATAGGATGCATCAGTGCAGCAGGAACCAATTGCAAATTACCAAATTTCTGACATTCTTCACACCCTTTATAATATTTGAAACAATCCGCCATCATAGAAGGCCAATAAAAACCGGCTCGTCTAAGAAATAAAAACCGGCTCGTCTACGTAACCACTTCATCTTGGGAGCTGATTGATGTGTGCCACAAATACCTTCATGAACATCTCCCATGGCAACTTTGGCCTGATCCGAGTCTAAACACTTCAATAATAAATCTTCGGCATTTCGACGACAAAGCTCATCGTCAAGCAAAACATATTTAAATGATATTCGCCGAATATTTCTTGTTGCACCACGACCAGGGTCTTTTAGTTAAGCAATAATGGGTACCCTCCAGTCCAGATCTTCATCTTTGGAATTATTAACATTATCCAAAGAATTTTTGCCGCTGTCAGGAGACGAAGCGGTCAGACCGGTTTCCAAACCGGTCAGACCGGTTCTGGCGGTCAGACCGGTTTGAGAAACCGGTTGAACCGGTTCGTCCAGAACCTGAGCCTCGGCTTTTGATTGCATCGGTTTTTGGAGATAGAAATATTTCTTTGCAACCATATAACCAGATGCTTTCTGAGCCAGAGTATTAGCCTTACCATTGCTTCTTTTGATGAATTTACTATCAAACATATTCCAAGAGAAAAGAATGACAAGGCAAATACTCTGGCTCAGAAAGCATCTGGTTATATGGTTGCAAAGAAATATTTCTATCTCCAAAAACCGATGCAATCAAAAGCCGAGATTCAGGTTCTGGACGAACCGGTCCAACCGGTTTCTCAAACCGGTCTGACCGCCAGAACCGGTCTGACCGGTTTGGAAACCGGCCTGACCGCTTCGTCTCCTGACAGCGGCAAAAATTCCTTGGATAATGTTAATAATTCCAAGGATGAAGATCAGGACTGGAGGGTACCCATTATTGCTTATTTAAAAGACCCTGGTCGTGGTGCAACAAGAAATATTCGGCGAATATCATTTAAATATGTTTTGCTTGACGATGAGCTTTATCGTCGAAATGCCGAAGATTTATTATTGAAGTGTTTAGACTCGGATCAGGCCAAAGTTGCCATGGGAGAAGTTCATGAAGGTATTTGTGGCACACATCAATCGGCTCCCAAGATGAAGTGGTTACTTAGACGAGCCGGTTTTTATTGGCCTTCTATGATGGCGGATTGTTTCAAATATTATAAAGGGTGTGAAGAAAGTCAGAAATTTGGTAATTTGCAATTGGTTCCTGCTGCATTGATGCATCCTATTATCAAGCCATGGCCGTTCCGAGGTTGGGGGTTGGATTTTATTGGACAAATTAATCCTCCATCACTCTTCTTCAAAGGCTTTGCTCATCCTCTTTGGTTCCCATATCTGGACAATGACAACCTTACTCTCCCTTGCGAATTCAGCTTTGAAACTGGATGCACCGATGTCATGTCTTGGTCTGAGGAATCATAGGCCTGTATCTGTTGAACTGTTCATCCCTCAGTTTTTTCAGCTTCCTGTTCCCTTTTTTCTTTGTTTCGCAGGCGTTGCAACTTCCTTTTTTGTGTATAAGTTAGCCCAGAAGGACACCACCTTGGTTGGAAAACCTTTTTAGGACCCTTTCTACTGCTAGCCTCACGATCATTAGCCATGATCGGCTTTTGAATTGGAAGAGGAGCCGAATCTCCAATAAATATCGGCTTTTTGGTTGAATTTTGCACATCCACCGGAACTTTACCAATTGTTACAAATCCACTGGCCTTGGCTTGCTTTGGATCAACTGTGGGCTGTACATCCTCCTTCTTCTCCTTGACACGGTATTCTTGCTTGGGAGGAACTTGAAATCTTGATCCAGACCGAAACCGGTCTGACCGGTTTGAAACCGGTCTGACCGCTTTTGGAGAAGACGCCGGACCTGATTGGTATGAGCCCAATCGGTCACGTACTGGAGTCCTAGGACCTTCCCTCATGTAATCCTGAGGTGGTTGTGGCATAGGAAAGCATTGCATCCACATTCCTTGTTCCAATGATGGATATGGAGAATTTGATGCGGGAGGTGCCCATGGCATGGTAGCATACATCTTCTGTGGTGGATAAACAGTAATAACATCACCACGGCGCCTATTGTTCTCTGGATAACCATCTCCACGCATTGGTGACCTTGATCTCTTTTTTACCGGCCGATCACCTTGAACGGCCTTTGTGTACTTGTTCAGGAGCTGAGAAAAAGTAGGCCCTTGCTTCAGAACCGTACCTTTCACTTTGGGTTCATTCACCTTCCAAGTACCCACTTCCGGACGCTTGGGCTCGAAAGTCCTAGGTCGGTCCAGGGGCAAACCGGTCTGACCGGTTTGGGAAACCGGTCTGACCGGTTTCGCCTGATCAGCGGACCGATTTTCTTCTAAGGAACTTTCTTGCCCCCTCTCACGGTACTCCCAATCAAAACAATCAACATACTCTTTCAACAAATTTATTAGCTCGGCTTTATAATCAGCCGATAAATTTTTGTTTACAAAAGTTGGCCTAGGAATAGTACCATCACCAATATCTATTTTTTCTAAAGGGTCGGCTGATGTGAATCCTTGACCCAATTTATCTATATCACCCAGATCTTCAACAGCTTCAAACATATCACTTGTATTCGACCGATGATGATCAATTCGGTATTGAAGCCACTGTTTCGCCTTAAACTGGTCTGACCGGTTTCCAGAAGCGGTCTGACCGGTTTGTCTCGTCGAGCACTGTTCAGATCTAAACCGGTCTGACCGGTTCTCGAAAGTGGTCTGACCGGTTTTGCTTGGTTGATCTGTCCACTCCATTAATTACAGCAAGTAATTTAACCGATTCTCCATCGGCTTTAATGTAGTAGGAAAAAACCATCCTTAGTGCAACTGATAAGCTCATAGTCAGTCAAATCCATACCCGACAAACACTTGATGTTTTCATTAGCACTAATAGAATCGGAATCGGCCATTGCAACAAAGGAAGAAGTGTCACCATTCACAACTTCAACTTCATCGCCGATCCACTGAATAAGGCATTAATGCAAGCATACTCCTTATCATCAATCTCTTGGGTCAAAACAGCTCCAATAACTCTCTCTTCAGCTGCTACATAAAGTCTGAACGGAACCCCTCTCTTAGGCGCCCTAAGCACCGGCGGCGAAGACAAATATTCTTTGATTTTCTCAAAAGCTTCTTGCTGTTTAGGTTTCGCCTGATCAGCGGACTGATTTTCTTCTGAGGAACTTTCTTGCTCCCCGGGCCTTGATGTATTAATAGTAATCTTCAGAGACTCTTTTCCATCCAGAGTCTTTCCAAGCATCACTTTTCTCAAGCGAAATCGGCTTCATTCTTTAACCGAAGTAAAGGAGTAAAAGCATCAACCTTTCCATACAAGTTAATTATGAATCTTCTCAAGAAATTTACCTTGCCTAGAAATTTCTGTAAATCATGCTTGCTAGCAGGGGCGGAGCCAGCAGGGGGGCTAGGGGGGCTTTAGCCCCCCCTACTGGTGTCCAACCCATAGAGTTGAAGAAGAGGAGGTAGAAAAAAATAGAGAGGGAAAGAAGAAAACAACTTTTCCAGACAAGTTAATTATAAACATTCTCAAGAAATTCACTTTGCCTAGAAATTTCTGTACATCATGCTTGCAAGTAGGAGCTTCAACTTTCTTTATAGCTTCAATTCTCTTGGGATCAACTTCTATGCCATTCTCATGAATAATAAATCCCAAAAACTTCCCAGACGAAACTCCAAAAGCACATTTGAGTGGATTCATCTTTAAACCATACCGTCGCATCCTTTCAAGAGCAAGTTTTAAATCGGCTAAATGAGAATCCAAGCCATTCGATTTAACTATGATATCATCAATATACACTTCCACAATCACACCAAGTAAATCGTGAAAGATTAAATTCATAGCCCTTTGATAAGTTGCGCCAGCATTCTTTAATCCAAAAGTCATAACCACCCACTCAATCCGAACTATCAGAATCATTATCAACAATATGCACATTGGAACGATGGGGTTTAGCAGTTTCTCTTGAATTTTTTAACTTAAGCTCTAAACTCATGACCTTCATTTGCAAGTGATTAATAGAAAGAAAATCAAACCCTTCTAATTTTTCCTTTAAATGAGACCGCAAGCCAGCAAAAGCTAAATCTGCTAAATCTTTTTCAGAGATTGACAAATTAAAACATCTATTTTTTGTATCCTTAAATCTTCTGAAATAATCTATAGCCGATTCCTCTCGGCCTTGTCTAATAGATGTTAAATCTGTCAATTTAGTTTCATTTTCTCCGCTAAAGAAGTGATCATGAAATTTACGATCCAATTGAGTCCAGGTTTGAATGGAATTAGGAGCAAGCGAAGAAAACCAGGAGAAAGCAGTTCCTGTCAAAGTTAATGAGAATAAACGAATGCGCAATGGTTCATAGAAACTTGCTTCTCCTAACTGCCAAATATATTGACTAACATGCTCCCAAGTGTACGATTATCTTCACCATTGAATTTAACAAACTCAGGAACACGCCAACCATTAGGATAAGGAACTAAATCAAACTCAGGAAGATATGGTTTTTGATACAAGCGTGAGTTACCCAAATCAGTCCCAAGTTTAGTTTTAATTGTATTAGCCAGATCCTCTTTGAACTTAGAGAAATCGGCTTGATAGCTTGCACTATATGTAGAGGGCATATGGCATAAGATTCACGATAGCTCCACCATCAACCAACATACGTGAAACTGGTTTTCCGTTGATGTGCCCTCTCATATACAAGGCCTTGAGATGATTCTCTGATTCTTTAGGCTTTCATCCATCATACGAGTCACTTGTTGCATGAAATCAGAGGATGAGGATTCACCGGTTACCTTAGGAAGTTCTTCAACCTTGTCGTCTGATAGCTTGAAAGCCGGCATAACGAATTCCTCAACTCTCTTGACGAAACCACCGCGATCCTTCTTGAAGCCCTTCAAGAATTGTGCCTTGAAGTGCTCCTCAGCAATCAGGTACCGCTTCCGCTCCTCGTCCGTGAGCTCTTCCATCGTCGCGGTGATGATGTTGTTCTTGTCAAGATCACTGATCGATCCCGTCATCTTCGGAGTAGATTAGATCAGTTTTATAACCAGATTAATCTTCCCAGCTGAGTCGCCAAAAAGTCTGTTGACACAAAGATGCGACAACACACTTGAAAACGCAGCAAGGCCGTCACCACGGCCAACACCCGGCCTCCCTCGGGAAACCGGTCAGACCGGTTTACAGAACCGGTCAGACCGCTTTCTGACAGGAGGTCGTGAAGACCTAGAAACTCGAGCTCGGGGGGGACCCCGTCGGAGCTCAAGCAATCTAGGGTTGCTCTAGAATCGGCAGGCCACCTAGAACGTCCTTGAACGACGTAGAGACGAGCAAAGAACAACAAATATAGGGTTGGAAAAGACTAGGGTTTGAGAGGTAAAAATAAGAGACAATTGTGTTTGATTCAATTGGAATACCTCAATCGGCCTTCTAGCCTTTATATTTATAGGCCGGGGAAGTTTTACCCCTCATGAGTCGGTTACAATATGGGATTAAACTCGGAATCCTAAACCTACTCGAATTACAGATCAAAACCGGTCTGACCGGTTTGACAAACCGGTCAGACCGGTTTGACAAACCGGTCAGACCGGTTTGCCTCGATGACTGCTAATTTTGGCTGTCAACAAGGTCCTAGTTGTAGCGTCGGGCCTCTTAATAAGTGTACAGTTTATATGTACGCACGCAGTACGTGTCACATTCGTAGAATCTGGCCCTCTTAATATAGTAGATCGTAAAGTCTCGGAATTACATGGTATAATTGAGAGATTTTTTGGCCTGTCTTAGTGCAAGTTTTATAAAAGTTTTATAGTATATTAAATTTACTGAGATAACATATGAGAGAGAAAGTAGAGTTTTATAGCACGTGAGCAGTTTCATGTTCTGATTAACTAGTTTTTAGATAAATGTTTATTATCATCCCCTGTGGTCGTTTGCCGGCTGGATCCTCGGAATATATTTCTTCGAGAGATCGCATTGTTCACGAGTCCCTGTCTACTAGTATATCGCTTTCGTATGTATCTCTTGTCAGCGTCGATTGTTGACGGATCGATCTCAGATCTCTTCCGATTTCTAGCCACCTCCAGTCGCGTCAGGATTGACGCATTACTCTCAAAACAGAAGCAACCCCACGAAGTGTTCATCGAATGAGGCACCCAAAGATCGACGCCTAGACAGTGCAGGTGCGCGCCGGAAACAGCAAAGGTCGGCCAAGCTAGTCGTAGAGATAACAGTGAGACGACATCGATGTGCTTCCAAGATGAATCGCAGTGATCGAGCTGTTTAATTATTTGGTACATGGTACATGCAGATCTTGGTACATGGTGCAGCCGTGCAAGGTTGCTTCATATAAAAAAATACGATTAATCTATACCGCAGTCGAGTGTTTTCCGGCCTCCGCGCACTCGATTGTCTGGTCCGTCCGATCTGACCGTGCTTCCTCATCTGGCGTCTGTTCTGACTCCGCACTGGCGTTTCCATCTTTTTTGTTGCTTATACTCGCTTACATGTGGACCCAGTTTGTCATTGAGACACTCTTTGGAATTTAGGGAACCGCGCCTATTTTTATCCCACCGAACAGCCTTCCAGATACTTTTCTATCCTCCGTGTTCTTCATCTTCGAGCTCTCCTCCCAGGTAGGCGATAGGCCTAGGGTTTCCCGATTCGCATCGATTTTGGGTTTTCCTCCGCTGATTTCTTGTGAGTTGAACCTAGATGATTGCTCGATTTTGTTCCTGGTGTTCAGATTTGGTTCGGCTGCCACTTTTCTATAAGATTTTGATTAGATCATCCGCTTCGAAATGGTCCTGTTACTCATGTTAATTGACTCCGCCTAGTTTAGATTTCTAGGGTTGGTTGCGTCTAGATGCAGCTGCTCTAAACCATGCCGTTGTTTTGTATGCGTGGGATTCGAAATTTAGGTGTCATTTCATTTCCCTCACCTCTGAAATTTTGTGTGATTTATAGGTATATATGATCTCTGGTTTGGCCTCACGTCTGGTTTATATTTATGATTAGTGGATCGATTCAGTCGCATTTTAATTTTCTATAAGGCTGCTCACTAGATGTAGGGCGGAACCCTTGCCTGAAGGTCATCTCGTAGGTGTCTGCTTGTTTTGTTTTATTAGATCACACGCCTAAGCTATTTGGTCCTATATCTCTCCCTCAATCATATTTGGTCATAGGCATATATAGATCCAGGATATTTTTAGACTAGTATATATTTTTACCACTGCCTAAAACATTAGCTGGGTAGGATGAATAATTTTATACAGTTATGAAAAACTTTTTTATATGTCACTGTGCTCCCTCTTATTCTACTCTCCTGGAGCCATAAATCAAAATCAAGGGAAGCAGGTCAATATCGCTGAGTCTGTAGGCTGAAAACAAGTTCACCAGATTGGTTTGTGGTCATAGGCCAAAAACATTAGTATTCTTTTTTTATTTTCGCTTGTGAGCTTGTAATTCCCTCTTCCAGTATCTGGTTTACTCTTTCGGTTTGACCATTTGTCTGAGGGTGAAAGGCGGTGCTATACTCTAGAGTGGTTCCGATTGCTTTATGCCGGCTTTTCCATAACTGAGCTGTGACTGAGGTCCTCTGTCGGACACTATGTTTCTCGGTGCCACATGCAGCTTGAGAATGTTGTCTAAGTAAAGCTCTGCTAGCTTATCCCCTGCATAGTTGTCCTTGATTGGTATGAAATGGGCGACTTTTGTTAGTCGGTCCACTATCACCCAAATTGCGTTGTTTCCTTTCTGTGTGGTAGGTAATCCCACTATGAAGTCCATACTGATGTCTTCCCACTTCCACATTGGAATCTCTAGTGGTTTCAGCAATCCGGCTGGTCTTTGATGTTCTGCCTTGATCCTTCAGCAAGAGTCGCACTTGGCAGCACACTCAGCTATGTCTTCCCTCATCTTCTTCCACCAGAATGTACGGTCTCTTGGCAATTGGCCCTGTGCCTGGTTGCAACTCTATTATGATCTCCTCGTCACGATCAGGTGGTAGGCCTGGTAGTTCTTCTGGAAAAACGTCTGGGTACTCACAAACTACAGGCACTTCCTCAATGGTTTTTTTTTCCTTGATGGCGTACATGAACTTCCTCAAAGAGGGCTTTCTGGTCCCTTCTTTTGTTCTTTGCGGCTTGACTGATACCTTCAGACCACTTGGGTGTGTCAACACTACTGACCTTGGTGAGCAACTGATCACACCTCGGTGTGCTGTCAACCAATCCATGCCAAGGATCACGTCAATGCCATCGGACTTCAGTACTGTCAGGTCTGCAGTGAATCCTAGTCCTCCTAGTTCTATGCCAACTGCTGGGCATACTTGGTCGCTGCGCTCTCCTAGTGGTGAGGTAGTGACTATGGGTCTAGCTCTAGGCACTGTATGGAGTGACTGTTTCATGGCAAGCTTCGACGAGTCATACGATCCTGTTGCACCAGAATCAAATAGTACCACAGCTTTAGTACCATTTACCATGAACTCTCCGAGTATCACGTCAGGAACATCCTCGACGTCTTCCTCAGTCATGTGGGTAAGTCGGCCTCTGATGGCTGTAGGCTGCTGCTTGTTCTGGCTGCCTGTTGTTGCTTTTGTAGAGGTCTGCTTGTTCTTTCTATCTGGGCACTCAAACGACTTGTGACCTGGTCTTTCACTTCCGAAGCAAACTAAAGGTGTCTTGTCACCGTCTTCTGGGGTGCAGTTCTGTTTCTGATCTGAACCTTCCTGAGCAGGGTAATTGCCGATCTTTTTCTCGAAGCTGTTGTTGTCCCCAGTCCTGTTCTCAGTGTTCAGGATTGCACTTCTGACCAATCCTATTCCTCCTTGGCTTAGGTTCTGCTGAAATCCCCTGCGGAGCATGTTGCTCTGGTCACTTCTTGGTTTCTGGCTTAACCTGAGGTTGTGCTGTTGCTCGGCTTTTCTTTTCTTGACTCTCCAAGTGTCTTCTAGGTCAATCCTCTCCTTTTCCACTGCTATGGCTCTGTCAATCATCCCTCGAAGTGATCTATGACTGCTGGCAACAAGCGCCATTCTAATTCCTCTGTGTAAGCCTCTCTGAAACCAAAAATTGCTTCCTCTTATCGGTGGTGATTTCCTCCGGGGCGTACCTCGACATTTTAGCAAAGTGTCGAGCGTACTCTGCCACTGACATGCTTCCCTGTTTCATTGTTCTGAACTCCATAGCTTTATGGATCATCGCTTGTTCAGGAATGTGGTACTCCTTGAATGCTTCACAGAACTCCAGGCAAGTGATCTGTGCTGGGTTCTCGTGAGAGTCACAGTAGCTCTCCCACCAAGCTTTAGCTGCTCCTTCAAGCTGGTGGGCCGCAAGGGCTACACATTCTTCATCAGTGTAGTTTGTCAAGTCTAGCTTGGTCTCGATAGCTCTGAGCCAGTCATGAGCATCTAGTGGCTCGTCTGAGTAGTCAAACGTGGGTGCTTTCAACCTGACGAACCTTCCAATCTTCTGCTGGAGGTCTTCCTCATGGTGACCCTGTTGGTTCTGAACTCTCTGAAGCTGTTGCATTGCCTGTGCCATCTGTTGCATCAACTGAGTCTGAGCGGTCATCACTTCTGCTAGGTTGGCGGTGCGTTCGGCTGTGGCGCATCTCCGCCCCCAAGCTGGTTTTGCTGAGGTTCTACTGCTTGTTCTTCCATTGTAACTTCTTCTACTTATGCACATGCTCTTTTATTCCAATGTCGATGCAATTACTCTTCCAAAGGTCGTTGATGTCCATTGGCTTTTAGACTTAAACTATCTCTCAGAAATCATTCCAATATCCACATGGTATCTCATTCCATGATCCTGAGCTTCAGCATCAACGGTGATGAAATCCTTCCGAGTCATTTGACTTAGGGATGGTTGAATCACTTCGGCATTCACACTTGTTCTTCAAAACCAAGTGGAGGTCTCATCTAGGTCTGAGAGGCACTCAAGCTATCTAAAGGAGTTGCACGACTCAAAAACAACACTAAGATCTACACTCAAGAGGCACAACAAAAAGAACGAGAACAACCACAAGAACCAATCACTCAAACATGCATTACAATCTAGACACAGGTGCTATCTTAAGGCAACTCGCAAAACCTCGGGATAAAGCACGTCTACTCGCAGAGTACTCGTAGGCATACAAAAGGGTGGTCAATACTATTCCTTCTACCATGCAAGGGTTGTCAGCGAGTCAGTAGCAAAATTCAAGGAAAGATGAGCAAACAGTGGTTCAAGGTATCATACAGAATAGGTCAAGGGGGTATTTATACAAAGGACTCAGTTAGAGGTTCCTGAACTAGTTTTTCATTCTAAGGTTACGCACTACGGTCAAGTATGGCTCTAATACCAACTGAAACGAACCGGATTCTCGAAAATGAGAATCCGACTCCCTGTACCATTGTGATAGTCCCAGAATCAACAGCTATCACGTACAGAACTCATTTCAGCCAAATATCACATCCATACATCGAGGAACATGACTGCATTCAATATTTACATATCAGAGTACGAGGTTAGTACATGCCACTTGGGCTACATCGTCAAGATGAAACATCTACGCAGCGGTAGCTAGGCCTTCAAGTCTTCATCATCGGTCTTCCTCACAGGCATCCTTGAGCGAAGCACGTAACCCTCCAAAGCAGCATCCAACAACGTTGTAGTTGTCGCCTGAAAGCTCCAGAACTGTCCCCAAGGAAATGGGACAGGTCCACGTCACCATCCATATATATGCAAGCTTTAAAGTGGCCTA
>OAMR01000248.1:442405-456395 GCA_900205405.1 Echinochloa crus-galli | reverse complement strand
AGGGCCAAAGAACGTTCTCTCTCCCACCTCTGACCACATCAGAGGTCCTGCACTTTCTCCCATATAAGGCTTCGAATGGGGACATTTTCAGACTAGCATGGAAGCTGTTGTTGTAGGAGAATTCTGCGTATGACAGACTCTTTTCCCAGTCCTTGCTGTAGGTTAGCACACAAGCTCTCAGCAGATCTTCCAGTATCTGGTTCACTCTTTCAGTTTGACCATCTGTCTGTGGGTGAAAGGCTGTGCTATACCTGTCTCTTATACACATCTAGATGTGTATAAGAGACAGTCACTAATGGGTATTTCAGAGATTGGTCGGGCGTGAACCTGGAGCAAGGTCCTCTTCTTTATCTTCATCAGCGTAGTCGAAGATGAGGTCGACGAAGCCATCCGAGTCTTCCGAAGATCCTAATAATCGAATAACAATAACGACGAAACTAAGCAAATGAACTCCAAAAGAAGAAGCAAAGAAGAACCAAACAACACCAAACTCTACACTAACGCGTAGGTCGTGATTTTAGAAAAATATAAAAACTGGTTTCATATTTTTCTGAGCTACGGTTGATTTATTATTAATTTTTTAAAGTTTAAATCATTTTCTGAAAATATTAAATAATTCCGAAAAAGAAAAATCACTCATGCTGGGACACGTGGCAGCACCAGGGTGTGCCACGTCATCACTGCTGACGTCAGCATGACGTCATCAGTGGGGCCGGCTTTGCTGACGTCATCGTGGGCCCGGATGACGTCAGCGTTGACTTGGTCAACGTTGACCAGTCAACGGTCAATGGTCAGCGGTGGTCAACTGGGCCCACATGTCAGCCTAACAGAGTCAACGACAGGTGGGGCCGGCTGAACAGTTAGAAAAAGAAAAGGGGAAAGATTCGCGGGCTGGAATTGGGCCGAAAGTGGCTGGGCCAAGAGTTCGAGGTGGAAAACTGGACTTGGGTGCGGGACTTTAGGCCCACGAAAGCTGGGGTTTCTGCGCCGGCGCGGTGGACGCAGTCCACCATGGACCGCGAGGTCGGTCCACGAGAGCCGGGTCTACGGGATCGGTTTGTGGCCGTGCGGGATCTTATGTGGCTCGGCCGGCTGGGCTTGGTGTGGGCTGCGGTGTGGCTTGGCTAGCGCGACACGGGAGCACGGCGGCGCGCTCTAGCGCGCGGCGCCGGCGGCAACAACGACAGCGGTTAGGGTCAAGGGAAGGTCGGCGAGGCTCGGTTGCACGAGGCACAGGTTCGGCTTGGGTTCGCGGAACAGGACGGCAAGGCCAGGGAACTTCTCGGCCGGTGAGGTGGGCTCCCGGCATGAGCGCATGGCGCCACGGCGGCGGTGACATGGCGGCCGGCGGCGATGGCTCTGACCACGAAGGCGCGGCCAAGGATTTGATTGGGAGAGAAGGATGGGATTAAGCGGGTGCGAGGCCTGCCTCACCCCGATTCTGGGCTCGCGCGCACGCAGATAGAGCTTGGAGCTCGTCCACGACGCGGCCATGGGCAGGGACGGCGATGGTGGACACGGCGGCGCGCGGTCGGAGACAGGGAAGAAAGGGGGCGACGTCGGCAGCTCACCACAGGGCATGAAGTCGTACGCTGTAGCTCGGAGAAGACATGCAGTGCTCCGGCGAAGCTCGTGCGCCCACGAACGGCTTGGGTCCTGCCCTGCTCCAGCGCTCCCACGGGCGGCGGCGCTCCGGCTGGCGGCTCGGCGGCGATGACGCGCTCCGGCTTCCTCTCGCTGCTCCCTTGGCCATTCCTCTCCTTCGCCAACACCTTCAACGCCTCCTACTCCTCTCTCCCTCTCGGATTGCTTGCAGGAAAAACCCACGACGGGGCGGCGGCGGCTTGGAAGGGAAGGAGCATCCGGGGGTCGGTTTTATAGGGCTAGGAGCTAGGGTTTGCGGCCGTGGACGGCCAGGAGGGCTCGGCGTCCGCGCCTTGCCACGCGGCGCCATCACAACGGGCCGCACGAGGTCGGGCGCCAGGATTGGTCGGGCGGCGTTGCTTTTTGGCCGGGCGTGAGGGAGAAAGGAGGGGAGAAGAACAGTGGGGGCGCGGGCCCCACTCGTCAGCGGCTGAAGGAGGAAGGGGCGCGCGGCGGGCGGTTGTTGGGCCGGTGCTGGGCCGAAAGGCTGGCGAGCCGGGTTGGTTTGCAAACCGGGAAAAAGTTCAGGGAGATTTTACAGACTTTTGGAGAGAGATTCGGCCCACGGACAGTTAGAGGGTTTGAAATTAGTTTGGGTTATGTTAGTGTTTGAATTCAAATCTAGAATTTGAATTCAAACAAACCAAAATCCAACAAAGCCAAATTAACTCCAAATCACACTATTTGGTCCTTGGCACTTCAATTCAATTTTTAAATAAATTTAAATTTGCCTAAGAGCAAAGGGGGCAAGTAGAGAGCAATCTTATATGTTAGTTTGCATGCACTCAATTTTCACCAAAAATTTTGAAAATCCGGATTTTTGGATTCAATAATTTCCTGCGAAATTACGGGATGTTACAGTCTTTCCCCCTCACGAGAATCTCGTCCTCGAGATTTGGGTGTACCTATGTCTCAAACAGGTGGGGGTACTTCTCTCTCAGAACTGACTCTTTCTCCCAAGTTGCCTCTCTCTCTGTGTGGTTGCTCCACAGCACTTTGCAAAATGGAATAGATGTGCTCCTTGTCTCTTTAACTGCTCTGTCTAAAATCTTCTCCGGGTACTCCAGGTACTCCAGTGTGTCTTGCACATCTAAGGCTTCTGTCCTGACTTGCTGCTCTGGCACTCTCAAGCACTGTCTCAGCTGGAATACATGGAACACTGGGTGAGGCAAGTAGAGAGCAATCTTATATGTTAGTTTGCATGCACTCAATTTTCACCAAAAATTTTGAAAATCCGGATTTTTGCATTCAACAATTTCCTGCGAAATTACGGGATGTTACACAGTCTTTAGTGATCTTCTGATTCCTGTACCTCCTATCTTGGTTATACATTCACAGGTTGTGTTCTATTGTTTATCATTATCTCTCTTTACAAGGTCCTTTCTCTTCTTTCTATTTGTTTGCCCCTCCTGACCTGTTTATTTCCCCTTTCATGTGTTCTTTAATCTTCTGAGTGCTCGTTAAATAGCTAGTCATTCTTGTACCATCAATCTATAGTTTTGTATCTTTCTTTCTTCTCGCTTTCACATATTTATGCTTTCTGCTATGGTAGTGAATGATTGGTTTGGTGATACATATTTTTTTAATATACATGCATGTTTTCATTCATGGCTTTAATATAATCTTCTAATCTTCTTATTTCACTGTTTCAAATATACATGTTCCTAGTACTAGTATTACATCAGATATTTAATTGTAACTTATACTCAAAACTGATGTATATTTATATGCCCAGTATATTATCCATACCTCTTATTGAAATGGTTGATGTTGATCCTATGAGTGTCTTATTAGTACATTATTCTGTGTGTAGCCTTCTTACTAAAATAGCCCTGAACTGTTTTTTCACATTTTATTCCTCCATTCTAACTTGCTGTGTTGTAATCATTTGGAATCTAAGATATCTGCATAATATGCTTATATTTTGGGTAAATCTGCTCCATCTAAACATATTTGCTTTTCTTTGGGGATTTCACTAAAACCCAAATTAATATGTTAATGTGCATTCCATAGAAAAGATTTGCCATTTGAGTAATCTGCTTTCTGAGCTCATCGAGAGGCTCTTCAAGATCTCTTCCTTCAAGTCACCATTGTCGACTCCAGTTGCAAGGCTGTAAAGTTCCTGGGACTCCATGATGAGGAAAGTGTCCCAGTTTCTGTCCATGCAGATCAACTGGTAAAAAAATGGCTTCCTCTTCCTATATATAGTTGTGTTCCACTATTTCTAGTCTGAAGAAATGTTTCTGGTGTTTTTTTTGTTCTCTGCTACTGGCTGTGGATAATCAAGAGGTGAGGTAAATTATTTGTATGTCTGGGATGACAAGATATCATTAGCTCAAGAAGATCAAGGTAATTTTTCCTATAGGACTATCTGTCTAAGACAGGCCTGCCCTAGAGATTAGGTGCAGATTTCTTTCTTTCTTGTTCCTTGCTATTTCTGTGTTCCTGTTGATATGCTGGTTTAGTGCCAGTAATATACAAGCTTGCTAATTGAGTGTGAAGATGTAGTTACTTTGGTTTGATCACTGTGCTTTTATCCCTGCTCGACTTTTCAAATTTTATAAATGTTTAGGTTTGGTTATATGTTGAATTCACTATTCTTACACTGCACAATGGGATGTAAATTCTATGTTTCTGCCATGTAACTTAACATGTGCACACCAGTTCATGTTCTAACTCTACATTCTATCTTTGTGCAGATCAGATTGTTGTTCTTTGATCATATTCCACTGGATCAGTCTTCATCTTCCATCATATATATATTCAGCTCTTTAAATTTGCATGATTGTAACATCTGGTTTCCTCTTTAAGTGGCTACACTCCTAGTCTGTAATAATTCATTTTTAATTTTGAAACTATGTATTGCCTCTCCGTTCTGTGATAATATATTGGCATCTCCAAAATCTGGAACCTTTGTACTATATATATTTTTAAATCTCTTGTTTGAATTTTTGCTGTTGTATTCTGTCTCAAATGTGATAGTTCAATGTTACTTTTCAGCCATTAGATCTGGATCAAAGGGTGGTAAAATCAGGTGTTAGAAGGCCAAGAAACACTCGAATATGCACCTCAACCAAAATCGGGTGCTCCTGGATCATTTGACACTCGGGTGTCCAATCCCCATAAAACACTCGAGTACAGAGTAGACAAACAGATGCAGGTTGCAACAGTATCGGAGAGCGATACTTGCCACGGAGACGGACATGGCACCAGAAATGAGCTCAATAAAATAAACAAACAGAGCTCGATCCCCCTAATTAAGTTCTGATCTGTAGTACGGATAGATCTATGTGGCGTGGGGTAGCCATACATCATCGTCCCCAGAAAGCCCAGAGCTCAACAGCTGCGTTGGGTTTTACGGAGTAGCAGCTAACAGAGCAGTATCTGCAACTGCATGATTCGTGCATGTGTGTGTGTCACAGAGCCTCCTGTGTCGTGACGAACTCCTAGTGGCAGACGATGTTTTGTTCCATCTTTTTTCACCCGACCTCGTAATCTTAGCGCGTCAGAGAGATCGTGAGCTCGAGACTGCTGTCGGAGAGCGAGCTCAGCTCAGGCCTCACGCCTCAGAGCAGGGAGCAGCAGCCGCTGCATGCATGCATGCTGCCCTCGATAAAGGCCTGGGTCAATAATGTCCGTACGTCGCCCTATTTTACGGCTTTGACGCTAGCAGTTGCAGTTCTCAGTTCCAAGAAGCCCGCCGACAGATAGTAGTAAGCACTAATATAATCTGTGATTGGCTCAGTCTTTGTAAATGCACAAGCAAGAATTCCAACTTCCAAGCCTCGATCACATGCAGGCATTGTGTGCTCCATTCCAATGAGGCCAAGGTTGATCACTCAGTTATTTCTGGAATCTCTGCCTAAAAATGAACTTTAACCTATGCATCAATGAATGTGGATTTGTTTAATTTTATAGTAGTACCGTCTGATGTATAGTAGGATCAACTAAAATAGTTTGTCAAAAAGCCCTAAATTTTGTTCAGGCCGGGGTTAAACGGACAAAGTGTATTTTGTAGGACAAGATTTGAACTCTAAATAAAAGGACTACACTATATCATGCGGCACCTCAAAAGGTTATCAACATACATCTTAAACATGCATATATATTGCAGATGCTTCCTTCTCTTTCTGCGGTATGGGACCATATCACCCGCGACACGTACTCTCTGCCATAAGATGGAAAACCGTTGGCCATACAATTTTTCAACACGTTGATCGCTTCATCACTTCGTCCATATATACGGAGTATTTCATTTCTCTACGGTTGCCACCTCCAGAAGTGTGTATCACTGTCCAAATAGGAGTATTACCCAATAGTACCAACAATGCCAATTTTCGATGCAGATCTTGGGAATCCGACTATATCTAATCATAAGACCTGTCATCATATACACAAGAGACACGATTCTATGCACATCCTATATAGTGATGCGTTATGAATCATCATTATTCCACACCTGTCCAGTGATAGAAGTTCTTCTCTAACCATGATGGCTCCTTGCATGCCATCTTTTTGCTCACACTATTCGATAAGCTCAATTCCATTTCCACTCAAATTCAAGAAATACTAAAACTTTCTAAGAGATCTAAACTTAAACTCGGCGGGTTTTAATTTAGGAAACATGAGTTTTCAATTATCAGCAAAACTAAAATTGGGTTATTTCTCTGTCACATAGCAAAACTAAATATAGCATATACATATGAGCACTATGCATGGTGTATGTGGATGTGGCTGAGTTGTTTCACAAATATTTACTCCTCCATCCTCTCTGCAACTTTAATTTGGTGAAGAATCTCATGTACTCCCTCCGTCCCAAAATAAGTGTCCATATAGCATTCAAAATTTATCTCACAAAAGTGTCCATTTAGCTTTTAGAAATGCACACATAAATGCAAAAGTGCATAGAGAAACGCATAAAGCCAACCAAATAGTTAGTTAATGCTACTTTTCTAACTTCAATGAGGGGCAACATGGTTATTTGTCATGACTACTATTTTGTCTTAAATTTTCTAAATGAATACTTATGGGTGGATATAGATATTTTTCCCCATCTTCCTGAAATTTGGTCAAGTAGCACATGGTGTGGCCCAACGATATACTGGCCATGCTCTCGGCACCAATAATGAAGTTTGTCTTGCGTGCTCAGGTAGCAAACTCCCAAGAGATAGAACTATTCACTATTGTTCAGTATATACAGCAGTTAGCTGGCACTAGCATGATTCATATATAGATGGATGGGGTACCTATGTCCTACTCCTTCCATTTTAAATTATATATAAAGCTTATTGTGTTTCTTTACAACAAACCTTTAACCAACCATTATCTTATTAACACATAAACTTTTACACTTAATTGGTATCATTAGATTCATATTAATTTATTATGAGTGTGTACTTTTATATCACATAAATGAAATTTAATAGAATAATTCCTAGTAAAAGCTTTGTCCTATGGAAGGTACGCCTTATAATAAAAAAGGGAGGAGTGTACTTCAACCATATTATACTCTTATATGGAAATCATATGGATGCCCCTATATTTTAATGGAATTTCTGACCTATATAGAGCCAAAGTCTACTTGATTAAGATGCTTTTTTTTTTGAAAAACCGGGCAGAGCACTGCCATATCATATAATAAGGAGCAGAAACAACATGCAAATTCTTACATAGGATCTATGATGTAAACTGTTTTCTACATTTGTTCCTAGATTTGCTTCCAGTCAATGAGGGGAGGCCGGTATGGGTCCGAGCACCTGAGAAATCATACGCGGTGTGTGACTGCTATCCGCAGAGGAGAGCACCCAGTTCTTGGGTGGATTGGCCAGTACAAACCAACAGTATATGGTATACTGTAGGGGGATTGTACGACGATGGCGACGATATCAGGGACCAAGCTGCAAAAGTATAACATGAGTACAGGGAGCTCATCCTTATGAAAAATCGCCACTTGATCTTCTGTTCAAGAAAACTTACGCGATGTCACGCCCCATAGTACTACGGATACTCGAAGATATATATGTGAATGTTCAGGATACATAAATAAACCCAATGCATATAAGACAGTTGTGCTGGCCTAGATAAGAATTTTGTCACACAAAAGACGGCTACTGATCGTGTACATGGTTTTTCGTACTTTGGGTGTGCTTGATTTAAAGCATATATCTTGATACTAGTTGTTCAAATTAAAAGGTTCCAATAATTTAAGATATTAAATGTGCATGTCTTTTCTGAGAATTACCGTCTCACATGCCTTTGGTCATTTTCTCCGAGGCTCTGTACTCCTCTGTTTCAAATGAGTTTTTTTTTGTGACATCTGATCATTCATCTCATTCAAAAATTTATTCCAAATATATAAAAAAATAAGTCATGTTTAAAGTATATTGGATGATAAAGTGTGTTACAAACAAAATAAATGACTCTTAGATATTTTTTTTGAATAAGCTAGATGAATGGTCAAACAATGTAAGAAAAAGTTAACAATGAATAGTAACTTGGAACGGAGGTAGTACATCTATCCTAAGATGCCTATTAATTAGTATATAAGTTACTACCACGTTATCCCTAAATACATGCTCTATGAAAACTAGTACACATGTCACAGTTCACCTATATATTATAAACATGAAGACTCAACCACTATTTCGATTGTTAATAAGCTTCCAGCCATGCTTGGTAAAAACTTGTTTATAATATGTGACCCACATCCCTCTCTTCCTAAAAAAGTACTTAAAAGAATTTACGACCAGTTCGCAAATTCGGACAATTTTGATTTAGGAAAAACCAAATATGACGTGTAAAAAAATAGAGGGAGTATTATGACGGAGCCAAATTGCTGAAAAAGCTCCCGCCCTAACCAAAATTTGTTTTTTTTAATTCTTTGGTACACCCTGTTAATCCTAGTTAGTATAGTGAATTTATATATATTTCAAAATGTTATTATGGGTATAACTTCATCTTTTTCCATTGAATAACCACTTTTGTCATTTTACAATTAGGATTATGGTAATGACATGAAATGGTGTGTCCATAGCCCAACTCATTACTTCCACAAACCAATCTTTACTGACATGTTTATACATTAATAACACGAATTCTAAATATGTAGTTAGGTCAATTAGTGGGACTGAGTGTGCATAAACTACATAGATATGTTCCCCACCCGCTGAACTATCCACGATCCTTAAATACCTCTCATGATCGGTGGAAACTCTAATCTCTTCAGGCATGTGATTGGGATGAGAGGTTTATATATTGGAATCAATTAATTATAAATATGATAATTTTAAATTAAATATAAAAGGTTCTTATACAACAATCCAGTGCTTTTCCTCACCAACTGATGTGGTGGAGGGAATACTTCCAAATGCTTTTCCACCAATCACACTACAGGTGTACTAGGCACTAGTTGACATGGTGTGATTTTGACTCAATCCCCATTCTAACAAGACCCAAAGGGATGTTATTGGGGGAGAATATAAGCTACAAACTTGAAGGTTTTGGTGGTAGAGACGGGAGAGTATGTACGACTTCACGACTTCTCCAACTAGCTAGAGTACAAATCTCGGTGTCTAAGACTTCTAACACACATGTAAGTGTTGAATATGAATATTTATTGATGTATGATAGGAAAATTTCTCCCGTATGTGTGAGCGGGATGTTTGTGTATGTGCGTCATCCTTGTTATAAACATATATTTTTCTTTGGACCCCCTCAACTTAAGATAGCAACTCCTCAATAAGAATTTGGCGGCAGCAGGTTCGCGTGCGGCATCCTTATATTATAATAAAAAAGAAGTTAAAGCTTCAATTTGATGGCTGGTGTTTCTTCTCCCACAAAGCATATGCAGGGTGTTGGTTTTTTTACAAAGCTTGCGGGCTGTTGGTTTAGGGTACAAGCAGACAATTTCTTTTGGACCCTCTCCACTTATAAACATGCTTAGCCTAATCGACTTGATATGTCCATTTAATCAGCGATTTATCCTGTTTAATAATTTAATTATTGCTTAACCAATTTAAATGGCATTTAAACCAAATATAAATAGCTAAAAATTAGGAACCGACTTCAACTTAAAACTGCTTACTACAGGATAGCGACTTCTCGGTGACAAGGATGCCAAGGTCGCGAAGGAAGCTGCTCAATCATGTTCGAGTCATCGACTTGGCATGTGTGTCGTATTTTTCTAGATTTATTTTATAAATTAGCCGGCACTATTTTTTCTATAGCAGGCGACGTCATCGGCAACAAGAAGAAAAAAAAAGCTCCCCAAGCTAGGTCACGCGCGGCCCATTCTCTTTTCTCAAAACTATACATGACCGACACGTGCATCGCTGGAAATTATATGGCCGGGTAGGGGCCGATAAGGTAGCTTGACCTCTCATCCGCATCAAATCCCTGCCTGCAGCCGATAGCTTTTCTTCTCTTATCTCTATATAAGTGTACTGACCACGAAGACACGACCGAATAAAATGCCAGGCAACAATTGATGTCAACACAACCCTACGACACGACAGGTTCAAACCCAATCCAAAGCCTATCTCGTACACTAAACCTAACTACACTACTCAGATTAGCTGTGTGTTTCTTCAAACAAAGTTTCACTGGCAGACTCTGCTCGCGCATGCATGAGTACAAGAGAGGGAAACAATTGTCAGATTAACAGGCCGGTCAGCTTGTGGTGGTCCAAAATTCTGTTGCTTCATTATCTATAAAAAAAAAATCTGTTGTTGCTTCGCATTTCGTCGGTTCGGACGATGTTATATATAGAAATAACACGACGATCGAGATCGAAACAGCCGAGAAGAAAAGGCAATGATCAGACTATCTCATTGATTATTGCAGTTTCAGTCTGAATTTTTAGAAGGGCGTACGTCCTTATGCCTATGGGCGTGTTGAGATGTAAAATTTGAAGTGCAAACTTGGGAGTTGGGGGGTCACGTCGTAATCATTGTGCCATTGTAGCATTTCGTTTGTATGTGCGAAAAATTGTCTAAAAATTGATTAATTAGGCTTAAAATGTTCGTCTGACAAAGTACAACAAACTGTGCAATTAGTTTTTGATTTCATCTACATTTAGTACTACATGCATGTTATGATATTTTGATGTGATGGAGAATCTTTTTTTCTACGTAGTGAATTTGAGAGTTCCTTTTTGGAACAACAAGGGCTATATTAGCTGTACCAGGACTGTAAGCATTGCCCACCGGATCCGAATTTGGAACCGGCAGTGTGATATAGCCAGTTCTATATTACAGAGTCCTCATATATCTTGCAAGAACCATAATTATAGTCAGCAGAAAAAAGAAACGGAGTATCTTTCATAGAATCTTTTGGTACAAGTGCCTACAGTGAAGAGTACATGAGTGCATAGCCCATGATAGCACTGCATATGCATGTGATCGAGAAAAGATAGAACGCGACGAGAATCAGACCAAGGGGGATTTTTATGCTAAAAAAAGAACAAAAAAACAAAGCGACTAAACACAACAATATGAGCAAAGCTTGGCGTTATTTTCGGAACATTTCAGAGATACAGTATTGCGCAGTCCAGTACCAAGTACAGAACAACATAGACCTGGCTGGTCGGTGGTCCAGAGTCCCAGCTCTCAGCTCTGAAAAAAACGGAATCTGTTCGCTCAAAAGAAAAACGGAATCTGCACTGTGACATGAAAATCTTCAGCAGCTTGTCCTAGCCAGCTTTTACCATTGAAAAAGTCCCAGTACTCCCTCCGTCCCTTTGAAAGTGTCGCTGGAGCTACAGCAACATGTCCCTAATTATATGTCGCTGCCTACCGCTCCGTAGCGTCTAGCCGCGCCACGTCCGCCTCCGTTATCTCTTCTCGCGACTTCACAGCCACACGCACACACCGAACTTAAAAAAAAAACTCCACACTCATCCCCAACCTCGCCGCCCAGATCCAGCTCCTGGCACCCTCCGTTGATCCAGCTTCTGGCCACCCTTCGTGGACTCCTCCGGCGGGGACGCGCAGCTGCCGGCGAGGGAGTCCTCCGGTGGGGACGCGCGGCCGCTGGCGAGGGAGTCCTCCGGTGGGGACGCGCGGCCGCTGGCGAGGGAGTCCTCCGGTGGGGACGCGCGGCCGCTGGCGAGGGAGTCCTCCGGTGGGGACGCGCGGCCGCTGGCGAGGGAGTCCTCCGGTGGGGACGCGCGGCCGCTGGCGAGGGAGTCCTCCGGTGGGGACGCGCGGCCGCTGGCGAGGGAGTCCTCCGGTGGGGACGCGCGGCCGCTGGCGAGGGAGTCCTCCGGTGGGGACGCGCGGTGGCCGACGAGAGTGTCCTCCGGCGGGGACGCGCGGCCGGCAAGGGAGCAGACGGGCGGCGGCAACGGAGTGGGCTCGCGGTGAGCTCGGGCTGCCGCTAATCGAGCTGCAGCGAGCTCTGGCGGGGACGCGCGGCCGACCGGCGAGCATGTGGGCGGGCGGCAGCTGAGCGACGACGGCACAGACGGCCCGACGGCCGGCGGGCGAGCGTGAAGGCAAGCGGAAGCTGAGCGTACACCACGCGCGGCGAGCACGAGGGCACACACGGCCGGCGGGCTGACCTCCAACTGCCTCGAATCAACTTCCGGTAAGCTCTGCCTCTGCAGCTCCCTCGCACGTCGCGCGAGCTCCACGCCCTCCTCCTCCGCCATCACCCGCCGCACCGCCGCCGCGACGTCCTCCCCGCGGAACGACCCCACGCCGCCGTCGTCCCTCGGCACCTCGACGCCGGCGCCGCGCGCCGCCACGGCCCGCGCGATGAGGCCCTGGTCCACGACGAACGGCAGCATCACCAGCGGGAGCCCGAACCGGAAGAGGCTCTCCACGGTGGAGCCCCAGCCGCAGTGCGTCACGAACGCGCCCACCGCGGCGTGCGCCAGCACCCGCACCTGCGGCACCCACCCGGTCAGCACGGCGCCGCGCCCCGCCACGCGCCGCTCGAACCCGTCCGGGAGCAGCTCGCCGGCGTCGTGGCCGCTCGGCGGCCGGAGCGCCCAGAGGAAGCGCACGCCGGAGAGCTCCAGCCCGAGCGCCAGCTCCCGGACGTGGCCCGCCGTCACCGGCGCCTCGCTCCCGAGCGCGACGTAGACGACGGACCTGCTCGGCTGCTCGTCCATCCAGCGCATGGCCGCCGTGAACGCCGTGTCGCCAGAAGCGGCGCCGGTCGGGTCATCGTCGCCGCCGTCGTCGGGCAGGAGGAGGCCGGCCGGCATGACCGGCTCGGCGAAGAGCTCCGTCATGAGGGGGAACAGCCGCGGCTCGGCCTCGGGGCAGCTGCGGTGGACGATGAGGCGGCAGGACGGGTGGTGCACCTGCCAGAAGCGGTCGGCGTCGGACACGCCGGAGGCGTTGGGCCGGAACGCGGCGGCGATCCATCCTCGGCCTCGTGGCGGCGGTAGTAGAGGGTGGAGGGGAACGGGATCCACGGCGGCGGCACCATGTAGTCCTCTGCTGTCGTGCGCGGGTGCGCCTCGTTCTCGTGCTTCGGCCCGACGAACGTGAAGAGACCCACCGGGACGATGAGGAACATGGCGCACGGAATCTTTTTATTTGCGGCAGCGGCATATATAGCGAGAAGAAGAAAAACAAAGTAAGCAATTAGCTTTAGCAATTATATAGCATATTTATATATATGTATATATGTATATCTTTGACTGTTTATACCAATCACCGTACCGTACCTGGTGTTCGTCGGCGATTGGCCAAACCCAGTTCTGCACGAAGTCGAGGACGATCTTCCTCGAGAACCCTCCAGCCGCCGCCTCGCCGCCGCCGGCCGCGACGAGGCGCGTGAACGGCGCGGCGAGGCCGTCGAACGCCTTCTTGAGTAGCTGTGCTTCTCCGGCGGGACGTCGGCCGTGGACTCGGCGCCTTCCGGTAGCCCCTCCACCGCCGGCAGGTCCAGCGTCACGACGCGGACGCGCGGCGACAGCTCCGGCGGGACAGCGCCGAGCCTGGCGGCGTTCCGCGGCGTGGACACGAAGGTGACGGCGTGGCCGCGCTTGGCGAGCTGCTTGGACAGCTCGAGGAAGGGGATCATGTGGCCGAAGGCCAGCCATGGGAACACCACGACGTGGAGAGGAGAGGATGCCATGGCGGCGCGGCGAGCTGCTTCGTGGATATTGCCGATGGAATGGTACAGCAGCAGCAGCAGCATATATGTTATATGAAAGCAAGCAGGCGACAAAAGATATACTCCATCTATTCAGGTATAAACTATACAAAAAAAAATAGTAGTGTGATCCACGCGCATATGGATATGGATATTCTAGAGGATTTAATTAACCAATCAGTCGGTTTGACAGATAATTCGATTCAGACTACGCTGTCCAGTATATCATATACCCCCT
>OAMR01000248.1:391787-421444 GCA_900205405.1 Echinochloa crus-galli | reverse complement strand
GCTTCTTGCGCTTCTTCTTCTCGTAGCTGACGCCGCGCGCGCGCGCCTGGTGCTCCCGGACCTCGCGGAGGTAGAGGCGGACGGCGCGCGCCGCGAAGGGGTTGGACTCCGGCCGGCCGCCGTTCTCCTCGAAGGCGGCGCGGAGGCGGCCCACCAGCGCGTCCAGGCTGCCCCACGCCTGGCGCAGCGGGCAGGGGCACGGCGCCGGCGGGTTCGGGTGCCCGAAGAAGGGGCACGCCGCCGTGTGCACCTTGGTCTTGCCGAACTGGTCCAGGTACCGCAGGAACTCCAGCACGTGCGCGCCGCTGCACTGCGCCAGGCTCAGCGGCGGCCGGTGGTTGCGGAGGTACTGCCCGAACGTGTTCCAGTCCCGCCGCTTCTGCGCCTCGTACCGGCTCGGCGTCTGCGCGTGCCGCCGCCGGCGACGAGGACGGCCCGCCGCTGCTCGATCCGCCACCGGCTCCGCCGACGGCACACGGCGGCGTGCCCCTTCTTCGGGCACCCGAACCCGCCGGCGCCGTGCCCCTGCCCGCTGCGCCAGGCGTGGGGCAGCCTGGACGCGCTGGTGGGCCGCCTCCGCGCCGCCTTCGAGGAGAACGGAGGCCGGCCGGAGTCCAACCCCTTCGCGGCGCGCGCCGTCCGCCTCTACCTCCGCGAGGTCCGGGAGCACCAGGCCCGCGCGCGCGGCGTCAGCTACGAGAAGAAGAAGCGCAAGAAGCAGCAGCAGCTGGCGGGCGGCGATCACGCCGGCGGCAGCGGAGGCCACCCGCCGCCTCCGGCCCCGCCGCCCGCCGGCGCGGCGTGCTGAGGACCGCCGACGACGACGTACGCGCGCGCCCCATTTGGTATGCCGGACTGAGCATATTTTATGTAGGTTTCGATCGATTTGCTTGTGCATGCATGCATGGATTACTGCCATTTTGCTCGCGATGCTTTCCTCCTAGCTCGATCAGACACTCTGCCGATCGTGTGCCGTGCTACATTGTTAATTATTTGGCTTCTGCTCTCTCTGTCTCTCTCCCTCTCTACTCCAGTACTAGGAGCTTTGATTCCTAGCTACCGCTACCGCTTAATTTTCGTGTCAAGCAGTTCAATCTGCTGGTGGAAGGAATCAATGGATCCTGAATGAATTAATGCCTATTTTCAGTACTGCTCATTGTAGATGGTGATTCGAGTTGCATACACTGTGTACCGATTCATTGTAGTACATGTACATACGTACGTGCCCTCAATTCAAAAGTACAGAGAGAGGACCTCTCTCCTCTCTCTTGCTGCAGTGTTCTTCCAGGATCTCGCACACGCCATGTGTGTGAGCATGCCTAGTCCCATCGAGGACGTACAAATTTGACACTTCTCGTCTCGGGCTTTTCTTTCATCTGATTCCTGTGCCTCTTCCTTTTTATGGTGCGCGCGCCGGCCGGCCGGCCGCTCCGCTCCATCCCCGCTGCGCTATCCAGCTATAGCTCGCTGCTGTAGTACTGCACCAATGAGCAGTGCGCGCGCGCGGGGCATGGCCGGATCGAGCTGGATCTTGCTCGATCGCACTGTTGCCGACGCGGCGACGCACGAAACGTAACGGAGGCACAGGCAAGGACGCTGCTCGCTCATTTCCTTTGGTCTACCCCCATTGGCTCCGCGCATATCTCTGCTAGATCTTGCGTGACTGTTGAACAGGATGGCACTGTTCTTCTTCTCTAGCGCGCGCGTGCCACCGGTCGGCCTGCCGGCCGGCTAGCCTCCAGCTGCAGTGTGGCGCCCCCAAGGAGAGGTCAAACAGACGAATAGTAGCAACAACACAACAACATGTGTGCTGTGCCTGTGCCTCTGCCCCTTCCCTCCGGCTTGTATGTAGCACATAAATTCGTGTATAAGGATGCGGCCAAATAGGGAGATGTTCATTGGTTTGCTGTAGTTACCAGCTGGATATCTACAGCTAGCATTCTCAAGGGCCATGGCAAGCCGCACTATGTTTGCAATGCTATTTTTACACCAGATTTCATTGGTTGCTTGGTTTCTGATTTCTCATTTCATGCAAGAAAATGGTGCTGGTCCATATGGTCTCTGTATATGCATGTTAAAATGATTGAGAGATCGAACTATTAGTAATTAGTTGGAAAGTGCAGCAAATTATTGGTAACCTGATGAAATTTTATGAGTTTAATTAAATAGATTAGTGATTATAAGCATTGTTGACTCCTTGTTATTTATTAGTATGCGGCTTGATCAATTGTTGGTCAGAATTCAGAAACAACTACTGAACTATATAACTAATAACTTGTCATAAGGTTATATATAAAGTCACATTATATATATTGCTGTTGTATTTATTTGACCGTTCAGAAACATCGATTTCATTTCCATATATAAACTTAAAATTTCTCATCAATTCCTATCCTTTGTACTCCTAATTTTATGTGCCCATTTAATTTGTTGCTAACCAAATAATATTATCTAGTTACGTATTGCACATGTGTATGTTGTTTGTGTTATTCCACATGCTCTCTAATGTTCTCGGAATGTTTTATTGAATCAATACTATGCCGTATTAGTAGTAAGTTTCATCAAAATCAACAATAAGCACATATATTGTAGCATACTCCTCCTTTTAGTCTTTATTTACATGCTTAGGACTGTGTGGTCCTTTGCACTCATATTTAATTAAAATAACACAAGGCAACCTCCTTTTATATGCATGTCTCTACTAAAGTTATGCTACCTCTCATTATACTATCATGAACGCAAGTGCGGCACGCACATTTATTGATGACACATGTACTAAAACAATATCACTTGAGTGGACCATGGTAAACAGGCCAGTCGTGCGAAGCATTTTTAAAAATACTTTATATTCACTCTCTTATGTATAAAGAGCTTTAGATATTCTCAAATGTAGATGCACATCATCTTTATTTGAGATAGTTGGTCTTTATTTATATAGAAAAGACTCTCCAATCTATTGTTTATTAGCAATACGGGATAATTATGTATAGACGTGGCTACAAATGTGGGTATATCATGAGCAGGTGGGTCCGCGTGGGTATGGGTAGAGTCTTAGGTGAAAAAAGTTTCACATTTTGCACTGTTTTTCCACGTCTTCCCACGTCTTACAACCTGACAAGTGGGTCTTCTATGAGGGGCGGGTGTGGGTATATTGGGTGAGAAGTGTTTTCAATTCTCTAGGATCCTTTTAGTATAGATTGTGACATAGTTCAGCGAACCATATTTTTTATTAGAGTATATATTAAAATATTCTAACTACTGAACAATGCATAGAGGTTTTCATTATTACATCACAAGCCGATGTACATCGTACCAAGGTATAATAAAATATTGTGACATAGGTCGAGGACCGTTGACACTATGTTACAATTATGATTGTGCTCCCTCCTATTTATATGTGCATATTTTATTTTGCTAGGACAAGCTTCTTATCTGTAATTACTGTAGCAATATATAACCTTTTTGAATTAATGTTCTTAGATTCTTATTTCCAAGAAGCAATTTTCTCTTGTTGTCTTTTCTTGAATGAGAAATGCACATAAATGATCAAACCGCACTGATAGGATTAGATGGTGCTAAGAATGTACAAGATACTCGCACCGATAATAACTTGTTTATTTATTTACTTTTAATAGTTTTTTAGAAAGACTTGGAGGACTCGAACCTAGGTCGACAGGTTCCGTCACAATAAACCTTCCCAACTGATTTATGATCAATTAACTACTATTAATAGTTTTTGTGATATGATTTTGACCATTATTTTCTATGCGAATATATTTATAAATATGATAAGTTTAATATTTTTTTGCAAATTTCCCTATAAGATTATCGAAGCACATTTCAAAACAATTACAATTTCCACGCTTGAAATTAAATATATTTAAAAGTTACATTTTTCCACGTCTTCCCACGTCCTACAACCCGACAGGTGGGTTCTCTGTGAGGGGTGGGTGTGGGTATATTGGGTGAGAAGTGTTTTCAATTCTCTAGGATCCTTTTAGTATAGATTCATTATTCATCAAAATCACCCATTGGAACCACAGAACGTACTTTGTCAGTACTATATATATTGCTCCCACTATTTAAAATGTAAAGCATTTCAGTTTTTTCATAAGTGAAACTTCTCTAACTTTGATAAAGTCTATCGAAAAATGTATTAACGCCTACGGAGTACTATCTAAATTCACTATCTTGAAATATTTCATGATGGAAAAATAAAACAAATTTGATGTTGTAAATGTTGGTCCATTTGTATACAAACTTGGTCAAAGTTAGAGAAGTTTGACTTAGAACAAAAACTAAAATGTGTAATATTTTAAAATGGAGATAGTACAATTTAGTAAAACTGAAGTATGTAAGGTAGGTGTACTTTATGAAATGTGGTCATTTCTCTTATTGAAATCCTATAGCAACAAAGCATGAAAATGTGAGCACATTTAGACCACATTATAAAAGAACAATATAATGTATTTCAAAAGCTAGTGGTTATTAGAATCAGGGAGGGACTAGGAAAACTATTTTGTATTATTCTTTGACAGTTTTTAGATAAAGATACAAATATCTGTTACGAAGCCCACATATAAATTTTATAAACATCATCAGCACAAAAATGTATTATATTGGATTTTCTAAGGCTATTATTAGTTCCCTCGAAATTGATAAGAAAACAAATCAAACATGACAATAATCTCTTCGCATATGGGAAAGCTTGAGATATGGGTTGATTCTTGTACACATGATGATTCAGTTTACTCAATCTCTAATCCACAATACGTATATTATAACATGGTTTTCCTTTGTAAATATGTGTAACCTTATGAGGATGTTATATGCATTTGTATATATTGTCTTTGTTTTTTCTCTCTAAATTATAATTGTATATTTCCTTTGAACTACAAAATTTAGCTACTTATACATTTAGTAACTGACTGAATTAAAATAAACAATGAACTATAATATATTCATAAATCCACTCTCTTACTATACAGTAAAATAGCTAAATGAAATAATATTTTAATGATTAGCTTTGTGAATTGATATGTAACAGAAAAAACACGAAGTTCAAACTCATTCAGAGTCATAATATGATTAATTCCGTATTTGGAAAACCATAATCTGGTCTAATTCCTACATGCCAACACAAATGTAGTTTTATAGTAACCAATGATCCAAAGTTTTATTGATCCAAATAAATATTGGTTCGAAAGTATGATCCTTTTGTAGTTGTATGAGTAATTATGTTAAAGGTAAATATCTAATAATTTATTAAGACAAACAATGGCCTAGGCATATATGATCAGTTGGGTGATACTTGGTACTTGAACTGATAAAAGGTAAGAAAATAGTTATATTTTAAATCAATAAATACAACCTTACCAGACATGCATATATATTCCATGCAGATGGTACCTAGTTTCATATATTTAACTACCAAAAAATCGGTTGTATTTATATGAAAGGATAATCTGTTAAAGTAGCTCTTACGCAAAACATGTCTAAAAGATCTATATCATGTAAAGAATGGTTATGGTAGAACCATATAGAGCACGGGTATATCATCATCGAGGTTATATATTTGAAGCCAAATATATATTTACCCCTTAAATAATATACATGCTTATTGTACTCTCACTATGACATCGATCAAATTTTCTTGTCAATTCTCTATAGCTTTTTAGAAAGCATAAATCTTAGACTTACACACAAGTTGAAGGGTAAACGTTTTGGGCTGGGGTACCAACAGCACATGTACGTGTTCTCTACAGGGCTAGAAGCATGAGCAACCTAGTTAATAACCCAATTAAAAAAATCCACGAGTTACATATAAATATCACCACACATAAATGGTTGCAAATTAACCGAATGTCACTAGTTAGGTTGTTTATAGTAGAACCTGCCCATATAAGATCTTTGGCTCAACAAAGCTGATCTATCTATAGGTCATTGTTCTTTCTATATATGGTAGAAATGTGTGCTCGTCAACAACAATACGCTTGAGGTGACTTCACAAATCTTAAGATACATCCGAAATCTCTCTAAGATGCTTATAGAGAGGATGTGCATGTATTTATAAGGGTCGTTAATTTGTGTGCATGTATACGAGGATTTTTTATTATATCTATACTATAAGGATCCTAGAGAATTGAAAACGTTTTCTACCAAAAAATCCACCCCCACCCTCTCACAGAGGCCCCACCTGTCAGATTTTTTTGGGGTGGGGGACGTGGGAAAGGTGGGAAAAACTATGTTCCAGGCGCTTTTAGTTCATACTCCGCAAAACTTTTTTCACCCAACGTCCCGCGCGTACCCACCTCCGGCCAGGTGGGCCCCTAACTCCCCACGTGCACACAATTATCCCGTATTGCTAATAGATAAAAGAATGAAGAGTTTTTCTCCATATAAATAAAGACCAACTAACTCGAAAAATAATGTGCCTCTAAATAAATTTGAGAATAGATAAAGCTCTATATAAACACGTGCGTGCGCACGTGCCGCGTCTGCTAGTTTTAAATAAAGAACATAAATAAGAGCTGGTATTATCTCAGAGGAACCGTACCTAGTTAAGTATATAATTAGTGCGCTGCTGGTTAGCAATTGCGAGTGTTAGCTAGCTAGGCATCACCAATTGACCATGTTGAATGTCTTGTGTGGTTGTTTGCCTTCGTTGGGTCGTGTGAAATGTGGCTTGTACGGGTTCTTCACAAAAAAAATAATTGGGTCATAGGTCCTTATAATCGTGTCACATGTGCTTAGATCCGTGCATAGTACGTGCTCAAAGAGGAAGAAAATTGATATGTCATGAAGCACCGAAAAAAAATAAATGCCTACCATGCAATTGGCGCTTAGATATAGGCCGGACTTCTTTGTGATACACACCTCATACAATTGGTTTAAACTTAAGAATTTACAAGCAGCACCCGATCGATTTTATAGCTAAGCATTTCCTCGAGTATTTCAAATGTACATGCTCTCAATAGATCATGATTAATTTATAGCACCGAAAAATGTGTATGCAGGATCTTCTCCATATTTTTGGTACAACATGAGCGCTTTGCCAGTGTCTCCGTGCTTCCATAGCACCAATGCACATCCAGTCTATTGTTTTCTCTCTCCACGTACATCTAAAAAACCATCGACATTGCTGCCCTAATACTTCAGCAGTCATGCATATGATTGGTGATGGACACTGATGCATGATGGTGTCACAATAAATTATTTGATCTATCAGGCTAGTTCCTCTCTAATACGCACGGAGTAGAAGATATGACACTAAAGGAAATATCTTCTTTATCACACGCATCGATCATTGTTAGACTACTTTATCATCTATAAGTTATTATGCGAGCCAGCCAGACCAGAGCTGGAGCAATTCTCTCGAGAGATCATAGAGGTGTACAAATAAAAGTTGTGCCGCTCTTGTAAAGCTAAAAACGCCTTTTGTCACATACTAGGAGATATCCCTCAAATGGAGCCTGCCATAGTTACGTTTTTTATTTTAACAATTTTTTATTTGGACATGTTAGCATTATGCGAAACTATATTTTTAAAATGTACTCGATTGAATTATGCCAAGCCTATTGACATTATCAAACGAGGCACTTCTTTAAATTTTAGACAAAAAGAAAAGGGAATTGAGGCTTTAATCGGTTTTATATATATCTTCCCCTTTTTCCAAGTTATAGGCACATTTGCTGTTGAAAAATCTGCCTAAATCCAGTAACCCTTCCCTCCTGACAATTCAACAACATATTGTGGAGCCCTTTTCTGGGCTTGAAGGTCAATCTGTACTCCTTTTACTCCTCCTCTACTATAATATTATAGTTAGACAAAATTCTTCCAATCACACTACACCATTACATCTTTTTTTTTTCTTTTCTCCTTCCCATACTACACCTTAATTTTTTCATCCACCATTTACAGAGGACCCGCATGTCGGGTTCTTGAGAGAAAATGTGTTGATGGTGTTGCGACATCAAACAAAAAGAACACTTTCCAAACGGTTTGCACCTTCTTCCTTCATCTCTTTTCACCCACTCAAATCTGTATCCATCTTGTGTGTTAAAATATGATTAATAAAGCAAGCCACCATAAAAATATAATAATTTACACAAAATTTTGAATAAGACGAACAATCAAACTTAAAGTAAAAAAGTCAAACGACCTGCATTTTGAAACAGATGGAGTAGTATGCAATCTAGGTAACCATGACATGAAAGTAGACACATGTGACTTTGTTTACCACTGGTTCGATGACACGGGCTGATGTGTTTCACCCATCGTCCTCAAGAGCAAAGACATGCCATAGTGTCCAGCCAACAGTAGTACATAAACTTAGTGAGTGGGTGTGTTTAGGTACAGCATCTCTCTAATTGCTCATTTAGAAGCAAGAACTTGCCATGTGAGTGCAAATACGTCATCACATCAACATGCGGGTAAAAGAACGTCATGTAGGCAATTGATGTGTACATTTGACTCCCCCATGGTGCAAAACCATTGCAAATTGCCCCCCACTTATTTTTCTATTGTTCACTAGGACTATTTTTACGGTTACAGGTTTAGACAAAGATTAAGATTTTATGCCGACCAATTTTCTACGGCATGCCGCTGACAGGTCTTTTTCATGTGCCACGCCGTGGATAAAAAGAATGGAGAGAGGGGTGGAATCGATTCCCATCTCTGAAACGTAGGAGGAGGGGGAGGATAATGCCGATTTTTTTCGTTTTGAATTAGCTCTGCCATTCAAACTTTATCTACTCATCACTTCACGGTATGAGTTCTAAAACAATAAGTGAGTAGTGAAACGGAAAGGATTTGATGTGATCTACGCAGCCATGAATTCGATTTGAGCAACAAATCAAAAAGTCAAATATTTGTGTGTATATGATGCCGTGAAATATATATCTTGCTCTATTTATTATTTTATTTCACCTAGCCAAAAATAATTATTTTTTTTGTAAAATGTATGATTTCTAAACATTTATAGTATTTTTTGGCTACAAGATCCTACAAACAAAACCCCAAAAAAGGATGTTAATCAACTCAACTAAATTGCCCAATAAGTAAATGTCTTTTCTACAAAGAACATTAGCTAACACTTTAGCTGCCTACGTGGTGCCCTTTTGCCCGCGTTTCGTTTTGTGACCTATTTGCACCCATATGTCAAGTTGTTGCTCCTAAATGAGTAACTAGAGAGATGGTGTACCTAAATGCACCCACTCGCCAAGTTTATGTACTAATAACGCATTTTATTCTATATTTTAAATATTACTTATTTTTCGTATATTTGAATCAAATTTTTAAACAAGATAAATTGTCAAATACTGTAAACTGTAACTCACGGTTGTTTTTTCCCTCCATGAACTGTAACTCAGGATTTTTCTTTTTTAGTTTGTTTGTGGGATTGAAAGTGCTAAAAGGAGAGGTAAATTTGGCTCAAGATAGGGCAAGTATTAGGCATGCAACAAAATTGGGACCTATATTAGACAACTGTTGGAGCACTTTTTTTATCTTCATTTTTAAAATTAATTATTGAAAGATTTTTGGCTACTCCAGTATGGCCCGGAGCTTTTCGACGTTAGGCCATAGCCGTGCCGAACGATCCCGGGTGTAATTGGTAAAAGAATGAATTTCGCTGCAGGTCCATGAACTCTTTTCAAGATCTTATCCAGGTCCGCAAGCTAAAAAAACGGTCATCTAGATCCATCAACTTTTCTGAGGTTTCATTTAGATCCGTAAACTAAATAAGTAGTCATCTAGGTTCATGAACTTTTAAAGATCTGTTGTCTAGGTCAAGGGGGTGGCGACGAGCCTGACCTTGACGACCGCTCTTTAAAAGTTAATGGAACTAGATGACCACTTTTAAAAGTTCATGGACCTAGATGACCGCTTATTTAGTTTACGGACCTAAATGAGATCTCGAGAAAAGTTTACGGACCTAGATGAGCGTTTTTTTCTTTTGCGGTCCTAGATGAGATCTAGAGAAAAGTTTACGAAGAAATTCACTCTCGGTAAAACAACGCTGTAGTTAGGATCGTCTATTCGTCTTGACTATAGCACCCTACAATGTGTGGTTCTCAAGAGAACGACAAGTCAAAAGATTGGACAGTGATCACGTTCAAGATCTCGCTCCCGGCCGCTTCGACCGCCCTCTTGCCGCTGGCTGATCGCGTTTGACCGCCTGCGTGCTTGACCCAGGGCGATAGCCTGCAGGGACTCGTGGGTCGCCGTCCTTTGTGTCGGCCCTCCGGGGCGAGGAGCGCGAGCGCGAGCGCGTTCCCGAGGCCCCACGTACGTGCAGCAGCGCTAGCTGAGCGCTGTGTGGGCTCCGGCTCCTCGTACGGTACGGGCCACGCTGCCCTGCATCGGCGGCAGGTGAGCCTGGAGGGGCCGCGATGGCACACGTCCCTAGGGGGCTAGCTGTCGCAGCACGCGTGGCTCCAGCGACGCCGGCTCCCTTGGTGTGGCGGTGATGGTGGCCGGTGGTGCATGGCCTTGGTGGCTGCCTATGGCAGTAGGTGCGCATCATCGGAACCGATGGTGGTGCTGTTTGGACTCATGGCAGGTCTTTCGGGCGAAAGCTCTACTCGATTTTGTATCGATCGACGACGGTATGTAGCGTACATCGCTCTCCTTCTTGAAGGCGTCGTTGGAGATCTTGCCGTCTTCTCCTTCGGTGAAAACCTTTGAACTACCTGGTTGGTTCGGGTGGCGACGGTATTGAAGCCGATACCCTGTTGAGGGCGTCACTTTGGAGTGTTTGAGCCCTGCGGTGCTGCTGTCAAGATGGATTATTTTCATGGAAGTGTATGACATTGTTCAAGCTTGATGTAGCTGTCAAAATCGATTCAGTGATGTTACTATGTGACAGGTGGGAAGGATTCTTAATGCACGCGGATAATTCAAGTTTCAAGCGAAGACATAGAAGAAGATTGAAGCTTAGTTTTTATTTTCTTGTTTAGTCTTTAGCTTTTTGCTTGTTTTAAGTTCTCATGTGCTAAGTAGTGGAGTCTAAGTACTCATGTATCTTTTGGCTATATATATCCAATTTGGATATAGAGGCCGGATTTATATTCCCTATCTAAAAAAATAATTTTACATTGCAACCACACCGCTACCTCCTCGAGTAACGCCACCTCGGTCCCTCCCTTCACCCGGCGCTTAGTGCCTGCCGCATGAGCTGCTCCGGCGAGCCCATGGCGCCCGCCGGGCTACTCTGCGTCCCTCATCTCCAGGCAGGTGAAGTTGAGCAGGACGCCGTCGTGCCGCTCCAGCGCGCATGCGATCGACGCTTACCCATCGCAGCCGGCAAGATTGTAGTACTTGGCGGCTCGGGTGCCGGTACCACCAGTGGATCCCGGAGACCTTCACGGCGTGCTTGGTCCTGCACCCCAGGAACGCTCTGTTGGCCTCGTCGAGGACCCTGCCGCTGTGCTCGATCGGTCGGTGACGTAGGTGCCCACCTTCGCAGCTAAGAACCCCGTGTCCTCCGCTTGTCGTTGGCCTCACCAGCATTGCGAGGGAGCTCCCACTCCGCGTGCCCGACCACCGCTGCAGCCGCCTTGAAATCCGCCTCAAGGTACTTGTCATAGCACTGCACCACATTATTTGAGAGGATTATGAATCACCGGTGCAACTGCTGCTACACAAAGTGCAGTGAGGATTTAAATTTTTTTCTTCAAAAAGTGCGATGAAAGAGTCCAACGATAATTATTGGTCGAAAAAAATCTACCATGGCTGATTTGTAGGCCTATTGGTTCTCAAAAGTTTTAGATTTTTATACTATATTAGCAAGAACGCACATGCAACACGCACGTTTAATAAGATTATATAACGGATAGTTGGCTAGAGAACATATTGGTTACGAACTCGACGATTCCACGTAAGTGCATGTTTTTTTCCATGGATTGTTTAGTCAAATTCTTCAAGACAGGAGGGGTAATGTTTCAATGATTTGTGGGCCCGTCGACCCTTAAAAGTTTTAGATCTTTATAGTATAGAGTAGCAAGAACGCACGTGCGACACGTACGTTTAAAAGAAAATCTATACTACAAAGATCACATTTAATAGAAAATAGGATTATATAACGGATAGTTGATAAGAGATAGTATTCGTTACGAACTCGACGATTCCACGCAAGTGCGTGTTTTTTTCCACGGACTGTTTAGTCACACTCTTCAATACAGTAGGGGTAATGTTTTAATGATTTGTAGGCCCGTCGACCCTCGAAAGTTTTAGATCTTTATAGTATAGATTTATACAGAAAAATAGTAACATTTATGTCTTTAAATAAATTTAGTATAAAAATACATTAGATAATCAATCTAATGATATTTATTTTATATCATAAATGGTAATAGTTTATTGTATAAATTTGGTCAAATTTAGGATTGTTTGACTCCTCGAGATACGAAAGTTGCATCCTTTCTAGGACGGAGGGAGTAGCTTAGAGTATTGAACTTCTGAACTGGAGTAGTATGATTCTCTGGAGTGAGTCGTGGTCTCAACTCAGAGCGGCAAGGCTGAACTTGCAGCTGCGACATAGCCGTACCTTCCCGGCTCCATGCATCAGCTAGCAGCACTGCACTGCACGCCTCTCGTGCGCGACTGCGAAGCGAACTGTATATGTAGGGCGTGAGGGTGAGGCCCAAGAAATTCTGGGCTTATTACTGGGTCGGCATGCAGTGCCGTACTTTCTGGGCTCTCTGTGCGGAACTGTGTGGTCTTCAGCTCCTTTTTGTATTACACGTAGTTACAGCCAAAAATAGAGTGATCAAGCTCCCTCTCAATGGCGCAACTACGCGTGATTTCCCTTTGCCTATTTACTGCACGTGAAGACTGTAGTATGTATTACACGTATAGTTGCAACCAGAACCTTTGGAAGGAGATGCTATCATGTTCAATGGGCTATTGGGCTTACCATTTGAATGGATCTGGCACTGGACACTGCTGCGTCTTGTGCGTGATGTCCATAACTCAGGAGTGGTTATTTTGTGCTAAAAAAAAGGAGTGGTTATCTATACTAGCAAAGGCACATATGCGCACGCATATATGTAGAAAATAAATCAAATCAAATATAACATATAAAATATAGTTGCAATACCCGAGCGGTGCTAAACTCTCTTGTATACATTTGTCTCAACTTATGTACCACACACGTTTATTGATGATATGTAGTTACTAAAACAGTGTCACTTTTGTGGATCATGGTAAATAGACCAGCCGTGCGAAGCGCTTTCAAATATACTTTATATTCGCTCTCTCATGTATAGAGAGCTTTATGTATTCTCAAAACTCAATAGTTGGCATTTATTTTATAAAGAAAAACTCTCCGATTTATTGTCTATTAGTAATACGGGATAATTGTGTATAGGCATGGGTACAAATGTGGGTATATTTAGGTGGGTCCTTTTTTGAGTTAAAAAAGTTGAGCGGGGAAACAACTAAAAGAGCCTAGAACATGTAAAAATTTTGATGCTTTCTAGTTTTTTCCTCCCACCAAAGCCCGACAGGTGGGTCCTCTGTGAGAGGGTGTGGGTGGGTTTTTTGGTAGAAAGTGTTTTCAATTCTCTAGGATCCTTTTAGCATAATATAGTATAGTATAGACTATAAAGAGAATTAGATTTGAAAACACTTCTCACCAACAAAAAACCCACACCCACCTCACATAGGACCCACCTGTCGGGAAAATTGGTTGATGAATGGTAAAAAAGAGGGGGGAGAGACATTTCTGTGTTGATTTCCCCCTCTAAATCCAAAACTTTTTTCACCCAAAAAAGGACCCACCTAAATATACCCACATTTGTACCCGCGTCTATACATAATTATCCCGTATTGCTAAAAGACAATAAATTAGAGAGTTTTTCTCCATATAAATAAATGCCAACTATCATGAATTTTGATTTGAAAATATATATCTAAAGCTCTCTATACATGAGAGAGCGAATATAAAGTATTTTAAAAGCGCTTTGCACTAAAGTGAAGTGATATTATTTTAGTACCTACATGTCACTAATAAACGTGCGTGTCGCACGTGCATTCTTGCTAGTTTTCTCAAACAAAAAGGAGTTGTTATTAACACATGCGTGTTTTTTCGTCATATCTTCAAAACTCTGCGATAATGATGCTTTTTTCTCTCTTTTGACAAATCTGCGGAATCAATCGTGCTCCCCCTCATGTTAATGGTTCTTTTTGGGATGACAGATTATTTTGATTCACCGTGCCTATAGATGATCTCCTTAACAAATAGCATACGAAAATCATTTTGTGTTTCTTTAGAAACCCAATATATACGATCTCCTTAACAAATAGCATACGAAAATCATTTGTTGTTTCTTTAGAAACCCAATATATACAATAGCATACGGAAATCATTTTGTGTTTCTTTAGAAACCCAATATATACAGGTAGACTCTCACACACGCCCGCCCTTTTTAATAGCTACAATAGGATAAACTTCATGTGTACCTGGGACGAAACAAGTGACAGAATGACATGTGTATCTTTTTAAGTTTATCACATTTTTTGAGAAAAATATTTTGGAGACCAATATGGGCTCAGCTCTTTTGCTTTGTTCTTTATCATTTATGGGCTCTAAGAGTTTGTCGATCATTCAGTTTACAATGTTTATGATTGTGAGGACACATGCCCCTCCCCCAAACCCCAGCAAAAAACAATCATTTATGGATGCATAATTTCACATGATTACATCCATAGTTTCAATTAGTAACGCACTAATTTACAAAAGAAAAGATTTTTCCAATTAATTTACATTTGATTTTACATTCACAATAAATGAACGCTCTCAATCTCACAGCCAAGGAAAACATTTTCGGCGGAATTTCGCCGGTAAACCCGAAATTTCGGCCTTTTCGGTGGGGCCCGGAAAAATTTACATACCGGCCAAATTTTTCGGGAGAATTTGGACCAGCCCGCCAAACGCGCCACAGCAGCCCAAATAGGCCCAACTTGGCGCTCCGCGACACACATATACCCCTCAGAACTCAAACGAAATCTGTAAGAACAAGAAAACTGTACCAAACCTGGTGGCATTCCACCGAATCAACTCTCCCTATCTTCTCCCTCATCATAGCATGAAGCCTGAAAAAATAGTAGTAGGTAAATTTACTTGTAGAAATTAGATGTATTGAGCAACACATGGACAGTATATGCATAAGCTGGAAAAATTGACAGATTTTTATATGAACAGACTGGCAGTAATATTCATTCTCCAGTAATAATAGAAAATACACACGATGTGCTAGTTCACAAGTAAATTATATAACAGTAGCTTACACCAATGCCATCTGTAGAATGTTGTACATGACACCATTTATAACAATTATTTTTCACAGAAATGGATCCAAATTTACCACTAGGAGGCAGAGGCTAACCTTTTGTACTAACCACAGTGTCGCCAGCTCCAAGAGTTGAACCAGTACCGCCGTCGCTGACAGCTGACTCCATCCCTTTCCCCTTCTCTTGGCGCAGCCTCTCTATCACAGTGCAGGTTCACACAGCTGGTCACATATAAGAATATTAGCCTTACAAGTTGATTTAGCACACTAGTGAAAAATTCATCATTCCATAGGAAAATAAAAAATAGACGAGCATACGGAATTCAACAAAAAGGGAGTTGTGGTACTCGTACATCCCAATCAGATCACATCCTATTCAATACGAAAATGATTACATAAGATACTTGTATGGAACTAAAAACACAGAATGTTTACGATAGTGAACATGTGACTGGAGTGAGATGTACCAGAAGCTTGCCTGAATGCAGCGGGCTTCTGCTGCTGCTGGCTGTGCTTGAAGCCTCGTGCAGTCGTGCACAGCGAAATGTGTCTCCCACGCGGCCGCGCCCCCTCCGGTGAGTCCGGCGGCCACAGCGAGATGGAAGGGCACAAGGAGGAGCGGAGACAGAGCTGGGCCTGCAGGTCGTGAGGTTGACGGCGTGGTGGCGACCGGCGAGCGGCACTGGCGCGCGAGGTGGCGAGGGAGGCGGCACCACCGCGCGAGGTGGTGAGGGAGCCGCCGCCGCCGCCGCAGCAGACTCCGCGGGGGAAAAAATTGGGGATTTAGGGTTTCGTTTGAGTTCTGAGGGGTATATGTGTGTCGCGGAGCGCCAAGTTGGGCCTATTTGGGCTGCTGTGGCGCGTTTGGCGGGCTGGTCCAAATTCTCCCGAAAAATTTGGCCGGTATGTAAATTTTTCCGGGCCCCACCGAAAAGGCCGAAATTTCGGGTTTACCGGCGAAATTCCGCCGAAAATGTTTTCCTTGGCTGTGAGATTGAGAGCGTTCATTTATTGTGAATGTAAAATCAAATGTAAATTAATTGGAAAAATCTTTTCTTTTGTAAATTAGTGCGTTACTAATTGAAACTATGGATGTAATCATGTGAAATTATGCATCCATAAATGATTGTTTTTTGCTGGGGTTTGGGGGAGGGGCATGTGTCCTCACAATCATAAACATTGTAAACTGAATGATCGACAAACTCTTAGAGCCCATAAATGATAAAGAACAAAGCAAAAGAGCTGAGCCCATATTGGTCTCCAAAATATTTTTCTCAAAAAATGTGATAAACTTAAAAAGATACACATGTCATTCTGTCACTTGTTTCGTCCCAGGTACACATGAAGTTTATCCTATTGTAGCTATTAAAAAGGGCGGGCGTGTGTGAGAGTCTACCTGTATATATTGGGTTTCTAAAGAAACACAAAATGATTTCCGTATGCTATTGTATATATTGGGTTTCTAAAGAAACAACAAATGATTTTCGTATGCTATTTGTTAAGGAGATCGTATATATTGGGTTTCTAAAGAAACACAAAATGATTTTCGTATGCTATTTGTTAAGGAGATCATCTATAGGCACGGTGAATCAAAATAATCTGTCATCCCAAAAAGAACCATTAACATGAGGGGGAGGCACGATTGATTCCGCAGATTTGTCAAAAGAGAGAAAAAAGCATCATTATCGCAGAGTTTTGAAGATATGACGAAAAAACACGCATGTGTTAATAACAACTCCTTTTTGTTTGAGAAAACTAGCAAGAATGCACGTGCGACACGCACGTTTATTAGTGACATGGTAGTACTAAAATAATATCACTTCACTTTAGTGCAAAGCCGCGCGGTGACTCGGCGTTACTTTCACCGTGCGTCCGACCTCGCATGCTCAGGGGCTGGCGCACGGCGACTCGGCGTTTTCTCTCGTCGTGCGTCCTACCTCGCATGCTCGGGGGCTGGCGCGTGCGGCGACTCGGCGTTTTCCTCTCGTCGTGCGTCCGACCTCTCAAGAGGAAGCTTTGTTTTAGCAAAAAAGGTGGCAAGAAAAAAGGGAAGGTGGGATTGGAAGAAGAGGAGTTTGCAGATGACTATGAGTCGGATTCTACACATGGTAGCCCTGTGTATGCTGAGTCAGCGGACAGCAGCTCTGCCTCCGATGATGCTGGTGATGGTGAGTTTTTATAAGCTTGATTAATTGTGAATTTATGATATATGGTCAATAGTATCAATTTTTTACTTGTTTACTGTATAGGTGTTGATGATGTGGGGGGAGATGGATCTGGTGGTGAAGTAGCCAAAAAACATGGTTAGTTTCAGTCAGCTTTTGCCATTGTTATTATTGTCAATGTTCTTGTTTCTTTTTTTAAAATAGTATCTATGATAGGTGATGGAGCTAGTGGCAGTAGAGCTCATGGTGGTGCACCCCGCCATTCAAGTGTTAGGATCGGGAAACCAACCTGCTCTATTCGTCCGAGATCGACTAGAAAGAGGAAACCAACTCTTAAGAACATCTCTGAACTCTAAAAGGTTAGGCTACAATGCTCTTAGACCCCTGTCCTTGGTCAGATTATTGCTGGTCATATAACTGCTAAGCCAATTTGATAGCTGCTGAATATGCTTTTATTTAGACCCTTTTTGTTTCTCAGATTTTGCAATATTTCACATCTGTTTTGCAGTTAATGCATGCCTCCATATAGAGGATGTTGGTGTGGTCGTGTGGCTAGGTGGCCCTCTTTTGGTGCATGTTATTTCCATAGGAATATTTCACATCTTCTATTCCTTCTGTGGCACTCTGTTGATGCATGGAAGTTTCATATTTTGGACTGTGCATGGAGATGTATATTTTGGACTGCTGATTATTGTTGTCCTATTGACTTGTGGTAGACTTGTGGTATGCGCTGTTGTAGCACTTTGTTGGTGTTTGGAGATGTATATTTTGGACTGAACATGAAGATGTATATTTTGGACTGCTCATTGTTGTCCTATGGACTACTAATAGTTGGGACTGCATCTAGGATAAATGCATGATATTGAGTTATTGACACTTTGATGCTGGAACGACTCTTTTGTGCTATGCTATGCGAAATTTGGCTTTATTTGCTTGTTTTTATATACAATTATGATGCATGTTGGATTACAGATAGTTTCTGGTAAAATTCGGTCATTTTTTTAAAAAAAATTTGAATTCATTTGAATTTGACCCGGAATTTCCGGAATTTCAGGTTTCTCGCTGGAGACCGATTTTTTTTTCTTCCCGGAAGAAAAAACCTTGCTCACAGCAACTCCAAACCCAGACTAACCTATCGTCCAATCCCCATGTGTATGTAATTAAACAATTAATAAATTTAATTAACCCAGTAATTCAGTAAATAAAGGTAACAAGGCACTGTCCAGATGATGACAGACGTAGTAGCCGAATCAGTTCCACACTTGCGGAAACTCGATGCCTCCTCCAAAGCTCGCCACGTCCTGATCAAATCCGCCGCCCATGTCGAAGTAGCCAAACCCGTACTCGTCTCCCGCGACCCCTCTCGCGCCAAACCCGCCAAACCCTGGCAGCGCGTCCTCTCGCGGGAAGCCGTGGTGGTCAGCAGCGGCGGCCGTGCCGCCGTAGCCGTAGTACTGCGGCGGCGCTGCCATCACCTCCTGCTGCTGCGGCGGCGGCGGCGCGAACGACGACGCGGCGCTGTGGCCGTAGTAGTATCCGCCTGGCGCGGAGTAGCAGTGGTCCGGCTCCGGCGCGGCGCGCGACGTGCCGGCGTAGGCGGGGGGCGACGAGGAGGAGGAGTCGCCGTCCTGGCCGTCGCCGCCGTCGCCTTTCGTCTTCTGAAACACCCTGCACAGCACCCAGTCCTCCTGCACGTACGTACGGGAGCAATCAGCAATTCCGCCATCGTTCAGAGTTATTTTCAGATCGGCATGCATGGGAGAACGAAGCGGGAAAAGAAATGCTAGCTAGCTGCTGGCACATATAATTGGCCTGCTACAACTACAAGCAACGTGTGACCAAGCCAATCGCCAATCAATGCAGGCTGGCCGTAGCTAGGAGCCGTGTCTAGGCCACGACGAGTAGTGTGCACTGCACCAATTATTGTGCAACGCATCAGGCCGGGGACCAGCCGGTTAAACAGGCTGATGGTCCACCCTCTGCACGTAGACATTTAGTGTGTGTGCGCGCGATTGCTTGCTTGCTTACGTACACTCCTCGTACGTGTCTGTGCCCCGTGCATGACCAACTTATCTGCACACGTTCGTGCCGAGGGCGTCCTTGTGCTGATGTGCTTTGCAGCCGGCACAGAGTGACTGTGACACAGAGGAGAAAGCAGAAACGAGGCAATTATGCAAGCGCACACAAGCCGGACCACCGGTGCCGCCTCCGTGTTGTTCGTTGGGATGTTCCTGGGCCACCTTATCCTCGTGGATCAGAGCAGAATTCTACTGCAGTGAGTGGTAGTTGTAAACACAGGAGAACCAAAGGTTTTGGTTCGGTAGAGGTTAGACGCCACCGGGTGCTCTCTTGTGGCCTTTGCGTAATGTTGGGACAGGCCAAAATTCCCGGCCCATCAAGATGAGTGGGTCTGTGTGGGTCGGAGGCAGCAGCGCACCGCTGACTGACTCTAGTAGAATCTAGAAGATGCTACAGCATTTGGCTTAACTAGCAAATATATATATATATATATATATATATATAGCGCTACTCTTGGTGTGGGTAGTACGTAGTAGAGTTTTAAGACGGAGACAAGAGCAGACGTTTCTTCACGTGTTGGTGTTTTGCATGCTAATTGAGCCGATGACGCAACGCAATCCATGAATGATTGCGAGCTAAAAAGCCGGTGTCGCTGTCTTCCTTGTGTACTTTGTTACTTCTAGTACCGTGATAGGTCCCTGTACTGGCCACCCAGTTGCACTGGTTTCGCCACCCGTGGTTCACGGGGACGAGATCATCGATCGGCTAGCAGTGGAATCGATCACACGGCCGGCTTGCTTGCCCAACTAGCCAATTGTTAACTACTAGTGCAATTGCCTTTTGATTTTGTATGCAGATATGATGGGATCTTTCGACCCTGGAACCCAATCCGCCCGATAAACATATGCACGCTCGAGAAGCAGTCGAGATCTTGACAAGAGATCATATCATCAGCCAATAATTGGCCAATCATCAGTACGCTGTACACTACTACTAGTACCGATGAGAAATTATATGCGCGCGGTGTGTGTTACGTGTAGCACTAGCACGTACGTACCCTGGGTGGCGAATGCGGGTTGTCGAGGCGGAACTCGTGCATGACCCAGCCGGACTTGACGCCGTTGGGTGCCCTGCCGCGGTAGAAGACGAGCGTCTTGCGCATGCCGACGACGGCGCCGCCGCCGCCGCTGCGGGACGCGCGCGGCTCGTCCCGCGCGATGAGACGAGACGTGACCCTCGCCGATCGAGACGTGCCGCCCCCTCGCCATGCACCGCGACTAGAGGGGCTTTGCTTTCGCGTAATCTTTTGGTTCCGGGGACAAGATTATATTCATTTAATTGTTTATTATCGATACCATGTGTGATGCGATTAGGAAGCGAGCAGTTCGAGGATTTCTCTGAAGAACCAACTGTTGGAGAAGGATTTGAGCAGCAACCGAGTTGGGAAGAAGGCAAGTGTATTATGTCATGCAAATGTCCTAATAATTATTAATTTCACCACCCATGCATGTGTCTTAATTTGATGGGTTCCTATTTAAGGATTTGCCTAGCCACTATATTTTTCCTGTCCCTGAAACTGGGTTACTTAATTAATTTTGATGGTAGATGATGCTTAGCTTGCTCAACTGGGATTGGTTAATGAACCCCTACTCTATGTTCCATATACTCTTTTAAATAATTAATTGGCAAGATCATATCTTTTTAATTGGAACATGGAGAACCACCCAGGAAAACAGTACAACCATGAGTGCCATGTGGCTCTGGCTTTGACTGACTAATTAGGTGCTCTAGTTTATGGTAGCTTTACTCGGAAGGGGCATGGGGGGCGGCGGTTGACGGGGTATAGCTCGGTCCTTTTGAGCTGTGGGCTTTGGTAAGAGACAGATCTCATTAGGGAGGGTTATGCTTTGCTTCTGAACCGGAAACCTTAGCGGGCTATCATTTATTAGAGTGCTTTTGTAAAGGTCTCATAGTGAAACCCAGTATTCGGTCCACGTGGTGTGGGAAGGGTACAATGCTCTCGGGCAATGGGAATCACGGCTTATGGTGAAAGTGTACAACCTCTGCAGAGTGTAAAACTGTTATAACAGCCGTGCTCACGGTCAAGAGCGGCCTGGACCCTTACATGATAATCATACTTGAACATGATCTAAATCGTGGTTATATGAATATGTTGGGAATATGACATTCATTAATTTGTGGGTGGTATATACTTTCATTTGCTAGTAAATAGTTGCTTAATAAAACTTGACCAACTAAAAGTGCTTACTGCAGTATGGTCAGCCAACCTTTTTGCCTCAGCCTTGTATGTCATATTACATTTGCTGAGTACGTTATGTGCTGATGCTTGTTTTCTTTCTTTCTTTTATTGCATCAACTACACCCGGAATGCTGCTCAGATTGGGAGAATTTTGAGGATTTCACTGCTGATTTTGAGGAGTTCTAGGCGAGTCTCCCCCAGTCAATGCCTGTGGAGTTGGAGTCACTTTTGCTTCGTTAGATGAACGTTTATTTAAGTCTTCCGCTGTGACATTTGTGTCAACTCTGAGATTGTAATAAATGCACTTTAATATTCTTTCGTTATGCATGGTTATGGATATTCACTTGTGACGTCTACCATATGTGTGTAAACTGATCCTGGCGCACATATGAGATGCACCTGGTTTTGCCTTTAAAAACCGGGTGTGACAGTTTGTCATGATCGCGGTGAAGTGATAGGGGTTGATAAAATCACCTCAAAACAAAAGCATGCTAAAAGCTACAAGCTCAAAAGTAATTATTACAAATAAGTTTACTATCGTTTCTCCAAAATACTACCGTTTTCCTCCTCTCCCTCACAGGTACAGCGGCGTTTCCTTCGTCGCGCGGCCGAGCTCGCAAGCTCGGGGGCTGGCGCGCGCGGTGACTCGGCGTTACTTTCACCGTGCGTCCGACCTCGCATGCTCAGGGGCTGGCGCACGGCGACTCGGCGTTTTCTCTCGTCGTGCGTCCTACCTCGCATGCTCGGGGGCTGGCGCGTGCGGCGACTCGGCGTTTTCCTCTCGTCGTGCGTCCGACCTCTCAAGAGGAAGCTTTGTTTTAGCAAAAAAGGTGGCAAGAAAAAAGGGAAGGTGGGATTGGAAGAAGAGGAGTTTGCAGATGACTATGAGTCGGATTCTACACATGGTAGCCCTGTGTATGCTGAGTCAGCGGACAGCAGCTCTGCCTCCGATGATGCTGGTGATGGTGAGTTTTTATAAGCTTGATTAATTGTGAATTTATGATATATGGTCAATAGTATCAATTTTTTACTTGTTTACTGTATAGGTGTTGATGATGTGGGGGGAGATGGATCTGGTGGTGAAGTAGCCAAAAAACATGGTTAGTTTCAGTCAGCTTTTGCCATTGTTATTATTGTCAATGTTCTTGTTTCTTTTTTTAAAATAGTATCTATGATAGGTGATGGAGCTAGTGGCAGTAGAGCTCATGGTGGTGCACCCCGCCATTCAAGTGTTAGGATCGGGAAACCAACCTGCTCTATTCGTCCGAGATCGACTAGAAAGAGGAAACCAACTCTTAAGAACATCTCTGAACTCTAAAAGGTTAGGCTACAATGCTCTTAGACCCCTGTCCTTGGTCAGATTATTGCTGGTCATATAACTGCTAAGCCAATTTGATAGCTGCTGAATATGCTTTTATTTAGACCCTTTTTGTTTCTCAGATTTTGCAATATTTCACATCTGTTTTGCAGTTAATGCATGCCTCCATATAGAGGATGTTGGTGTGGTCGTGTGGCTAGGTGGCCCTCTTTTGGTGCATGTTATTTCCATAGGAATATTTCACATCTTCTATTCCTTCTGTGGCACTCTGTTGATGCATGGAAGTTTCATATTTTGGACTGTGCATGGAGATGTATATTTTGGACTGCTGATTATTGTTGTCCTATTGACTTGTGGTAGACTTGTGGTATGCGCTGTTGTAGCACTTTGTTGGTGTTTGGAGATGTATATTTTGGACTGAACATGAAGATGTATATTTTGGACTGCTCATTGTTGTCCTATGGACTACTAATAGTTGGGACTGCATCTAGGATAAATGCATGATATTGAGTTATTGACACTTTGATGCTGGAACGACTCTTTTGTGCTATGCTATGCGAAATTTGGCTTTATTTGCTTGTTTTTATATACAATTATGATGCATGTTGGATTACAGATAGTTTCTGGTAAAATTCGGTCATTTTTTTAAAAAAAATTTGAATTCATTTGAATTTGACCCGAAATTTCCGGAATTTCAGGTTTCTCGCTGGAGACCGATTTTTTTTTCTTCCCGGAAGAAAAAACCTTGCTCACAGCAACTCCAAACCCAGACTAACCTATCGTCCAATCCCCATGTGTATGTAATTAAACAATTAATAAATTTAATTAACCCAGTAATTCAGTAAATAAAGGTAACAAGGCACTGTCCAGATGATGACAGACGTAGTAGCCGAATCAGTTCCACACTTGCGGAAACTCGATGCCTCCTCCAAAGCTCGCCACGTCCTGATCAAATCCGCCGCCCATGTCGAAGTAGCCAAACCCGTACTCGTCTCCCGCGACCCCTCTCGCGCCAAACCCGCCAAACCCTGGCAGCGCGTCCTCTCGCGGGAAGCCGTGGTGGTCAGCAGCGGCGGCCGTGCCGCCGTAGCCGTAGTACTGCGGCGGCGCTGCCATCACCTCCTGCTGCTGCGGCGGCGGCGGCGCGAACGACGACGCGGCGCTGTGGCCGTAGTAGTATCCGCCTGGCGCGGAGTAGCAGTGGTCCGGCTCCGGCGCGGCGCGCGACGTGCCGGCGTAGGCGGGGGCGACGAGGAGGAGGAGTCGCCGTCCTGGCCGTCGCCGCCGTCGCCTTTCGTCTTCTGAAACACCCTGCACAGCACCCAGTCCTCCTGCACGTACGTAAGGGAGCAAATCAGCAATTCCGCCATTGTTCAGAGTTTTCACATCGGTATGGGAGATGTGAAAAAAAAATGCTAGCTGCTGGCACATATAATTGGCCTGCTAGAAGCAAGCAACGTGTGACCAAGCCAATCGCCAATCAATGCAGGCTGGCCGTATCTAGGAGCCGTGTCTAGGCCACGACGAGTAGTGTGCACTGCACCAATTATTGTGCAACGCATCAGGCCGGCCGGGGACCAACCAGTCAAACAGGCTGATGGTCCACCCTCTGCACGTAGACATTTAGTGTGTGTGTGTGTGTGTGTACGTACACTCGTCGTACGTGTCTGCGCCCGTGCATGACCAACTTATCTGCACGTTCGTGCCGAGGGTGTCCTTGTGCTGATGTGCTTTGCAGCCGGCACACAGTGACTGTGACACAGAGGAGAAACGAGGCAATTATGCAGGCGCACACAGACCGGACCACGTACCGGTGCCGCCTCCGTGTACGTGTTCGTTGGGATGCTCCTCCTGGGCCACCTTATCCTTGTGGATCAGAGCAGAATTCTACTGCCGTGAGTGGTGGCTGTAAACACAAGAGAACCACATGTTTTGGTCTGGTAGATGTTAGACGCCACCGGGTGCTCTCTTGTGGCCTTTGCGTAATGTTGGGACAGGCCAAAATTCCCGGCCCATCAAGACGAGTGGGTCTGTGGGTCGGAGGCAGCAGCAGTGCAGCACACCGCTGACTGACTTCTAGATGCTACAGCATTTGGCTTAACTAAGCTAGCCTAGCAAGCTACTCTTGGTGTGGGGTAGTACGTAGTAGAGTTTTAAGACGGAGACAAGAGCAGACGTTTCTTCACGTGTTGGTGTTTTGCATGCTAATTGAGCCGATGACGCAACGCAATCCATGAATGATTGCGAGCTAAAAGGCCGGTGTCGCTGTCTTCCTTGTGTACTTGTTACTTCTAGTACCTAGTGATAGGTCCCTGTACTGGCCACCCAGTTGCACTGGGTTCGCCACCCGTGGTTCACGGGGACGAGATCATCGATCGGCTAGCAGTGGAATCGATCACACGGCCGGCTTGCTTGCCCAACTAGCCAATTGTTAACTAGTGCAACTTCCTTTTGTTTTTGTATATGATGGGATCTTTCGACCCTGGAACCCAATCCCGCCCGCTGCTTATTACCAGATAAACATATGCACGCTCGAGAAGTCGAGATCTTGACAAGAGATCATCAGCCAATAATTGGCCAATCATCAGTATATGCTGCTGGACACTAAGCTACGTACTACTACCGATGAGAAATTATATGCGGTGTCAATGTGCGTTACGTGTAGCACGTACCCTGGGCGGCGAATGCGGGTTGTCGAGGCGGAACTCGTGCATGACCCAGCCGGACTTGACCCCGTTGGGTGCCCTGCCGCGGTAGAAGACGAGCGTCTTGCGCATGCCGACGACGGCGCCGCCGCCGCCGCTGCTGCGCACCTCGCGGTCCTTGCCCGTGGCCTTCCAGTACCCCGTCTTGGTGGCGCGGTTCGTGCGCGACCCCGTCGCGTACTTGCGGTCCCGGAAGCTGAAGAAGTACCACTCGCTGGCCGTCAGCTTCGCCACCTCTCCGTATGCGCAATACCCAACAGAGACAAGTACTGTCAGCTCATCAGCCCGATCAGCTAGCTTGGGATCTATATATCAGATGCAGAGAAGCCTAGGAGCTAGCAAGTTATTGATACAAGCAAAGAGGTAGAACTGATGAACGAAGAAGTAACTGACCTGGGAGCTCCCATGGCTCGCGGGCGTGGAGATCGACCTCGACGAGGGTCCCCTGCGCGATCCTCTCGTTGGCAACCTTCTTGAGGAGGTAGTGGCACACGAGCTCCTCGTCGCTAGGGTAGAACCGGAACCCCGGCGGCAGCGTCGACTCGATCTCCCTCAATGCCATTGATTATCGGCGCCGCTAGCTCCCCAACTGTGCTTGCTAGCTAGACGATGATCGAAGAAGAATTGGACGAAGTGATGATTATTGCTAGCTGGTCGGATTCGTTCTCGATCGATATTGAGGCGCTCTATCTAGCTTAAATTAGCTGCTGCTATGGCTCGAGTGGCTGATCGCCGGACCTCCGCTTTATATAGGGAGAGGATCGGAGGCCCGGCCGCGCGCGGCTGGGTGAAGATAAACTGACAAGAAGCCGCCGGCTGGCCCTGGCCATATCGCTGAATCCGTTGACACGTCACGCGTGGCCTGTACATGGCCAACTGTATCGACCTGATGGATCGGAACCTAGCCGCGCGCGCGCGTCCCTATCTGCTGGATCAACAACAACGGCTGAAACGAACCGATGATCCGGGCTAGCTAGCCCTAGCTGCTAGACAGGTGGAAAGATTCCAACATCCTGTCATGCATGCTCGTGCCGCGATGAGAGGGCCGGACCGGATCGGAGTACTACATACTACGGAGTAGTCTACTACCACTGCGTGCTCCATTATCTGGCCAGCAACGACGACGAACCTGCAGCGAGCCAGCGACACCTACGCCCATATGACCCACACCCTGGCAAGTTTTTATTACCGCCGTGCCGCGTCCACTCGATCGATCCGATCTGATCCATCCACCTAGCTAGCAGTAGCAGGCGACCATGAGTAGTTTGCTCAAAGCCGAAGTGCTGAAGCACGGTTATTAGGCCATTATTCACGGTTGCAGTTTTCATTCCACGATTTCTAAAGAGCACCAATCAATCATCTAAATAGGTCTAGGTGTATGAATAAAAATATTTCGATGTACGTACGATACAATTTTATTTCATGTTTTACATTGCATATATAAATGCATAGTGTTATGCGACGAGAGCGAGGTCGAACGAAGACATGTTGTAAAAGTCATCGATCGGGTTCTGAGCGCCCGGCCGGGCTGCATTGGTGTGCGGTCGTTTTACGTCCATGCGCGTGTGCTGTGTGCATGCTAGCTTCCCGGAGGAGGCAAAGCCACAGCAGCAGGAGAAGGCTGCGAACGAACGAATTAATGGCGCGGAAAAACAAGGGGATCGGCATCAGCTTGATTGAGGTCGTTAATTGGCTACTATGTAGCTCCAGTGTAGCTTATTAGCTAGCTAGCTAGGGAAGCGTACGCGGCGATCGTGACGTGATCGAGGTCGTCGTACGCGCGATGGAGACGTGCAGCTTGCAATTGCTCGATCGGCTAGCTTCGTCTTCCTTCGTTCGCTCGCTCGCGTACGTGCATGTACGTGTGGATGCATATGCGTCGAGACGCCGGCCGTGTAATACATAACAGATCGAGGGTTCAAGCTTCAGCGATCAACGTCACGCATGGAATTAATAGTACGGCGTGATGGCCCGGGGAAAACGAATCATGTATATGGCGTCGGCTGATGCGTGTGCCAGTGTGTTATTAGATGCTACATATACGCGGCTTAGCTAACATGTGGTTCGGAGAGGGTTTAAGTACCGTGTACTCATCTCTATATATCCTCGCTCACTATAGGTTATATGCAACTGGGCGAAGTCTCCATCGGGGAGAAGAATAAACACGCATGGCTATTTTCGCGGTAAACTGCTGCGAAGTTCTTTCCTGCATTTCACATGTATATATATGGCCCAATTTAGAGGGATACAAAACTATTATGTATATGGTTCCTTTACGCGCGTGTATCTAGAATACGATAATATGCACCTACAATTCTTATTTCTACTAAAAGGGGAACTTTGAATTACATTGTCCATAGGCAGATTTATTGTAATAATTCTACCATCCACACAAAAAAATATTTGGAGTGACGACATAAAATTTACAAGTAGATTAATTGTTACAAGGAACTCCAAAATATATAATTATTATTTTTATATAATATAATTTAATCAGAAAGGCACTAGTCAAAGTAATCAGCCATACATACGTTTTTTTGCTACTGTGTTTCATCTGTACTGAAATATCAAGAATGCCTTGTATTTTAGGATACGAGGAGTATGTTTGCAAATTGGGGTGTGTGTGAGAGAGAGAGAGTATTGCATGACTATGTGGTATTTGCCACTTGACATAGCTATTGGACCGTCCAACAAAATGATTATCCAAATGCTGAATTCATTTCTTTCCTAAGAATGCATGGATTATAATAAAGAAATTGCTCACTAGATATGTGTGAGATATCTTTTTAAAATTTAATAAAGCACACGTATTGCGCATCTATGCAATTTCACTAACATAGCTATATATACATATGCTTGATCTCTACATTATGAATTGATCAAACATTCAAACCAAATAGAGTGATCTAAGCAATTTTGAAACATACATATATGTATCCAATATGTTCCAACGAATTTTTATGACTAAGTAGATGACGGAAGGGCGGGCTTGGTGCAGCGGTAGAGCCTACCGTCTGTAACCGGAAGGTCCCGGGTTCAAGCCCCAGCCTCTGCACATTTGTGCGGGTAAGGTTTGGGCGCTATTACAACCCTTCCCCAGACCCCGCACGGTGCGGGAAGCCTACGGCACTGGGTACGCCCTTTTTAGTAAACAATTATATTGTCGATAGTTTTTAGTGGTCAATATATACTCCCTCCATACTCATATTAGATGATGTTTAGGACAAGGTTTGGGTCAAACCTTGGGAATATAAATCACAAATAACTTTTAAATCGTTGAGTTTAGAAATGTGAAAATCATATTAATAGATTTGTCTTGAAAAATTACTTTCATAAAAGGATACATCTATAACTTTTTAATAAATATTTTTATAGAAAATAGTAGTCAAAGTTGTGCTTTGGAGACCGTGTCGCTGTCCTAAACATCATCTAATATGAGTATGGAGGGAGTACACATCTAATCTACGTTTAAACTTTTTCAATTATATGGGGAAAATAATGAAGGAGAACGGTGTATATATAATAACCCTTAGAAGATAAAGAAACATCAGGAGATTGGAAATCTTGTAGCGTGTATAATTAAATTTCAATGGGTCACCCAGCATTGTATAGATTCGGGACCGGTAGGACCTATCAACCTTCTAGTGATGCATGCATAATTGGGATTGTGGATAGTGTGGTACGTCCTGGTTCTTGAAGGCATGAAAAGTACAGCCGCTGCTGGCCACCTGGAGGGGGATCAATGATGGATTCAAGTAGGTCAACTTCCTCATTAGAATGAGCTGAACAAAAACCATACGGATAAGCTCAATTATGGTGATCTGACCACGGCAAGAACTCCAGCTTTTGGTGAATCTCAGGAACCTGGACATGCAAAAGTATTCAATCATAGAGTTC
>OAMR01000248.1:333551-389810 GCA_900205405.1 Echinochloa crus-galli | reverse complement strand
CACCGGTTATTTGACCCGGTGCTAAAGGTGGGGCACCTTTAGCACCGGAAGATTGGCACCGGGTGGGAAACCCGGTGCTAAAGGGCTTTCCCACCGAGTGCCAATGTGCATGATTCTGGTAGTGGCCCCGGGCGTGTGTAATAACAGGGTTCAAGGCTAATAAGCTTCAGCGATCAACGTCACGCAGGAATTAATAGTACGGTGTGATGGCCCAGGGAAAACGAATCATGCGGCGTCGGCTGATGCGTGTGCCAGTGTGTTATTAGATGCTATATACGCGGCTTAGCTAACATGTGGTTCTGACAGGGTTTAAGTACCGTGTACTCATCTCTATATATCCTCACTAGGTTATATGCAACTGGGTGAAGTCTCCATCGGGAAAAAGAATAAACACGCATGGCTATTTTCGCGGTAAACTGATGTGCACAGTTCTTTCCTGCATTTCACATGTATATGGCCCAATAATTCAGAGGGATACAAAACTATTATGTATAGTTCCTTAAGCGTGTGTACATACAATACAATAATAATATGCACCTACAATTCTTATTTCTACTAAAAGGAGGAACTTTGAATTACATTGTCCATAGGCAGAGTAGCATCATTTTTACCATCCACACACAAACAATTTTATATGGATTGACGACATAAAATTTATAAAGTGGATTAACTGTTACAAGGAATTCCGAAATATATAATTATTATTTTTAGATAATATAATTTAATCATAAAGCCACTAGTCAAAGTACTCAGTGGTACATACGTTTTTTTGCCAACGTGTCTAATCTGTACTGAAATATCAAAAATGCCTTGTATTTTAGGATAGGAGGAGTTTGTTTGCAAATTGGGGTGGAGAGAGAGAGAGAGAGAGTATTGCAGGACTGTAGTATTTATCACTTGACATAGCTATTGGACCGTCCAACAAAATGATTATCCAAATACTGAATTCATTTCTTTCCTAAGAATGGATTATAATAAAGAAATTGCTCACTAGATATGCATGGGAGATCTCCTTTTTAAAATTTAGTAAAGCACATATATCGCGTACCTATGCAGTTTCACTAACATACCTATATATGCATGCTTGATCTCTACATTATGCATTGATCAAACATTCAAACCAAATATTTTTTCCCTGACCGGCCAGCCCCTGATTCACTCTGGTCGGCCATGGTGGGGCTCCAGGACCGCCTGAGCAGCATGGTGCCGGTCCTGGCGCACACCGGGATGGTGACGGTTGCATGGGTGATTTGGAAGGCTAGGAACACAATGATCTTCGACGCCGTGCAGCTTACGACCGAGGGTGCTCCGTTCACTGTTTCAGCACATCACGAATTGGGAATGCCGCGCCCCCCGATGCCTGGACACGGATCCTCTTAGGACTTGGTGCCAAGAGTTGATTGATGTAGATTAGTTTTTCTTGGATGCTGCTCCTCTCCCCCTCTCAGGTCTCTCTTATGAAAGGCATTGTGGGGGACTTTGAATTGTAGTCCCTTGTTCATTTGATGGAATGAAAATATTCAGGTGGGCCTCTGGCCCCCCGTTGTTCCCTAAAAAAACAAATATTTTGATGTAAGGAGCAATTTTGAAACATATATATATATATATATATATATGTATGTATCCAATATTTTCCAACAAAATTTTATGATTAAGTATATGATGGACGGTTCAGAATATCTTTGTTAGTACTTTATGCTATATGTTAGTCAACAATTATGTCGTCGATACTTTTTAGTTGCTCATATATATATGCTCTTATGGTCGAAATCTCCAAATTATGTTCAAGCATTTTTCTTTTTTCTTTTTTTGAAACGAAAGCATTTTTCAGTTATATGGGGAAAATAATGAAGGAGAACAATGTATATAATAACCCTTAGCAGATTAAAAAAACATCAGGAGATTGGAAATCTTGTAGCGTGTATAATTAAATTTCAATGGGTCACCCAGCATTGTATAGATTCGGGACCGGTAGGACCTATCAACCTTCTAGTGATGCATGCATAATTGGGATTGTGGATAGTGTGGTACGTCCTGGTTCTTGAAGGCATGAAAAGTACAGCCGCTGCTGGCCACCTGGAGGGGAATCAATGATGGATTCAAGTAGGTCAACTTCCTCATTAGAATGAGCTGAACAAAAAACATACGGATAAGCTCAATTATGGTGATCTGACCACGGCAAGAACTCCAGCTTTTGGTGAATCTCAGGAACCTGGACATGCAAAAGTATTCAATCATAGAGTTCTTCCTAATGAATGCGCATTATGCTTAATTATAGTACATTTTACTTCCACACTGAATATTTGGATGGTCACACACTCACGCATGCTTCTCTGCAGAGCTATATATGCATGAACCTCGAGATAAGCATTCCATCTAGTCACAGACATCGCCATGTTCGCTTAGCTTATCAGCCACCAGCCAACGGCATTTTTCTCTCAGCAGAAATCAGTACCAGCCAGCCAGCAGTATTTTTCTCTCAGCACAAATCAGCACCAGCCACCAGCCAAACGAACAGGCTAACTAGATTATGAAGAAGCTAGCTACTTTTCAAGGAAAATATATATACTCCTATCGCTTCCAAATATCCAAACTTATTAACACATAAAAGCAGCCTTTCATAATCAAAGTTTAAAATTATTGTTCACTACACCACGCTACTAATTAAAAGATTACACAATTATCTTTTTTTTTTGGTGCATGCACATACCCCTTGAGGAGACGACCTTCTAGAATGGATACAGAAAACGTATACTAGTACTCCAGTACTTAGGAGAAGCTAATCGAATATTCTCATTAATTCCTCCACTGACATTATTGTAACACGTACGTATGGCATGGTGCTACTCGAACCAGCAATCATTATTCCTGCTGGCTAAGCAAACATGCTCCCATCAATTTCCTTAAAAGAAACATATTCCCCCATTATATTGATTAGCTCCCTCCAGCCAACCCTAAATACATACAGTGTATAGTACTGTGTACGCATACGCCACCATGATAGGTCATGGACCCCTTGCCCCCCTCCTGGCCGGTTCTCGGGGAGCTCTTCCCTGACAACTACATGCACCGATCGACGACGAAGTCGAGATCGAACGATCAGCAGCTAGCACGGCGATCTCGATCTGCGATGCAATTGCGGCACAGGTAGGTGACGCTGCCAATGCGACAACGCACAAGTCTAATCACGTCACAGTGCTCTCGATCGCCACAGGGCGCAGGCGGCAGCAAGGAGGATGGCGGCCTCCCATCTCGCCAAAGATTCTCTCATATCTCAGCCGTCGATCGATCGCCAGCTTCTTCCATGCATGTCACAATATATAACGGTATAACACGCTTGTTGACACCAAAATTTGGACAGCCGAGAAATATAATTGGTAAGGAGATATTCTGATAAAAGCAAGACGTCTGATGATTGCCAAGAAGATCGAGTAGAAAAAAGGTATATCTGGATATATGGTCATCAGGCTTATGAGGTCGACAATTTGTAATCGGCTATCAAGGAGGCCCATTGCATGTGTATGTTCGATCAGCATGCCTACGTGGCTTTAAGGAAGGAAGCGGGACAAGGAAGGAAAGAGATACATATGCATACATGCGACATCAGGATTCCATGTTGATTATGAGGAACGCTCGTACGACCATCAGATACATACGTATATGCCTTGGATTATTGCCGTATGAAATACCGTTATGGGGAAGTCTCAATCTGGAGCTTTGTTAGAGATGGACAACAGCAGTCAACGGTGGGCTTCAGATTCCAGTTCCAGTGCGGCACGACGTCGTCGTAATACAAGAAAGAAAAGGAGATATGGGCCGGCATGATTGCACTCACTAAGCATGAATACGTAAGGTGGACCCGCAAGGAGCAGAGAGAGCCATTCGGTAAATGTGGATGCGGTCGGCTAATTTCCATGTGTTCGGCAAATGAGCCCGCGGTCGGTAACGACTTCGTTCACAGGTGAATTTTAAGAAGGAAAGAAGGAGCTGACCAGAAAGGGAAAGGGTCATGATGCTCAAGGACTCCGATTATGGTTAAGTTAGCGTGTTTGTAACTTTCCAATTCTGTTTAGATAAGTTCGTAATTGTGTAGGACTCATGTCCTGTCCAGGGTATAAATATAAGCCCTCGACCATTGTAATAAGGGTTCACAACCAAATCAATACAACCGGCTTCGCGCCACCCCTTCGAGTCCTTTAGTCGAGTCGTCGAGTTCTTCGAGAGGGCCAATCGATCCGTCGACCTCCGTAAGTATCCGGCAACCTTGCTATCATGTCTAGTATCGTGCGGCGGATTTAGATTATGATGCAAGTAGTCTCATCTGTTTCGCTTAGTATCGTGCGGCGGATTTAAGCTTAATGATGGGAAGTTTTTGCTTGTGCCTTGTATCGTGCGGCGGATTAAGACATGAGTAAAAATAGTTATCGGCTCTATTAGATTTGGCAATGTCTAATAGATTCTTTAAGTTATCCTGTGTTGCTTTGAGTTTTACTTTTATGTTTAATTCAATTAACACTCCTTTGCCCAATTTAGATTGATTAGATTCGGCTGTAGCTCACAACACGACAAATAAATTATGGTCTCTTCACAGCCGAACCCGAATCAACCTAGATTGTCACGTGTTGCGGGTTCAAACTTGTTAATCTTGCGTGGATTTTGACAGAACCGGGTATCATGCGGTAGATGCAGGTTTTTGGGTCGTCTTAGAGCTAATCATCCGGTGGATTAGAAGGTGGGATGGCACATCTCGCGGTTTCCACCCCCGCCTTGGCAGAAGATGGCTTGGTAATGATTGGGTCGAAAGTGGCTTGTCTGGTCATCAACTGAGCCAAAGTAGGAGATTGATACCCCAAAACAGATATTGGACCAACAATGTTATATTGAATTGTCCTGGCAAAAGGGGCAGGTGCTATGTCCTACAAAATAACAGAGTTATAATAAAAGAAGAATTGTTATCAGGGCCAAATGATGATTTGAACAACATTACCTCTGAATTTGGCTGGTAGTCAGGCATCAACTCAAGGCAGAAGGGATGAATTGGCATGTTGAAGATGTGATCATGAAATTCTTGCCACCAGACAGTGAAAGAAGGATGAGCAGATGTTATTGGCACAAAAGGTTCAGGTCTATAGATGGATGTGCAGCATCTGTAGTCAAAAATCCTTCTTGTCTCAGTGGAGTCTGTGACTATCTCCCTAGGCTTGAGGAATTCATGGAGAAATAATCTTGGTGGCACTTGGCCACAGCCTAATTGCCTAGCCATCATATTCGGCTGATAGTACTCAAAGGTACTCTGAACCAGCCTTCCTCCACAAAATTCGGCTGGCAGAATACAGGGCCGAATGAAAGAATTGAAGATGGCTGTGGCTTGTGCATCTACACATCCAGTTTCAAAGCTAAACTCACAAGGAAGGGTGAGGTTGTCGTTATCAAGATAAGGAAACCAGAGAGGATCAGCAAAACCTTTGGAGAAAAGCTCGAAAAGTTCACCAATGCTTTGGTCTACAGATACAGTAGAAGCAGCTTCTCCATAAGTCTGACAGCCTTTGGTGCTTGGGGTTTCCCCTTCCTTGTAGTTGATTGAGGGAAAGTGCCGACTGTTGACATCAATAGCAACGATCTGGTGCATATACAACTGCAACCACATCTGGATGAACCACCAAGGACCATTAACACAAGGAATTTTCTTGCTGGTATGCATCAGGCGAATGGTTTGGTGAAGCATATGATAGACACTTCCCAGTAGGTACTTCCCAAGAGGGATGAGTGTGCCAGTAGCCAAATCTTCAGCCATCACAATATGATTCAGAGTTGGCTCATTGGCTTTACCGCAAAAAATGAATCTGCACAGCCACATATTCAGGAAAGCCCTGTATTCAACATCAGACAAGGGACCATCAGACATATAATTCTGGATATATTTCTTATATCCAACTCCTGTCTTTACTCCTGTTTGCTTGGAGGAGCCCTTGTACTTGTATGGGCGCACAGACTCTGTGATATTCAGGCCGGTCATCATGTAGACATCGGCCAAGGTGGGAGACATCGGTCCATGGCCAAAAAGAAAAGCATTTGCACCATTGGACCAAAAGTGGCAGGCTGCGATGAGAAGGCTCTCATTCTTGGGTGTCTCGGCTAAAGATAGCTCTAAACAGTGTGAGATGCAGAGATTGTCCCAGTTCTTGGTTTGAGGGCTTTTATCATCAAAAACCCTCTTGTACCAGTTTCTCCAGCCAGCAATTGGGGGCAAAGGCCAGTTCTTGAAGGCATCTTGCCATTCATGAGGCTTTGTCAATGAAGCTTTAAAAGGAATTCGCTGAGATTCGGCAGCAATCAGCTCAGAGGGGTCTGAATCTCCTACGGGCCCAAGAAAATAAGTGGGTGCTTTCTCCTCGGTGGGAATCAAAAGTTCGGCCGCAAGAGCCTACCAAGAACAGAAAAAAGCGAAAGGAAAATTTAAGATGTGATTCAAAAAATGATGCCGAATGTGCTTGAAGAGGAGTGAAAATTACCCGGAGAACTTGATCTTGGTCCGCCATTTGAGGATTGAAGCTTGAAAGAGCTGATGATGCTAGGGTTTGGATTTGGCCGAAGTTCCGAAGATTCGAGCAGAGAGGGTGGATGCTAAAAAGATTCAATCCAGTTGCGGATTTCTAGTCAATTCCGAGATAAATTATCTTTTATCCCGAAATTGAAGGGGCATGTGTTAACACCAAAATTTGGCACCAGAAAGAGACTGACATGTGGGCCGGGATTGGTAAAAGATATCGTTCGGAAAGGAAAGCTTGTCTTCAAGGGCGTTCGGCAAAGGCATTCTGCGGTCGGGAGTCCGTCGCCGATTCGGCAAGGAGCTGCTCTATGGAAAGCATTCGGGAACGCGTGATGACGTGGATCAAGTAAGGAAGATGCCGATCTGATGAAGAATACAAGATGAATACGGCATTTTAGACGTATTTCTTTGGAAACAAACGTTTTGTAATCGTAATCGAGTAGGAATCGTGTCAAAACCAGGGTATAAATATGAACCCATGGTGATTGTAATAGGGATCGAACAATCATACAACAAACCGGCCTTGCGCCACCTTTTCGAGTCCTTTAGTCGTGTCGTCGAGTTTCTTTCGAGGGGAATCATCGATCCGTCGACCTCCGTAAGTATCGACAACCTTGTATCATGCTTAGTATCATGCGGTGGATTTAAGCTTGGTATGAGAAGGCTTCTTTGTTAAATCATGAGTCATGCGGTAGGCTAAGGTTTAGCTTGAAGCGAGTTATCGGCTCTATTAGATTTTGGCAAAGATCTAATAGATTCATTAAGTTACCTTGTGTTATTTGGGTTTTACTTTATGTTTAATTCATATAACACTCTTTTTGCCCAGTCTAGATTGGTTAGGTTCGGTTTTGATTCATCGCAAGACATGACCACGTTACCTTACATAGCCGAATTCGAATCAATCTAGATTGCCACGTGTCGCGGGTTCAAACTCGTTGGTTTTGTATGGATCTTGACAGAGCCGGGTATCATGCGGTAGATGCAGGTTTTTGGGTCGTTTTAGAACTAATCATCCGGTGGATTAGAGCTCGAAATCGATCTGATAGGTCTATCAACATCGACGAAGCTTGTTCCTTTTTCATGGAACCCGAATCGGCTATCTAGCCGTATTCGGTAGTCCCTCAATGAGTGAAAACGTGTTCGTAACTTTGTTTTAAATAATGAATGCTTCTAGCCTTCCACGTTTAGAGTATATCATGCGGTGGATTGATCTATTCTTGGTTGGTGGCGTGATTTTAAACAAGTCGTATCATGCGGTGGATTTACTTGTTTGATTCTACGCCTGACGGGTTCGAGGGTCTCTAGACATGCGGTAGACTAGTGCTTTTAGACCTATGCATTCTTGTTTATTAGAGATTTACGATCGTGCTTTCACCCTTTTATTTATTTCGTCGCGTTATGATAATCGGTTATGGTTACATGCTACAACATGTCGCTTAGTTAAAATACCGATCTTTCGTCACGCTGATGTCACGCGTTCGGCATTGCGTTTCTTGCATGCTTTGCTGATTACCGAATGATGCGTTAACTGCTGACAGATAGCTTGTTCGTAGCTATATGTCATTCAAGATGGCTTTGTAAGCCGTAGATACGGAACTGTCTGGTATCACCCGGCATGTTCCAGGTTTTTATCTAGACTTTTTCCTCCTTTGTCAGTTTGCAGGGAAAATTGACTGGCACGCTTTCGGATTCAAACGATCGGGCCACGTGTGAAGCTAGCTAATTCGGCTTACTGTGTGCTTGGCGTGAGAAGCCGATTTTGCGTCAACAACGCTCGATCGGCTGCTCGATCTCCTGGAGATGCAATGGTCTGCTAGCTACAGTGCAGGCTTTAATTTGCACATCATCATCATCGTCAGGGGCTCAGGGCGTCTGCCTGGTCATGACTGCCCGTGGCTTGCGCCCTGTTTTGGCTCCTCGGCCACTGTTTCTGGATCTGGACACGGCGTGATTTCTTTTCTTTTTTTTCATTTGGAAGCTCGACAGGACTACTTACTGAATTAATTAGCACCGGTGTTGTAGGTGGTGTCTGTTCTCATCGTATGCCATAGTGGTGTAACAAGGGGACTGTATATGTGTGTACTGTGTATTCGTTCGACGAGCACGATTAAATTGAGCATATCTGAAAGCGTATAGTACGCTTGGCCAAACAGGCATCAAAAATGTACTGGCAGCTCAGTTTCACTGAAAAGATAGGGGTGCCACTGTGCCAGGTGCCTATAGCTTTAAGCGTCGTCCACTGTGCAAAAGCACCGTACGTACCCAGCTGACTGTATAGGCTACCGATCGGTGCCGATCGATGGATGACACATGCAAGTGGAAACAGGGGAATAATTGTTGTTGCGGCAGCTAGCTGCTGCATTATGTTCTTGCCAGTCGTGTCTCGTCTAATCACGAAACGTAATTGAATCCGTCACGACAAAATTAACCGGTTAGCCATCGATTTCGTTTCGAGAAATTCTCCGCCATGGCCGCGCGCGGGTGCGTGCGTGCAGTGCATCAGCTGGCTGATGATGATGAAGCAACACACGCTGCGTGCTTGTACAATTAATTGCCGATGCTGTCGCCGCCGAGGATGATGGCGAGCTGCCAGCACGCGTACATGTCGCCATCGATCAGGACATCAGAGAGGTTACCATGATGAGATCATCAGATGCGTGCGTGATGCATGTGGATGAGGACACCAAGGATGGCGCTGCAGTTTTTTACTTTGCTAAAAATCTGCGCGACAAAGTAGGGGATCGAGATCTTGTGACAGAGCAACACGGATTCGCGTTTTGCGTCTAGGTAATATAGCAGCGCTAGCGTCGTGCCAATCAAGATAGGCCAGCTCTCTCTTCCGATTTTTCTAATTTAGTTTTGCATTATTATATATCTATCTCCTCTGGACGAAACAATGCTGGTGTGTGCACACTCAAGTCCGAATCTCTGATTACACTTATCTTGGAAGTGGACATCCATTTGTCTCCACATGTGCTCTCAATGGCAAGTGCATGTATCTTGGAACGAAACTGCAGTGGTTGCATTTGTTTTTAGACACGCATGTACTTCACTGTGACCAAGTTGCGCGATCGATATGCATATTCTATATCTTGACATGTATGCATCACAGGGGGTTATATTCACGGGTCGCAGGATCTTCTATGGTGCCGGATCGAGCATTTGATCTCTTCCCACAACTTGATCCTAGAAATAATCTTGATGAAAGTACGCCCGGATGCAAAGGATGTATACCTGCAACTGATCGATCGGCTATGATCGAGCAGTTAGCTTGTGACACCAGTACGTAGTGCCCCCATATCTCTTGGCATATGTGTGCATGTGCAGGCGTAGTGCCAATGCAAGGGGGCCATGGCTAGTTGGGTGTAACTTTTGGAGAACAAAGACCTCGAGTGAAAGCGGATGCTTGGACGGATTCTATATAATAAGATAGTACTCAATAGTACATTATACATACATCAGTGATCACATTCATCTACATTCTAATTCTCGTCCGTTGCCAAAAACCTCAGATAGCACGCGCGTGGCAACCGCTAGTAACACATGCTTGTCATCTTTGTTGTCGAAACTGGATCTGGAGGAAGTTTTACCATGTCGCGGGGAAGAAGAGAAGAGAGTTCTAGGATTAGGGTTAGGAAGTTTCAGGTTGTCAAAGGGGATTCTAGTCCCAACGGTTTATGGTCGCTGGCAGAAATAGTGTACTATGGGTACCAGGCAAGATGGTGGAGAACTGGAGATGTCACAAGCCAGACAACAAATGACGAGTGGTTAACAAGCACTATCGCCCTGTTCGTTTGGATTGTTTCCAGCGAGCCAATAGTGTTTTTCTCTCAGCGAAAACCAGCGCCAGCTACCAGCCACCAACCAGCCAGCAATATTTTTCTCTCAGCAAAAACCAGCGCCAGCCACCAGCCACCAGCCAAACGAACAGAGCATATGTGTGGAGGCATCAGAAGCAAAAGGTGGTTTCTTGGTGGTGCAATTGCAAACTTCTGCCAGCAGTGGCACCCATTGGGGTATTTCCATTACACTATAATTGCATATGTAACTATATGTGTGCATTCTTGGTTCTTCACTTTACGTATTACATGCGCGATGGGTGGCAAACTAGCAATTGGTGTGTTGTGATTTTGCTAATCACATATATATGATCCCCCATCTCGATGTATACACACGCCAAGAAACATGCATGTTTAGCTGGTAGTATTTCCTTATAAAATGCAAAACATCTTACTTTTATTCTAAAATCGGAATTTTATAACTTCTGCTAAACTTATATAAAAAAGTAACAGCTACAGTAAAAACAAGTACAATATGAAACGTATTTTATAATATATTAAACTAATTTCATGTGTTGGTGTATTTTTCAATAAATCTAGTTAATTAGAAAAGATTGATTCATAAGGAGGACAAGACTAAATGCCAGATGAATCTTGGGTTCCCTAACGCCAAAATCAAGCGTGAGAGAAACACGCACGCATGGTACTTATATATGCTCGTAACTTGGTCTTTCAATAAAACATCGCTCTTAACTTGAAGATTAGGCAAAATGTGTCGATCGATGTGATCGAGCTGCAAATGGATGCACCCTCGGCCCCCGCCCATCACGAGTCGATACGCGAGCCACACAGATAATAACAAACATAATGCAACAGTGACAGGGGATCATCGATCAGACGTCCGTAGTCACAGGGGATTGTGCGCAGGGAAGCCTCCAAAGCTGGCGCACAACCTACAAGATTCTATCTATCATGCCAAATTGTTCGCTCGATTTGACGGCCACTTTTGAGGGTTTCTCGTGCCGGCCGGCCGGCCGGCGAGCCTGCTAGAGCGTGCCAGCAGCCAGCCGTGCCGTGATGGGCAATCGTGGGGATCGAGCAAGGCTGCTAGCCTCTAGGCATCGCATCTAGCGTTCTTTGGCGTGGATCTCTGGCACGCCTTGGAGAGATTGATACCCGATTTGTCTCGAGTCCCATGGCCCATGGTTCTTTGGATTAGCAACGAAATCGCATCTCAGCCAAATTTCCGGCCCAACGCACTTCTCCTGCTTTTCGGCCCACCACCGTGCAGCCCGTCTCAGCCCAGCCGCTCCTGTCCCAACGCCTTCGTCCCCAACGCACCAGACGCTTCCAGAGCGTTCCACACCCTTCCCGGCTGCTCGCTACTTCCCCGAGGCACACGGCACAGGCGCGCAGCCTCTCCCAACCGCAACCTCGCACGGCGGAATCAGCGAATCCCTCGACCACACGCCACCGTCCAGACCCTTAGGCCTTAGCACAGCCCGGCGCTCCGGCGATCCAGCGCGCCTCCGCCTCCGCCTCTGCCCCCGTACAAACCGTTCCTCCCGCGATCGCGATGTCGACGCAGTCCATTTCGCCGGCCTCCGCGTCCGCGCAGTTCACCTACCCCGCCGCCGCGGCGGCGGTGGCCGCGGCCCCGTCCTACTTCCCCGTGCCCTTCCACCTCCAGTACCCGCAGTACGCCGCGTGGCCAGCGGCGACCGCCGCGGCGCCGGCGGTGGCGCCGGTGCCGGCGTACAACGCCGTGTACCCCGTGCCCCAGGTCCAGCAGGTATGCAGGAACGGCACCCGCACTTCCGATTAGCGTTTAGACTGTGTCCGTGTGGGATTTGTTTGCGGGGAACTACGGTGATAGCTAGAGAGGATAAGTTTCAACGCGTGATGGTGTACCTGTTGTTTGGGAATTGGGAGCCTCGATCGTGGATGGTCCGCATCCCATCTATGATTTGTGTATGTGTTGACGTAGGGATTTTAGAACTCTAATTTGGTGATGGACTTAGATTGTTTATTAAGTAATTAAGTAAGTGATCTGACGATTGATGGCTATGTTATGCCACTATGAAGGCACTTTTGTTGTACCACACTGTTGACTGTGAATGGTTCGGACCAGAAGTTACCTGATTAGACTTAACTAAGACATTTATCTCAAGTTCTTTGTAGACATGGAGAGAAAACTAACTTTTGCCCTGGAAGGTCTAATTGCAAATGTCTGGTAGAGGCTATTTAGGTGTTTCGAACAAATAATGCATGATTGATCTCAATAGAAACATTTCATTTGAGTTTTTATGCCCTTGCAAGATCTAATTACTAATTTAACATGAAACCGAATAGTTATTATTGCAGAAGGACTCATATGCTATCTTGCAGGCACAACAGTTGTTCCAGAAGGACTCAAAGCTGATCACTCCTGAGGCTCTAGCCACTGTTAAGGCTGCTATTGCAAATAGCGAAAAAGACAAGAAGGTTGAAACAACAAAGAAGGCAGTGCCTCGAAAGGCAGCTGGCCAAAGCTGGGAGGATCCAACCTTGGCTGATTGGCCTGAAAGTAAGATATCTAATTCTCTCTCTCAAAATGCTCCAATTCTGTGGTTTATGGAATCTTTAACTCGGCAATGTGACATTTTATTAGCTCCTAGTGTCTGTTATCTTGAAGACAACAAACCATGAGATGAATTTTCATTCTCACAGGCAAGATCTAATGCTCTATCTATTATGATTTGATCTGAAACAAACCGCTCTTTTTTCCTTTCTATAAAGGTGCTCGAGGATGTGATGTGTAGCCCAACATGTTGCCTCAAGGGATTTAGGTGGGCTTGCAGATAATTAGTAAACATTTTTCAGTTTGTCTATCTTACCTGATTTGTTTCTCATGCATTGGGCAGCATTGCAATATTGTTTCATATGCCTTTATTGATCATGGATATGCTTTTGCTGTTATAGGGAATATTATTTTGGTGATGTTTAATGCAAACATATATGTAGGCTTTTGGTTATTGTGTGTGTTATCAAGCACACACCCCAACTGCTATATTTACCCGATTACTTATTTCGTCATATTGGCCAGTGAAGAATTTTAGCTCAGAGTCATGTAAGACTGGTTTCATTTTTCTAATGGATTTATCTACATGTGCACTATGTGCCTTTCATCTGTAATGCTGTGTAGGATGCTGTGTTGTTTTCTTGGCATTTTGGGTTTTCCAGCCATATAAACGTTGTCTTAGGTTTGCTTTCTTCATGGCCCCCTTCCCTCTGCATAAATGTTTAAACCGTTCATGAGAGTGATCCCTTACTATGTGTTACCTGTTAGTCAGGTTTAGCGAGAGTTGGCTGCTAATAATTGGTAAACTAGCATATATCATATATACTACTATGCTGGTGTCTGCCTGGATCATGTTCGTTCACCTATCAATATTTATACAAAGGTTCATAACTTCTAAAATGTGCCATATATGTGTTTTTCGTGGAAAAAAATTGTTGAGGTGTTATAAATGTACACATTTTGATAATTGGATCTCTTAATTATTTAGTATCTATATAAGTTGATATTCTAATTGTTTTTGCTATCACCCACTTGCCCATGGCCACAATTTCTTGTTCTGAGTTGTATCTTGTTTTTCATTTGTGCATTGATACCAGGATTCTACCTGGTAGACTCCCTGATGACAATTTAGTTAGTTTCTTTTGAGACGTTTTATGTACTTCTATTGACAATTGCTTGATCACTTATCTACAGATGATTTCCGCCTATTTTGTGGTGATCTTGGAAATGAAGTGAATGATGATATTCTTACAAAGGCATTCTCAAAATATCCATCGTTCAACATGGCCAAGGTGAGTTGGACTTCTCCCATACATTACATTTTTTTTGTACTTTTTCTACTCCAGTTTTAAATCATTTGGTCTGTATCTTCTACACCAGGTTATTCGGGACAAGTGGACAGGTAAAACTAAAGGATATGGTTTTGTTAGTTTTGCTAATGCGTCAGATCTTGCTGCTGCCTTGAAAGAGATGAATGGTATGAATGTTATTTCTCCTTTGATGCATCCTTTCCTGTCACTACCATAAGTACTACAACTTACTAGACCAAATGCCATGCAGGAAAATATGTTGGAAACCGGCCAATCAAATTGCGTAAGAGCACATGGAAGAACAGGATAGACTTCGAAGCTTTGGAGAAGGGGAAGGTTAGCTCGCTCTCTCAGTTTTGGTCACATCCTGTGTGCCTTTTACATATACCACATACTCATGTTTGTTGTGCTAATTTTTCTTCAGACTCAACCACAGAAGAAAATCAAACTGCAGAAAAGAAGTGTTCTTCACAAGTGAAATTGATAAATTCAGCATGTTCACTGTCTCAGTATAAACATCTCAGAAGGTTGTCGGAAGCTTTGACAATTCCTTAACATCAGGTGTTATTCTGCCTATCGCCGTCCTGGATGGAAGAAGTATTAGCATGCAATAACTTGTACCTGGAGTGTAACGTGGTCGGCCCGTCATTCCATTTTTAATACAATTGTAGTTGTAAATACTCTAGTGACTATTCTTATGGTGAATAACAATTCTATGATTGAAGGGGTCCATTCGAAGATTTGTGGACGTTATGATTGCCTCGCTGTTTGTTTTTTCCTGCATCCTAATTGGCTAACTAGAAGAGCAGCAATCTGCTGAGTACTGAAACGCGCCCTCACAAAGGCTGTAACTATGAGAGATGTCTGAGCTAGCGTCTACCATTCAGCAGTGATCTATAGGTTACCCATGAACTCGCATGCGTTTGGATTGTTCAGGGACAGCGTGAACATCGTAGGCGGATGCTCCTAAGACTATTAGAATGCCAAAGTTTGAAAAATGTTCGTCAGTACAACAAAACTATAATTAGTTTTTGATTTCAGTACTTCATAGATATTTTAATGCGATGAAAATCTTCTTAAAATTTGGAGGTGGAATTTAGAAACTAAACCAAATTCTGACTGATTGACGGAACATGTGCTTTGAACCGGGGTTCACATATGTGTCGTGTCCAATCTATTTGCTAAGTATCGAGAACGCAAAATTACTAAAAAGTAACCATTGACATAAGGTGCTACTCTAGTCACATTTAGAATCTGCCTATGAGATTGTAGCAAGATCCTTGTAAGATTTCAGCCCAGCCTAAGAATTTTTAAGAGCACAAGAATTCCACATCATATGTAACAGGGAATCGTGTTCCGAGGGCAAGTTTTTGAGTGTCAATTCACTATGTAAGCGGCCATGCTAAATCATGGTGACAAACTTATTATTACCCTGTATATTCTTTTGGAAGGGGAACATGGCCACAGAAAACACTATATCCTCGGCAACACTTGAGTTTCACAAGAAATGTTTATTATGCTGTAATTGCTGCAGAGTTTGCTCTACGAAGCCTTCATATCGTCAAGACCAACGCTTGCCTGCAAGAACAGCAGCGGTTCATAAGAGCAGACAATGCATACAGAGGTACCAAGCCACTGAATCTTAAGTTGGAAGGAGGTATACCAGGAAGTCATGATTTTCTTTGAGAAATGGTGAAAAGGTTGTGCAAAATTTCTCTATATCAGCATTGATGTCACCGGTTCCACTAATGACTTCCATAAACTTATCTCTGTTAGGAGCAAGCTTCATGGCCACCTGCCATGAGTAAATCACCAAAATGAGAGAACAAATTAAGGAGATACGAACTAAAACAAAAAGTATGCAATCTATGAAGCAACAATATATTTAAAAATCAGGATTTCAGTAGAGAGTAGACATTTGGATTGATAAAGTTCAAATTAAGTAATAGACTATCGGGTGTTTGTTGTCTGTAGCTGGCAAGACCTTTCAGTTTTAACCATCTAAATATAAATGTAAGCTGCTCTCCTGCATATTTTTAAGAGAAAAAAAGAAGAAGACTGGACAGTGGAGTTTGGATCGGTGAGGTCACAGTTACAAAATTATGTGTGTTTTAAGATTTTTTTCAGATGTAGAACTGATGCGTAACAGGTTGGCAAGCCATATAATCCATGTTTTGATTAAATTGCTTGAGCAAGAACCTTTAAATTACAGCTTTAAGTGGATAGAATTCAGCTGACTGTATGGATAATCAGAGTGAAAGATTTGTACCGTAAAACTAGAACTGGCAAGCCAGCCATGGAACTTCTTCAGAGTTTTGGTGTACGAATCAGTGCAAGCTTGGCTCATAGTCCAGTCAGGATGCTCAAGCAGGTTACAGAACAACTCGACGAGGAAATCCATGGCCCTGACATGCAACATTTGAGTAAACAGTCAGATACTTGGCATGCTGGTCAAGTTGCAAGAGAAGGTGACAAAGCAAAAGAAATTGAAGCACCTTGTGAGCCATAGAAGCCCATTTGTGCAGCTTGAGGAACCTTTTGCAGTCTTGTTTTGAACTTCTTCCTGAACCATACTGTACAAGTGCTCATACTTTGACGGGTCTGAAGAATACTTGTTTTCCAGTCTCTGACAGGAGAGGGTCAAGTCAATTGAAATTAAATTAAAAAGAAAGAAACAATTTTGAACTCCGAGGACTCCAGAAGGGACAACACACTAAAGTGGAGGCAGATCTGTATCTGTCTCAAGTAGATACAAATTACCACAACATCGATAATTGAAAGATAACATCAACACTACCAGAAAATTAGTAAATTACCAGCATTAGAGAATGGAAGATAAGCTTTGACTAATAGTAGCATAATAGTAATCTTGCAGAAACATTTGCTTACTGTGATATTGCCACCGATGTCACTCTTTACGAGGGCCATAGCAGCTCCAAATTTATCTGGTGTAAGACAGCAGGGAATAAATGGAAAATTAATGAAAAATAATTTATTGTGTAAGCAATACATGTAAAGCACACTAAAAAGGAAAACATAACAACATTTATAAGACCCAATGCTCCATGGTTTAAGCCAACACATGAGCTATGATTTAAGGACTAACACAAGTATCGGACAGATGTGCACACAGGGCGCACAGCATCTTCGACGATTCAAATTTCCAAGTTAATAATAAGATAGGGGGCATCTATTAAATCAACAAGAGTTTACCTTGAGATATCAAACAATTTATTAAATCAACAAGAGTTTACCTCTGAGTTGCCCCACCTCTGAACTAAGCATGGTACAAAATCACATATTCAATAAAGTAATGCAGCTACCGCTACTGGTCTAAATCTCGACAAAAATCATGCGGCTAACAATGCAGCACCCAAGAGAAGCGATTAAGGGAAGACATAAGCAAAGCGAGATACCCAGGACAGGCAAGATTTGCTTGCAGACTTCAAGGAAAGGCTTGGTGAGAATGACTCCATTTTCTGCCTTGACATGCTTCATCCCTTCCAAAGAGGGAGTGAACACCGTCTCTGCCATCTCTGAACCTGCAAGAATCAACAATTACATCAACCCATCATCGCAGCAAACAGAATATACTCACTGACAGGAAGTAATTGCCTGCACCCAATACACATCTAAGTATTAATCACCCACGATCTACGCCAACATGCTTCAGATCAAACTAACCATACCAAAACCTCCGATCCCCACTGAATATAACCACGAAACCAATGGATCAGACTAGAACTCCACAGACTCCACGGAACACTAACCAAAAAAGAACTGCAAAGACCTCGGCAATCCGGCGCGCCCGGACTCTAAACTCCACTAAGCCCACAAGAGATGTACGCGCTACTCTTCATCCATGATCTGAAACCATACATAGAACTGATAGCAAACTAACCGTTCACGGATCCCGCAATGGAAAGCTCCCTTCTTTCACCCTGGCGTTCCCTGTCGACGAGGAGATGAGACTGCAGGAATCTGGAGTCCGGCCCGATCGGGGAGGAAACGAATATATCCCGCGGCTGCTTTCACTGACGCGGCGAGAGCAGAAGATGCGCGACGAGGCGAGGCTAGGCCACCACCGACGCTGTACTGATTTTTTACTGCGGAATCTCTGTGCCCCGATCTGTGTGGCTCCCAAGACGAGGAGAAGACAATGCCAACCGGTACGGGCCTTATGGGCCCAATTTGTATGGGCCCTTTTTAGCGTAGGCTGTAAACCATTCGTCGTGGCCCATTTATGTCTTCATAGCCCAAGAGGCCCGGCAAACACCTTGCGAACCCTCTGACCTGGATCGGACGGCCAGGCGCCCTTCTGGCGATCCAGCGGCGGTCGCGAACCCGCACGCCACTTTATAAGCCGCTCCCACCGCCGAACCCTATTTTCTCTTTGCACTTCGCCCGCCTCGCCGTCACCCTCTCTGCAGCTTCGCGCCGCCGCCGCCGCTACCGCCGCTCGCCTCTCCGACCGCCGCGAGGATGGTAAGTAGATCACGCTGAAAGGTGGTGGTTCCGGTAGGGTTCTGTAACTGAGCGGGATCTGACTGGTGCTCCGTGTGATTGTGCTATGCGTGCAGCCGTTCAAGAGGTTCGTGGAGATCGGGCGCGTGGCCCTGGTGAACTACGGCAAGGACTATGGCCGCCTCGTCGTCATCGTCGACGTGGTCGACCAGAACAGGGTAAACGCCGAGCTCTCTACCTAAATAAATGCATGTGTTTCGTTTCTCTTCGCCGGTGTGGTGTCAATCTCTAGCTTTAGGAGTATGCTTTGTAGTTGTTGTAATAGTTGTTGCTTTGTGCTTCATGAGAAATGTTGAAACATTTCGATTATAATTTCGCCTGACGGAATTCGTTTGAATTTGAGGAGTAGCTTAGCCTCATCTAGCTATTCACCTTACTAAAACTGCCATTTGCGGTACGATTTAGCTACTAGCCAAATGTCAACCTTCAATTAGCAAATATTAGGTGGCCAGGATTGATTGGCAAACTTTTGTTCCTGCAGTTAACACAAGGGATGGTGTATTCCATTGATTATAGAGTCCTTTTGTATTAGAAAGCAACAAATGTTTTGCTGTCAACATATCATTGTGGTGCTGCTTGACCTTTACCAGTCTAATTAGGGTTTTAGAGCATATTGCTTATTTTCGTTGTTGTACCTGGTCAGGATTAGTTAACAGTCGAGCCCTCATTGCCATGATGTTTTGTCTGAACCAGGCACTTGTGGATTCCCCTGATATGGTCAGGTGCCAGATGAACTTCAAGCGGCTCTCGCTTACCGACATCAAGATTGACATCAAACGTGTACCCAAGAAGACAACTCTGATCAAGGCTATGGAGGAAGCTGGTAATGACAAAGCTTATGCTGCTGACCTTTTAAGCATCTATGTGCCTTGTTGTCTTCTAGATGATTGTTTCAAAGAGGAGAGAGCGGTGCTTAAAGATTTCGTGTTATCCTTTTGTAGATGTGAAGACCAAGTGGGAGAACAGCTCATGGGGCAAGAAGCTGATTGTCCAGAAGAGGAGAGCAGCGCTCAATGACTTTGACAGGTTCAAGGTCATGCTGGCGAAGATCAAGGTCAGGAATTGCCCTGTTGAATGTTCTGTGATTCTGTTGATGCTCTCAGTATTGCTTTCTAACAGTTTGTTCCTCGTAAACAGAGGGGTGGTGCTATCAGGCAAGAGCTCGCCAAGCTCAAGAAGGCGTCCACGGCTTAGAGTATCTTTTCGGTGGATGGCATGTTGAGTTTTTGGTTCCATGTTGGATCAGCAATTCGTTTCAGTGTTGTTAAAGCCAGTATTAGTACTACTGTGTTTCCTATGAACCCTTTTCAAACCTTAATCAAGCATGGCTGTGCTCTGGAGATTTTGTCATGAATGATATGGAATATCTAAGGTAGTTTGTGACAAATGTGCAATGTGCATCGCCTTCCATTTGTGTTATTTTTATTGCCGGTTCATAGCTGAGAGCCTGAGATGCATCCGTGTGTTTTGAAGTACCTGCAATCACCACCTTATTCTCAGTTTGTGGTAAACCCAAGGTTATGTTTGGCATGGCTCCAACTTAACAATTGAATGCTTCAACTCCAAACTCCAGAAATTCCCTGGGCTGAATCCTGGATGTCGTCTGCTAATCAAACTTACCTGAACATGGTTCTTGATCACATTTGTGAATAAAACTTACCTGAATATTTTGGTAGTGTTTTGCTATGAACTCGCCGCAATTTCTGCCAGATGATATGATCAGATGAGCACTTGCTGCACTGCTGTGTGCTGAGGCTTGACGGGTATGTGCAGCCAGCTGATTTCCGACTGCCTGCCGGGCACGTTGAAATTCAGGGACACGCCTGTTGCTATTTTGCAGTCTATAATATTTTTTCATTTACAATTTTTTTATTACTCAGACAATCGACATATTATCAAGTTATCTTTTGAAACATTGTAAAATTAATTTTCAATATAACACCGTGACAACGTTACAATATATGTATTTCTCCTATTTTTCTTACTTGTTGGCTCTTTTCGTCTCTCCTCTCTCTTCGATTTATGTGCTTGATCCAAGAACACATCCACCTTCACGACAATGCGCCGTGCGCGTCTCCTCTCCCTCTCTTCGATTCGTGTGCTTGATCCAAGAACACATCCACCTCCACAACGATGCGCCATGCGCCCGACTATCTACTACCCAAATGATAATGAAGAGATGAAGCCGCTTGATGCTAAGCAAAGAACCACAGCTCCGTTTTTCTCGAGTTAATTTCGCAAACAAGACAAACTTTTATGTCTGCTGCTAAAAACTTATGTCACCTTTCACATCATTGGGCCAACCTTTTATTTTTTACCATCCCATTTCCGTCAGCTTCGTGAGATAAAATTGTTAGAGACGTACTGCCTCCGTCAAAAAAAATTGTAACTCTTATTTTTCAAGAAGTTAAATAGTTAAATTTTTTATCAAATTAATTAAAAATACTAATATCCATATCTCTAAATATATTTAGATGAAAATATATTTTATAATTATTAGTATTATTTTATATCTATCTCTTATACACATCTACCTAATCAAACTTCGATTGATTTTCTTGATAAGCAGATAATTGGATCATTTTTAGTACGGACTGAGTATTGAGTTTACGAATTTTTGGACAGTTTTCTCTTCGCCTCATCTTTGTCTTGGAAGAAAAGGCCGCAGCGGCGTGATTCCTTCCATTCACCGGAGGCACCCAAGCCAAGCTCCGCCTCCCGCCGGCAGCTGCACGCTCGTGCCGGCCACTCGCCTCACCAGAGCCCGACTTCGCCCTCGCCTCAGCGCATCCACGCGCAGTCATCGCCCAGGCCGCAGCAGGCGCCGCCGCGGGCCACGTACCTCGGCCGCCCTCCTTCACCGGAGCTGCGCGGACCTCGCCGTCGATCCGACCTCGCGTCGCGACTCGAAACAGGCCCAGATGCGGGCCGGCCCTCCTCATGGGCTGTGGGCCCGAGTCGTTGGATCTCAGCTGTGGTTCTGTGGGCATCGGGCCACTCCGTCTCTCTCGCGTCGCACCCGCCACGCCGCCAGCCAACTAGCGTTGTCCCCGCCGTCGCGCGGCGCCGCCGCGCCCTTCTTACAGCTTCCCGACGCCATTCCGCCGGGCGATCTCCGGGCACCTGATCGACTGATTCCGCACCCACCCCTCCGCAGCTTCCTCCCCAGCTCCAGCCATCTCGACTTTTCCCCCGCGCGGCGCCGGGGCCGCGAGCGCGAGACCACCACTCCCCTCCTCGCCTGCCTCCTCCCGGCTACCCGGCCTGCACTTGCGGGGCTGGGCTACCACGCCCCCGAGCATCCCCTGCCGAAGCGTGGAGCGGAGATCCGTCTGGACTGAACCCGCTGTCCTCTTTCCTTGGTAAGAAAGACCTGGCTTGCATTGATTCTGAAAGTTGATTTTGTTCTAGTTCTCCCTCTATTTGCTGTGACTCTGGGCAATCAAATACACTGTAATGTGCTGTACAAGAGGTGTATATCCCAAAAAAAAATCACTGGGGAGCAGGGGTTCAGAGAATCAGGGAAACCGCATGTCCCCAACCTAGCACTGTTTAGCTGCTTGAATGTAACCTTTTCCATGCCTGATAATCTCTGTTTGTGAGCGTGGTTCCTTTGGTATTGGCTACGGAGTATTATTAACTGCCTGAAATTGGGGGTGATTAACTCTGCCTTTTCTTTCAGCAGTATACTGATGCGAGAGAAATACAAGTTTGAGCACTGAAAACGTCCTGATGGCCACCGGTTGGTGACCTTTGAAGTGCCTCAGATCCTGTTTCTTCTGGAGCACAAAACACTGCAACACGTTATGAAGAGCAGTGATGGAAACCGGATCAGGTTACAGCCAATGTGGAGAAAAGTTGCCTATGGGGGAAGGCAACCAGGATACGATGACAACTACACCGACGAGTCGTTCCTCGAGGAGATGGTTATGAATGCCAACGTCGTCAAGAGGGACCTTCTAAAAGTGATGATCGACTCTGTCTCCATTTCGCAATATCTCTGCATCGTCGCTCTTGTGGTTTCGACATGGACCCTGACGTTGAACTTGGACATTGATGAGGCTACTCTTCTCAAACTAGATGTTGGTCTTCTACTGGTTGGGTTCTCTGTCCTCTTGCTCACGACTTGTCCATTCTCTTTGAAGCTTCTGACAAAGTATGTCCTCAACATATCATTCTTCATCAGTGGTCTTTATGTTCTTGCGCCAATTTACCATACACTCACTAGGTCCATAAGTTCAGACTCAATATGGGCCCTTGCTGTATCTCTTCTGTTGGTTCATCTCTTTCTGCATGATTATTCTGGTTCAACAATAAGGCCTCCGGGAGCACTCAATAATCCAAAGTTAACCAGCAACATCTCCTTGAATGCATCAATAGTAGCATCTGTCCTTGTGGCTTCACGTCTGCCATCAAGGCTTCATGTCTTTGCAATCATGCTCTTCTCCTTGCAAGTCTTCCCGTTTGCACCCCTCATTACATTCTGTGTCAAGAAGTACCACTTTAGGCTTCATCTGCTGTTCTCTTTCGCATTGATGCTTGTGACCCTGACTGTCACATACCAGTTGCACCGAATGTTCTTCATTCTATTGTTGGCACTTCTTGTGTTTGTTTCAGTTGTTTGCCCTTACTGGCTTATTAGGATTCAAGAATACAAGTTTGAGATCAATGGCCCCTGGGATGAAGCAAAACTCTGCTTTGATATAACTGAATGAATAGCTGTGATAAGCCTTTTTTAAGAAGTGACATGTGCTGAGGAGGTTTGATTGTATGATCTATATAGCTGATGTGCTGCTAGTTGTCCTTAGTGTATTCATGTGAATGTATATACTGTTAACATATTCGTTGTGTTACCATGATTCTAACAAATGAAATGTCTTTTTGTTTGTGCTGGAATCTCGAATGATATCTAACTATTTTTTGTGTCAGACTTCTTCAGAATTTGATATGCTGCTTTGTAAGCAAGAACTGCATCATCGCCCTCTTTTGTTATTGGCATATCTGTAGAGATGAAAAGGTGTCGTATTTGTGAATTTTGACTGGTTGTTTTTCCAATGTGTATCTGAGCCCACCTGTCAGTGACTCAACTGCAGGTGCAGTAACTGGGCCCACCTGTCAGTGACTCAACTGCAGGTGCAGTAACTGCAGGCGAGATTCATCCCAATAACTCATCGTTTGGTACTGACTACAAAGGTATAATAAAAGACTGTCTTTTATGGAAACTTTTATGCTGATCCGGGAGATGGTGCTCAATAGATCTCAGTGAACATTGTCACTGCAATATATGCCACATTTAAAGGCATATGTTGTTTGACTGGTGGGTAATCCTTGCATTTTGCCTGGTATTCATCGCCTTGTTCACTTGGCTTATCAGCCACCAGCACCAGCCAAACGAACAGGCCGCATATCATGTTGTTTACCCCACACGCATAAATTCGAAATTCAAACCAATGCAATTGTTAAAAGGCAGGAGAAAGAAATTGGCAGCTGCTTCTATTTTGGTGGTTGCAGAAGTTACTGCTAGGCTTTTTTTTAATGTAAAGCTAGTAGGAAAATGCACTAGTACGTTATGTTATTTCCTAGCATAGGTCACAACCTTGTCTCGATCACCAATTATATTATACCAGGATAATTGGAGTCGATTTTCGCTGATACCACTTTCTCATATTTCCCAAATGTTCAGCGATCTTACCTCTGGGTTCTCGAAATTGCCGACTTACTCAAACAGAGAATTTTAAAAGCTCAGTTTTGTTAAGCGCAAGAAAGACATGTTTCCAGAAATATATTTTGATTCCATACTGCGTATACGAAATGTCTTCCATATTGCGTATACGAAATGTCCTTCAATCCCTTTCGCATAGACGAAATGTCTTTCACCTGAGACCTTTTGCATTCAGGAAAAATTGAAATTTCGCAAACATATCGAAGGTGATGCTAGTCTACTTAACTGTTTTATTTCATTGACATGTTACAAATATCAGAGTCAACATTAACATCATTTGGACCCGCAGGGCTAAACACTGCAGCTAGCCCTGGGTCATCATAATGGGGGTGTGCTTCTGTGGCCATTTGAAAGAACAATTCATTGAATTAAAAGAACCCAAATCATCTGTGCCAAGATTCGACGGGCATCCTGCAGATCATGTATAGCACAGAATCATTTAAATTGCTCATCAATAAGCATCATCTGGAACCAATGGATTCTCAGCGCACTTGCAAGTGAGAGCAGCTCAGATCTTTTGCTCTTCTAAAAATTTCATTTCCTCCTGTCAGCACTGATAGCAAGGCGTTCAAAGTTCCTCATGGTATGATCGTCATGGAGTATTCTTCCTGGTTTCGACAATGATGAGGACCTGCCTTCAAGTCCAGTTGACTGGTGAAGCCTTTGATTAGTTGATGGGCGGCTGCCGCCACTACTGGTCGGGACTAGATGGCTACCGCGATTCGGATCACTGGGATCTCCAGAGCCTCTGCTGCTTGACAGAAGGGCCTTCCTTGACGTGCTCCCATTCCGCGATGATGAAGGCCTTCTTCTATCTGATGAATCAACAGTCTGGACGCATGATGAAAACTGTTAGTCTAAAATTTATCATCATGGGGAATAACATCATCTGATAGCAACAAAAGGAACTAGAAAAAAGGCTCCCCAGGAACGGGCTCGATGTGATAGCATCGTCCTTTGTAACGATCAAGACTGGTAAGTCCATCAGTCCACCATCCCCATAGTGTATGAGACAAATGTATGCATTTCGGTTAGGGTCGTATTCTATGGTTACGATTCTACCAGATATGTCTTTTTGATTCCGTCGAAAATCGATTTTACGGTATAGGCGCTTATGACCTCCCCGGCCCTGATGGCCTACATAACTAAAGATGGCAGAACAAAAGATTCAATTATTTAAAACATTATTGTGATGACAGCTACAGCAATACATTTAAGGCAGAAAAGAAACTATTAGCTAGCTCCCAGCAAAACAAAATCATATTGGTCCTCTCTTACAAAAATTTGTGACTATCAGCATCTGGATGTTGTCACAACACAAAAGAAAAGCTAATTCATCACCTGAACATGAGATATGGCATAAGAAGTACATCCAGACTACAATTATCAATAGAATTGAGAGTTTCTCACCGTCTTAGGTACCAAAAGTGAATCCAATAAAGTTCTGTGCTTTGTGTGTTCTCCATAATGGCCAGAGCCAGAACCGGTTCTTCTACCAAATGCATCAACTGGACCAGCGAATCTATCGGGAACATCCTGTCTCACTGTTAAAGGCAAAGAGGTAAATTTGAGCCTACTAGTTTCCGCTTTGCTTATTTCCTAAACGTAACATTCCAAAATAAGCATGCAACTGACAAACCTGCAGCCCTCTCAGCCCGGTCAGCAGATGGTCCCACCAACCCACCTCTCCCACCCAGCTGGTAGTGAGGACAAAAATGGTACACATTCAGCACAGTCAAACTTGCACTATTAGTAATTTCAGAAAAAGGAGTAGCACACATACTCGTGATCTGTTATTGTCTGCAACTTGCCTTGATACAGTCCAATCAAATATATAATCATGCTGGTACCCTGCGAGTATCCAAAAGAAACCATGTAAGCAAATATGTAGACGAGCCAGAAACTTTAGAAGTAAAATATTTGCGGATACCTTCACGGGTGAAAAGATCCCGGAAGATTTTTTTCAAATAGGTATAGTCTGGCTTATCTTCAAATCGCAAAGATCGGCAATAATGGAAGTAACTAATGAATTCTGATGGATAGGATTTACAGAGGGCCTGCACAAATTGTGAAAACATGGCTAATAGATTAGATTACAATCCAATCAAACGGCAAAAGAAGATTCTTAAAAAAAATGTGTTGAAATAAATCAATTACCTCAATTGAAGTTAGCATTTTCTTCTCACTAATTTTATCATACTTCTGCTTTTTCGTCCCGGCTTTCAAGCCTTGCCAAGGAAGGCTGAGAAGACAAGCATCAGTAACATATAGACAGAGACAAAAGGAGATTTTAGCATTAGAAAATAATAATTCATTCCCCAACCTTCCTCTTAAGAAATACATCAGCACATAACCAAGAGACTCCAGGTCATCTCTCCTGCTTTGTTCTGAAGAAAAAAGCAGCAAAGTCAGAACAACACAAAGCTGTCATATAGTTAACCAGAGCTTACAAGGAAAAAAAGTTCCTTTCGGCCATTCTGGATTTTCTGGGCTAGTCTGGGTTCCAGAAGAGCCGTGCTTGTAGATAAAAAATAAAGAAGCAATGTCCAAAATTAGACATTAGACATCTAGTATATTACTATTATCAATGCCTTTTTATTTTTTATGATTTTTCCTTTGTTGGTGGCTCATGTTGGGTTTCATCTCTAGCTTTACCCCAACTTGCTTGGAACTAAAGGGCTTTGATGTTGTTGTTGTGCTTGCTGGTTTCTGTTATGACTACATTTTGACCTCTGACCTGTTAGTACCACCTCTTAATACAGGTAGCAAGACTCACCTACTCCGAGATGGGTGTTTACACTAGCATATCGTGCTGTTCCAGTGAGATTTTTGTTCTCCCTACAGTAACAAAGGAAAACATATAATCTTTGAGTGTGTATCCCAAAATGAGTACAAGGTACTCAGGCAACATGAAAACATAACTCTTTCAAGAATATATTTTTAATAGAGTGAAGAACGCAGTTAACTGCCGTATCGTATAGGATTGCAGAAGAAAATTTAGCTTAAAAAACATTCATTGTTATTGAACAGCTAACCAATTAAGATTTCATGTAGATAGCATAAAACAGATGTAGAAATATAGATTTTGGAACCAATACATTCACTAGCAGATATCATCACATCTAATGTGCCAAGCAAAGCTATGCAAATTCTAAATCAAGGTTCACTAAATTAGATAAACATCACCAGGATGTCAACAAAAAGAGTAGAAACAATGAAATCTGTGTCAAATAGAAGAATAAGTGACTATACTATATCGTAAACTTGCTTCTACACAGCACACAAATAAGTGTCCTAAATGAATGAGTAATGACACTAAGCACATAGATTGTCACAAGGTAAGTAACATACTTGAACAAACATCTAGGTGTAAAGAGAATTAATTTCAGAGCGTTCATAAGAACCGTTTCTGATTACCTGTATGGTATGTGTTTATGAGTTTGGAGGTCCCGATACTTCTTCGCAAGGCCATAGTCTATGACATAAACCTGTTAATCATACACTCAGTTTTTGTTAGCAGCTACTTTTGTTGACAGTAAGATAAATTATAACGATAGCTTAAAAGGCATACTCATAGCAAGAAATATATGACAGTAGTTCAGATGTAGATGTCTGCTCATAAAATTAGCATGGCTAGAATAATTTTCAATGCACAATAAGAACTTTTAAAACCTACTTAGACTTGATATGTTTTATCAATATCATATATGAATTATAGCAAATGTCTCCATGAGAAACAGGTTCCCAGTTTTTCAACTGTTATACACAAGTATTCCTTACAAGAGAATCACCCAAGCATTTGGGTTATAATTAAAAACATACAAAATGGTGTGGTACTTTTTATAATAAAAAAATATGAACTGGTGCAGTGCAAATTCAAGCTACACCCATTCAAATGCATAATTGCATACATCAACTGAACCAGTTTGTCCATCACAATGTGTCTTGTAACAGGAATTCGGTAATTGATAACGAAATAGCTTATGAGTATGACAGTAGCTATGCAGAGAGAGAGAGAGAGAGAGAGAGAGAGAGAGAGAGAGAGAGAGAGAGAGAGAGAGAGAGAGAGAGAGAGAGAGAGAGAGAGAGAGAGAGAGAGAGAGAGAGAGAGAGAGAGAGCATGAGTAGCACCCAACCTGGCTTGCCTTACGGCCTAGGCCCATAAGGAAGTTATCTGGCTTGATATCACGATGAAGAAACCCCCTTGTGTGCATGTACTCTACCCTGGCTATCTGTATGAAGAAAATGGGAAGAGGTGGTGAAAATACACCAAATAAAGACAAAAGATTCATTGAAATCTTTTTCATAGGTATGCTACCATACAGATAACAAATATCAATAACATACAGAGGGCACCATAAGAGAAACTTACCATCTGATCAGCTAGCATAAGTACTGTTTTAAGAGAGAATCTTCTGTTGCAGAAGTTAAATAAGTCCTCCAGACTTGGACCAAGAAGATCAATGACCATGACATTGTACTCCCCCTCCACTCCGAACCACTTCAAATGAGGAATCCCAGCTGAATTTTGGAACAAAAAATATATTAAAACCTGTGAGATAATATATGAAACAAAGGAACCATGTCCTCGTATTGGTACTTACTTCCCCCTTGGAGAAGCATGCATAGCTTTGACTCATAATGAAGCTGAGGATGCCTTGATTTGACGGATTCCTGGTAAAATATGATATGAAGAAAAATGATGTGGTAGCATGTCCTGATGCTGAAAGGGGCACTGCCCAGACTAATACTGAAGAATCATATTGGTTCAAAAATGGTTAACCACATACTGTCTCCAAGGTGGAGCCTATATGTTCGAGCTAGAAAGGCATTACCAATAGCAATTTAAATTTATTTTTTCCATAGCACAGCTTTTGCTTCAGTCAAGCTGGTCATCCAAGCATACAGGGTAAAAAGTCAAATTTACAAGTCCCTTGTCACAGACCACACGAGATAAACTTTCAGCAAGACTTCAAGGTTACTGTTGCATTTGCTCAAATTGGCAATGTCAAGCATATGTGAATTATTTGGGAGTATAGTTATTACCAAATGAGAAAAACACACGTTAATTCAAGTTGGCAATCAAGGAAATGTTTGGATATCTTGTTATTTGTCATAACAAAACCATGATACTAAGCAAGAAGTCATGTCAATCTTTTTTCAAGCAATTACGGAACACCATTAACATTCACATATTAGGTTGCGCCACAATCTACACAGGAGTTCCTGTCTAACCGTTTCTAGCATAAATAGGCCAACGATACGTTTGAATCTGGGACTAACTATTGCCCAATGCCACGCATGCTTTCCACGAGAAAAGGTCTACAAACAGGATCAGATTATCACATACCAACTTGATAGCCACCTCCTCGCCGCTCTGTATGTTCACGCCTGCAGCCAAAAACAACCGACCGCATCAGAAGCCAAACGCGGAACGGCATGCAAAACGAAACGGCGGCGCGCCGGAACCGGCAGCCACGCGTGAAAGATTCCCAATCGATAACCCGGGCGAGGCGCGTACCGAGGTAGAGCTCCCCGAAAGATCCGCTCCCAATCTTCTTCCCCAGCTTAAGCTTGCCTCCGATCACGTGCTCCATCGCCGCCGACCCGCGCAACCCCCGCCGCCGCCAAGATTCGCCCACGAACCGCGCCGCAGATCGTCCCCCTCCGACGGAGACCGCTCACATTGCCCGCCCGCCGCAGGATTCGAAGCCCGGAACACGCCCAGGGTAGACGGGTCCCCCGCCGGATCTCCCGACCCAAACGTAGATTCCGCGCCGCGAACCGGCGCCGGCGACGAGGCGCGGCGGATCGGATTTGCGAGCGAGCGAGCTAGGTTTCGGGCGGGATTCGGGAGCGGGGCTAGGGATTCGCCGTTGGCGTCTCTCTCTGATTTCCGGGGGTGGGGGAGGCTTTAATTTTCGGTGGTGGGCGCGTTAATAGAATAGAGAGAAGCGTGGAGGGGATGGGGGAGACGCGGAAATCGTGGGAAACGGACGGGGGCCCGGACAACGGATAGCAGGAGGAGAGGGATAGATAGATAGGGAGGGGAGCACGGCGATGCGGCCCCGTTTCTTTGTGCCTGCGGTCTCCGATTTCCTGCGCCTTGTCTTTGGTATACGTGTCACGTGTGCTGTGTTTTTGGCTGCCTTTTTTGCCCTGTTAATTTTGCTTTTGTCCCGGTTTTTGTTGCTTGTGTGTTTTTGTTGTGCGGTATGCGATTTCGTATTTCTTTGTGGTTATATAGCTATCTGTGAGATGCTGAAATCGCGAAGGTCCACTTCAACACGTACGGATAAATTTTGTCAAGAAAAAGGAAAAGGAATATCTGGATACTGCTGAATTGAGGTGGCATGTCATCGTCGAGATGTATGGCTACGCTTGTATTTAAGTTGATATGTCATTCTCATTGAATTTATCTATCTATATTTTTGGATTGAGATGTCCAATTTGAGTGAGTGTATCTTCTGATATATTTGTTGGCATGTATGTTTCTGGCCATAAATGTCTACTGGCCTACTACTAGCGGCTAGGGTAATTTCTTACGAAACAATTAACAACCTTTAAAAAAGTTGGAGCATTTTATAATAGTTAGTTTTTTAACTATGTGCAGCTAATTATGTGCTATGGAGGAAAGTGTTTGCTATTTATTTATAAACTGAAATAATTGTCCTCACTGCGAGAGTTTTTTTTATTTGGTGAGTTCCGATTTGGGAAAGTGGGGAGTTTTCCACTCACAATATTGCTGTTTTCCCACACAATAACATAGGATTATTGTAAATCCTTGTATTTCAATGCAAAAGAAAAATAAGACAATCCGTGCACAATCCAACAAGATGCATATGCAATGATTCATTCGTCTACCAATATTAGAAAAATATAGATATCAGATAAACGCCATGTTCGCTTGACTTATCAGCCATCAGCCAGTAATATTTTTTTTTCTCAGCAAAAACCAGCACCAGCCACCAACCAGCCAACAGTGTTTTTCTCTTAGTAAAAACCAGCACCAGCCAAACAGCCGAAAGAAGCGATGGCATGTGACCAGAAAACACATGTGAAGTACATAATATTGTGTTATCCGTATCCTTCATATACCATGGTGCTTTACTGTTAGGTGCCAGCATCTAACATGGTTGAGTATCTTCTATGGTTTGCCTCTAGTGAGTTTATCTGATGCGGGTCAATGTTCCATCCGTTACCTACAAAGGCCAAAGCCCAAAGGTGTACACAAATTGGACGTACATTTCCTTGCGCGCAATCTGACATGGGGGGTGCATCATGTTTCATTCAGGGTTACAGATGTCAAGCCTTGAACATAAATTAACTTGATTTTGTAGTTTTTCTCAAACCAATAGATTAATAGAAGACACACCAATTTTATCACTATGATATTTCTCCTCGGTCGAAGAGTGACTGAATGAGCAGTCTGTCTGTTGCCTTTCCTTCCAAACTTCCCACGAGCAACAGTACTCAGCAGTATTCGGTATCCGATGTTCCTTGGAGGCTTGTCACAGGTGTCACATGCGTGAGGTTTAGTGAAATTGCTGCCGAATGTAGAAATGTTTCAGGTTCTGATTTCTGAATAGCATACATGGCAAAGAATCTGCATATTGGCTCTCTTTTTTACTATCTTCGTTCCAAAGAATACAACTCCTATTTTTCAAAAAGTTAAATATTTTTAAATTTAATTAAACCTATATAAAATAATACCAGTATTTATGATACAGAATAAGTATGACATAAATATCAATAGTTTTTTATGAATTTAATTAAATTTAAAATTATTTAACTTATCGAGAAGCAGAATTGTATTCTTTGTTTTAGACGGATGGAGCACTGTATAGTAATTCTGGTCCACACCACCAGACCTGACGTTAACGAATCAGTGCTGCGTCTTTGTGTGCTGCTAACCGCTGCATCGTCAGCCATCCATGCGTTCCCCGCGATCACGAAGCCAGAGCCACGCCGCCGAGTGCCGTCTTGGCTCCGCCGTCCGGTCGGGCTAGGTCTCGCAGGGTCAAGACTTAAGACCACCAACACGTACGGTCATTTTTCCGGTACAGTACCGGACATGCGTGCCATCAGCGACAAAAAGGCAACACCTAGATGCCGCCCTCAAACACAGGTCATCAACAAGCTAACAGCGCCTAGCAAGTAGCAAGCACTACTATGTTACAGGCCTACAGCAAAGGCAATTTAGCAACGGACGTAACGGAGTATCAGCTCGGCAGGAATCAGGATCAGGACTCTCGGTTTCTCCGTTACAACTTGCAACTCGCCGCCCATCCATCTTCTCCCCGAATTCTAACAATAAGCTCGCAACACACATGGGGTCCCGACACCCGGGGGCGTCGCCGACGCGTACTCGTACATGTCACCAGCAGCCCCGCGCACGGGCTCCTCGTTGCAACTTCGTAACCGAACAGGCATGGCGCATGGCCGAGAGGCGGGGAGCGGAGACCACCACTCCCCTCCTCGTCGCCTTCAGGCTGGCAAGGGCAGGCCGCCAGGGCCCAGGCCCTCCTGTTCTAGAATTAGTTAGCTGCAGTCTGAACTCTGACGGCGAGTGTTTGGACTAATTGGTGTACTCCACTACCCTGTATCTGTATGCCTCCAATCTCCATCCGTTCAGTTAATGAAGCTACTATTGTTTAATCGATGCAACTAGCAAACTGTCGTGCGTGCCCAAAGATCGACGATAACAACGGATAATTAATCAAAACTGGCAGAGACAAAGTCCATGCGAAAAATAATTAATTACTGCTCTGGTAAACTTCGCTGTCCCTGTCCGCTGAGCCGCCGTGCCGTTGCGGCAGCTGGCTGAGCCCCCGTGCTGTTTATAAGACTCGGGGCCTCCACTGCGCTTGTCCACTTCCTCCTCAAGCTCATCAGCAGCTAGCTGCTGCCCACGCTAGCTCCATTATAGAGTCCACGGGCCAGTAGCAGTAGAGTCACCGCACACACGCGACGCGACACCCGGAGAGGAAGCCGCCATGGGCGCGGGCGACAAGCAGCGTGGTCAGGGGCACCCCCTCCTGAGGGGCGGCGGCGCGAGGAGGGAGCGCTACACCCACGGCTTCTCCGTGTCCCAGATGGCCGCGCTCACCGCCCTCTGCGGCGCGCTGGTGCCGTCCCTGCCGCCGGACACCCGGAACGGCGGCCACCACCCACACGACGACGGCGGCCGCGGCGGGGGAGACGGCGCCGGCAACAAGGTCCTCGAGGAGTTCCTCCTCGCCTCCGCCGCCGACCCGCCCGTCCCCGACGAGGTCAGAAACTACCACCGGCACAGTGACGACACCTACATATAAATACTCTAGTTTGCTGCCACGCGCCCACGCCACGGCGTGTATGTATGTCCCTGAACGCAACGGGCGAACACGGCTGATATGTCTGTTGCAGGTGGCGGAGCTGATGTCGCGGATGTGCCTGCCGGAGGCGCTGGCGCTGGTGCGGGCGGTGCTGTGGGTGCTGGGCACGCGGCTGGGCTCGCTGGCGCTGTGCGGGGCGCGGTGCCTGTCGTGGCGGTTCCCCTTCGTGCGCCGCTTCGCCGACCTCCCGCTGGAGCACCGCGAGGGCGCCGTGCGGCGGTGGAGCCGCCAGGCGCTGCTCCCGCCGCTGCGCATGTTCTTCCTCCTCACCAAGGTCTTCTGCCTCTACGTCTTCTTCTCCTGGGTAAGCAAAGCATAAGCAAGCCTCCAACTTCCACTCTGGTCGGGTCAGGTCAGGTGGTCCTTCGACACGATTCACCCCGCGGTAGAAAGGAACACGGCCGGTATAGTATAGCGGTGGGGTTCCGCTACGCGTAGATTAGCCTCCGCTGTCCGCTAGCGTCGAGCACGGGCGGCGCCGATCGATAAGGCATGCGCGTGAACGAGCGGCGGGCGGCTGCAGTGGCTGGTGGCTGGCTGGCGGCCTTCCATTGTTCGTGTAGACGAGTGGGTGGCCGCGGTGCATGTGCACCGGCAAGGACCACGGGCAGGCCCTGCGCCTGGGTCAGCCGGGTCGGCTCGTCGGATTCGCTGATCGGCGCCGGCCGTCCTTGAGAGGGGCTGACGATGAGGCTCCCCAGCCCCCAGCCACGGACAACGCATCGAATTGCTTCTGACGGGATGCACGGCGGGCTGGCAGGCTGCTCAGCAGTCAGCGGCTGTGTAGAGTTCCTTCCCCTGTCTGTCTGTACTGTGCAGTGGTCATTGGTCACTACGGAGTACTACTCACTAGCATCGAAGACTTTGGGGGTGTTTAGTTCACGAGAAAAGGTGAAAAGTGAAGTGAAAAAGTCACATCAGACACTGTAGTACTTTTTGTTTGTTTGTGGTAAATATTGTCCTACCATGACCTAACTAGACTCAAAAGATTCGTCTCGTCATCAAAACCATGCAACTAGTTTTTTTATTTACCCACGTTTAGTGTTCCATGCATGAGGAGAGAGATTTGATGTGATAGGTGAATAGTGAAGTTTGGAGAGAGAATTTTTGAAAGTTTGATGATTTGACCAGGAACTAAACAGGGCCTTTAAAACTAACAACAACATAGGTGGAGGAAGACACTGTTCGGTCTTCACTTCGCTGAGAGATTTATCGGGGCATAATGTCAAACTAAAATGATGAGACTAGGTACAAGTGCCCTCGATTAGTTGCTCTCAAGGAGAAACTTGTACATAAATCGGAGTAGGATAGAGACGAAGCGGGGATTACACTTTGACGCCAGAAGCACACGTTTTTCTGGGTTATTAGCCTCACCTTTGCTAGCGCTAGTACTACCTGGAAGTCTTGATTGTAATGTCAACATGGAAATCAACATGCTATAGTTTTTTTTCTGAAGATAAAACTGGTAGTGAACACAGATGGAGGAAGACGAAGTTGAGTGCTATCCGTCGCCAAGAGATTTATTGTGATGTACACAAAGAATGAGACTAGATACAAGTCTCCTCGATTAGCTGTTGTCAACGAGGAAACTGTACATAAACCAGAGTCGAAGCAGAGGACGGGGCGTGCGTAGACTTGACGCCGAAACTGGCACTCTTTTCTCGGTGGGTTGGTGCTAATTATGCCTCTACTTTACTAGTATTGGCCGTGTTTAGATGTTGGATTTGGGTGGGTGAATTTGGGAGTACGATGTCACATTGTAATCATTGCGCCACTGTAGTATTTTATTTGTATGTGCGAAAAATTGTCCAAAAATTTATTAATTAGGTTCAAAATGTTCGTCTCGCAGAGTACAACAAAACTGTGTAATTAATTTTTGATTTTATCTACATTTAATACTCAATGCATGTTATGACATTTTGATGTGATGGGAATCTTCTTTTTGCATAGTAAATTTGGGAGTAGAAACTTTGGATCTAAACGGGGCCATTATCTTAGAAGCATTGATAATGCCAACTAGAAACGAACGTGCTATAACTTTGTCTGAAGATCACTGGTAGTGAACGCAAGCAAAAATTCTAATATCGATGATGATATCAGCTGACCAACGAACCTGACAAGGACGCGTATGCTCATGCTGTGTCAGTGTCTGTGTATGCGTGTCTCTTTTTTTTTTCGAAACCTGATGCGTGTCGTTGCGCAGCAGACCGATGAGAACTCGGAGAACCCGCACTGGCGCGCCATCGGGTACAGCCCGCCGCGGGACGACGACGAGCCGGCGGCGGAAGCAGGGCGTCCCGGGAAGCGGCCCCTCGACGACGGCGTCGTGGAGACGATCAACGAGACGGACGCGTCCCTGCCGGCGTCGCTCGCGGCGAAAGGGCTGAGGGTCACCGAGGACGCGGCGCGGAACGTGTGCAGGGTCCACTGCGACGTCGCCATCGTCGGCTCTGGCTGCGGCGGGGGCGTGTCGGCGGCGGTGCTCGCGGCGGCGGGCTACAAGGTGGTGGTCATCGAGAAAGGGAGCTACTTCACGGCGCGGGACTACACGGCCGTCGAGGCGCCGTCGATGAGCCAGCTCTACGAGGCCGGCGGGTTCGTCAGCACGCTCAGCGGCAGCGCGCTGCTCCTGGCCGGCTCGACGGTCGGCGGCGGCACGGCCGTGAACTGGTCCGCCTGCATCAAGACCCCCGCCGACGTGCGCGCGGAGTGGCGGCACGGCCGTGAACTGGTCCGCGTGCATCAAGACCCCCGCCGAAGTGCGCGCGGAGTGGGCGCGCGACCATGGCCTCCCGCTGTTCGCCACCGACGAGTACGCCGCCGCCATGGACAAGGTGTTCGAGCGGCTCGGCGTGACGCACGGGTGCACGGAGGAGGGGCTCCAGAACAAGGTCCTCCGCCTGGGGTGCGAGAGGCTCGGGTACAAGGTGGAGTCGGTGTCGAGGAACTCGTCGGAGGGGCACTACTGCGGCAGCTGCGGCTACGGATGCCGCACGGGCGACAAGCGCGGCACGGACACGACGTGGCTGGTCGACGCGGTGAGCCGCGGCGCGGTGATCCTGACGGGGTGCAAGGCCGAGAAGCTGCTGCTGGAGCGGCGCGCCGGCGCCGGCGGCGGATTTTATCTACATTTAATACTCAATGCATGTTATGACATTTTGATGTGATGGGAATCTTCTTTTTGCATAGTAAATTTGGGAGTAGAAACTTTGGATCTAAACGGGGCCATTATCTTAGAAGCATTGATAATGCCAACTAGAAACGAACGTGCTATAACTTTGTCTGAAGATCACTGGTAGTGAACGCAAGCAAAAATTCTAATATCGATGATGATATCAGCTGACCAACGAACCTGACAAGGACGCGTATGCTCATGCTGTGTCAGTGTCTGTGTATGCGTGTCTCTTTTTTTTTTCGAAACCTGATGCGTGTCGTTGCGCAGCAGACCGATGAGAACTCGGAGAACCCGCACTGGCGCGCCATCGGGTACAGCCCGCCGCGTGACGACGACGAGCCGGCGGCGGAAGCAGAGCGTCCCGGGAAGCGCCCCCTCGACGATGGCGTCGTGGAGACGATCAACGAGACCGACGCGTCCCTGCCGGCGTCGCTCGCGGCGAAAGGGCTGAGGGTCACCGAGGACGCGGCGCGGAACGTGTGCAGGGTCGACTGCGACGTCGCCATCGTCGGCTCTGGCTGCGGCGGGGGCGTGTCGGCGGCGGTGCTCGCGGCGGCGGGCTACAAGGTGGTGGTCATCGAGAAAGGGAGCTACTTCACGGCGCGGGACTACACGGCCCTCGAGGCGCCGTCGATGAGCCAGCTCTACGAGGCCGGCGGGTTCGTCAGCACGCTCAGCGGCAGCGCGCTGCTCCTGGCCGGCTCGACGGTCGGCGGAGGTACAGCCGTGAACTGGTCCGCCTGCATCAAGACCCCCAACGACGTGCGCGCGGAGTGGGCGCGCGACCGGGGCCTCCCGCTGTTCGCCACCGACGAGTACGCCGCCGCCATGGACAAGGTGTTCGAGCGGCTCGGCGTGACGCACGGGTGCACGGAGGAGGGGCTCCAGAACAAGGTCCTCCGCCTGGGGTGCGAGAGGCTCGGGTACAAGGTGGAGTCGGTGTCGAGGAACTCGTCGGAGGGCCACTACTGCGGCAGCTGCGGCTACGGCTGCCGCACGGGCGACAAGCGCGGCACGGACACGACGTGGCTGGTCGACGCGGTGAAGCGCGGCGCGGTGATCCTGACGGGCTGCAAGGCCGAGAAGCTGCTGCTTGAGCGTGCCGGTGCCGGTGCCGGTGACGACGGCAGGGTAAAGAGGTGCGCCGGCGTCGTGGCGAGGAGCACCAACCCGGCGATCACGAGGACGCTGGAGGTGCGCGCCAGGGCGACCGTCTCGGCGTGCGGGTCGCTGCTGACGCCGGTGCTGCTGCGTGGGAGCGGGCTCAGCAACCGGCACATCGGCAAGAACCTCCACCTCCACCCGACGGCCCTGGTGTGGGGCTACTTCCCGGAGACCACCACCACGCCGGACCTGAAGGGCAAGACGTACGAGGGCGGCATCATCACGTCCCTGCACAAGGTGGAAGGCGCCCCGGGGGCGCCGGCGCGCGCCATCCTGGAGACGCCGGCGATGGGCGTGGCCGGGGCGGGGACGCAGTTCCCCTGGGTGTCCGGGCGCGACATGAAGGAGCGGATGCTCCGGTACGGCCGCACGGTGCACCTCTTCTCCATGGTCCGCGACCGCGGCTCCGGCGCCGTGCACCTGTCTCTTATAGTGGCGTACCACCTCGACGCGGGGGACCGGGAGGACATGCGCGAGGGCCTGCGCCGCGCGCTGCGCGTCCTGGCGGCGGCCGGCGCGGCGGAGATCGGGACGCACCGCAGCGACGGCCAGCGGTTCGCGTGCAGGGGCGCAACGGAGGCCGCGCTGGAGGAGTTCCTGGACGGCGTGGACGTGGTGCGCGGGCCCCAGTCGAAGGCCGAGGCGTGGAGCCTGTGCTGCACGGCGCACCAGATGGGCAGCTGCCGGATGGGCGCCACGGCCGCGGACGGCGCCGTGGACGCGCGCGGCGAGAGCTGGGAGGCCCGGGGCCTGTACGTGTGCGACGGCAGCGTCCTGCCCAGCGCCGTGGGCGTCAACCCCATGGTCACCATCCAGTCCGTCGCCTACTGCCTCGCCACCGGCATCGCCGAGTCCCTCAGGTGCGACCAGGCTTGTGAAGAGAGCTACTGATCGATAGTACCAGTCGTGCAAGCACGTTTATACCACTTCAAATTGCCCCTATGTATTGCAAAATAACTCCAGAGTGATTCATGATTTGTGTGATGGATAAGCAATAAGAAATTTAAATGAAGCAAATTGCACCTTCAATTTGCATGTCCTGTTTTGATCGCCATGCAACGCCTCTGATGAATCGATTTTGATAGTACAGGACTGATTTATATGAATACTGTAATTTCGACGAGATATTTGTGGAAGGGAGAGCTTATCCCGCGACCGTCGGGCCAAGGAGGAAAAGCGTGACCCTGCTAGCGTTGACTGTGCAACGCCGCCGGATTTGGTGATGACGATGGCGACCGGAGGAGGTTAGGGCTTCGGGGTCTCGAATCACAACTGGGCGACGACTCGTCCATGAATTTCTTGATTAGACAGGTTTGGAGCCGCCGCCGATGGATCTAATGAAATCAGTTCTCGACAGAAAAAAAAACTAGACCGGTGGGGTTAGACCGCCCCACGGTTTTTTATTAAGAAGAAGGAACCTTCTCCCGGTCTAGAAAAATCCCCCGAACCCCGGAAACCGGTGAGGAGGATTTTTTTAAAACAACCTGAAAATTCGCTCCAACGAGGAGTCGAGTCCGCGACCTAAAGGTGCTACTAAAGCATTGTAACCACTAGGCTACAAGCTCTTTCACGAAATCAGTTCTCGACAGTATCGACCGCCCCCGCTGAAAGGGCAATGATTCAAATCTTGAGAGAATGTGAAGCAATCAGAGAGGGGCTCCCAGATGGGATGATGGCAATTAGCAACTATCCAGTGAACCTGAAACCTCAACCAATCCTATCCGCAGTCAACCAAACGATCCCACATGTGATGGGGACAGGTAGTATGGTAATGCAGTGAGTCTCTGTGGGAGTTTAGACAATAAATTTACTGCCATTGTCAGTATTTTTGATGACGTGGCACTGTGTTAATGAAGAAAGAGGTGAATGAGTTTCATGTTGATGAAACTCCATGTACACAGTTGACTAGGCAGCTTGTGTCCTAGAAAACAACAATTGATGAAACTATACATTGAGAGAGAGGTGTTTCATCATAGTTTCAAATACTTTTAGATGATGTGTCACTTTAGGTAATTGTATCCATAAAACTTTCATTGAGACTGGCCTAATATCACACATGCAAAACATAATTTATACGGTTACACCTCAATGGGCCTACATTGCGGTACTACCAAACCAAACCATGACAATTTCAGGGGGCATGTCCAAACCAAACTCTCCGCCCATGGTCCATCAGATTTAAGCATCCATAAAACAATACACTACGCCAAGTTGCAGGACATAATAAAATTCGACATCAATTTTTGTGACTGTTAGATTTTGCAAATCAAGATGCATCATAGCGGTAGCGGGATATAAAGCGTGAAATGTACTCATTAGGGTAAAAGGCAGTAAAGATAATATGGACCTGACATGTAGCTGCCCAATTGCACCGATAAATGATTATTAACATGAGATCACAACGTTTCCATTCCGTTTCGGCACCGGCAAAGTTTAACTGGAAAAACAACTCAAGCCAAAATAACCCCTCTTCAAAAAGGTTGCAGTTCATGACTTCGGGCCTGATCCGAAATCCGTAAAAGAGCACTGCTCATCTTGTAAAAAGAAACTTCAAACTGTTACACTAGAAAGTTACTTGACAGATGCTTTTACAGCTTTCTCTGCCGCATCATCAAGATCTTCTGCAGTGATCAGTGTCATTCCACTTTCCTGCAATACAAACATAAAGATCATCAATGAAGCACCGATGTTGCTTCTTCAAAGAAAAAATGTGGATGTTGTTCAGACAACAGATAACTTTCGGTACAGGTAACACCACCATTATCACCAGTTCTTACCTTAAGAATTCTCTTTCCTTGGTCAACATTGGTGCCTTCTAGCCGAACAACAACAGGAACCTTCAGGTCAACCTGACAAGGGATGGGAAATGAATAATAGTGTTTGGTACAAGTATATATAGCACATAGCATTAATCAACAGGACACTTAGACTCAAGGAACATGCTGGAAATGTGATGAAAATGAACTGGTAAACTAAAGGATCATGTTGGCAAAGAGCCAAAGAATGCCCCCAAATTCCAACTATACATCAGACAAGAAAAAGATAGCTATATTTATTATCGCATTTCCATTTAACTACAAAGAAATCCTCTCCAGCAACCATGCTTAACAATAAACAAGATAGGGAAAAAATATAGAACCAAATTAATTAAAAAAATCATTTGATGAGTTATCCCAAATACTTGAAGAGGAAGCACAAAAAGTTCCAAAACAAGCACTTCTTTTGGGGTGCCTATATTTGGTGACTAAATTATTTTGTAAGAGGACCACAATGGATACACGGCAATTTTATGATCAAATATCAAGAGGCAGAGAAACAAGCTTTAAATAAAAAAAATTCACTTGTACTGTATGTGGAGTGAACTTCTGAAAACAGACATGTAAATGGATCCATCGAGTAAAATAAAGAAACTAATGGAAAAGCCGGCTGTTCCATGAATACATTTGTTCTTAGAAAAGAATATGCCAAAATATTCAGGACTAGGTAGAGATTAAAGATGTACCTGTTTGGCAGCATTTACAATTCCACTTGCTATCACATCACATTTCATGATGCCCCCAAAAATGTTCACCAGAATTGCCTTCACTCTATCATCTGAAGTCAGAATCTTAAATGCTTCCACAACCTGGATAGGAAATTTTATAAGATATGCAGTGTAAAAATATGCGGAGCTATGATGCAAAACAGACACAAGGTTTTAAGGTGGATCTCGATGAACTCCCAATCTCTATCAGGTGATAAAGCTTTGCAATCTTGTCAGGATAAAAAAGGAGTATCAATCAACATTAATATGATATTCACTTCATACCTGACCCTCTGATGCACTTCCACCAACATCAAGGAAATTGGCAGGTGTACCACCATGCAACTTGATAATGTCCATGGTAGCCATGGCCAATCCTGCTCCATTCACCATGCAACCAATCTCTCCATCAAGACCAATGTAGTTCAAATCTGCTTTGGCAGCAGCAACCTGAACAAGTTGTGCCAATCCTCAGAAAAAAAAAGTTCAAAGGCAGAAAGATGTGGAAATGGCCTTCAAAGAAACTCAACAGAAGCGGAGGAAAAAAAAATGTATGATGGAAATGACAAGCAATTCTATACCTCCCTGGGGTCTTCCTGTGTAGTGTCGCGCAGGGCAAATATTTCCTTCTGTCTAAATGCAGCATTATCATCAAAGTTCAACTTTGCATCAGCAGCCACAAGCTTGTTGTCAGCTGTCTCCGCAAGAGGATTTATCTACCCACATTAAGCATCCAAATTAGAATAAATGCACATCATAATATAATCAAAATGAGAGCCATTTCTCACTGCATACCTCCAGCAGTGTGCAATCACACTTGCAGAAAAGTTCGTACAGCTTCTTAATCTGTTCTATTGAAGACTGCCTGTCTGCTGCCTTTAGCGCTAGACCATCAACAACTTTAGCTGCATCCTCATCCGTGATTCCCTTGAATACATCAATAGGAACCTGAAATTACAATCGATTAAATTTCAATATAATATCAACATGTTAGGAACATAATTTCGAGAAGCAAATTGTAAATATGACACAAAGAGGCATATTGAGCCCACAATAAAATTAGAAAACTTAAACTTAACCTTAATAATCATGTCAGGATACTTCTCTGCAAGATCTTCAATACTGGTTCCTCCTTTGCTGCAAGCAATAATGAGCTGAAATGGGAAGATCAGCAATGAGCAATAGGGAAAAAAAACTTGACAGAACATATTGGCTCATTACAAAAAAGAGACTGACAATATGCATCAAGTTACTTTCGATTTAGTTGCTCTAGTCACCAAAATCCACTAACATATTTAAATATCATAAGAAAAATATCACTAATGGAGATTATAAATGAAGTGCAACATAATGTGTTATCTGTGATAAACAGCATACCGGACCAGCAGATTTCCTGTCAAGGGTGATGGCAAAGTACATCTCGTTAGTAAGTGACAGTTTCTCACACAAATAGACCTGTCCAAGAGAATGGAAAAGTGTCAGGAGCTTCAGATTTTCAAAATGCAAAACATATTGCTGACTAAAATAATGATTTTAATACAAGCATACAAGCATGGGCACATGTTATCAGAATTATGTGAAGCTTTTTCAAATGGAAATGCATCGATATCTTGTCATGCATTTTAAAATTATTAATGATTAAATTAAAAGGTTATGGGGAGAGCTAAACATCAAATATCATGTAGGCTGCATGGCCCCAAATGGAACTCCCTCCCTATTATGAATATAAGTCATTTCGGAAATTGGCCTGGCATACAAGGTATACCTTTTGACTAAAAAAATCCATGAAAAATGACAATTATAATAAAAGGGAATACATATAGTAGAAGTACTTCTCATGATAAACTAATAATATCAATCTTATGTTCTTCATTTTTGAATTGATTGTAAACACTAAAAAATATTTGAGCAGAGCCTAAAATGAATTGAGGGAGTACTTTTTATGATAGGGTGCCATGGTTCTGTTGTTACTATGTCACATGAATGTAAGAAGATTGGAGAGCAATTGGATATATGCTCCTATGTGTTTCCACAGGAATAGAATATGTTTTCAGGAAACTGAATAGGACAAAGTATGAACTGAATATATTGTAGAATATCATTGACATAACTTGGTCAAACTTGCTAACTGAAAAGAGGTAAACAAATAATCAGCAAGGTCAAGATCTGAAAATAATGGGTTAACACACCATCAGGCCAATAATTAGTTTTCTCGCAGTTTTACATAGAGTATTGAAACTAATTGGTAAAAAGGCAGAGTGAAACACAGCATGAAGGTCATCATAGTTCAAAGCAAAAGACAGCAGAAGTTCGTAAGTTCTAACCTTGCTCACAATCTTCCCCTCTGGACCAGTTTGCTTCGTGACCAGAATTTGACCTAGCATTTTACCTGCAGAAGAAAACCGTTACAACTCACTCTGTGATGAACACTCAAAACCAAACAACCAAGACTGTCAAAGGAATACACACAGGAATCCTGAAATTTTGCAAAGCTACGAATCCCGTTATGTATACAGGTAGCAATATTCCTAATACATATGGGTCAAGTTAATCCTGCCCACTTCAAACAAGCAGATTTTTCATGGTAGCCAATTTCAGCTCAAAAACATTAAAAACAAATATTAAATCATATGAGATCTGAAATTAAGAACATGCTTATTCTTCATGTGCATAGGATCCACAAAAAAGATTGTCATAAACGGGTACTCAAATTGTAATGACAAAACACAGAAGCCACAATGTCTATTGTCTAGTGACAACAAATGCGTAAGTCATCTCAAGAATTAAGGAATAGCTGTTTTATCTATTTACATATAGGCAGCCTGCTCAAGTTGCAGCAAGCCAGCAATACACAATGAATCCAAGTACTTGATATGCACACACTTACTCGCAATTCCTTCAGCTTCCTCAGCCTTAACAATATGAACACCACCCTTCAGCCCACTTTTGAAAGTGCCCAGCCCTCGGCCGCCGGCAAGAATTTGACTCTTAACAACTATCTGTAATGAAAATACTTGAGAATGAAAATTATGAAATGCTTAATCTTCTTTTAGATTATAAACAGAAAGATATACATATTTGTAATGCTACTACTATTAAGAATATTTTATAACTATGTCACAAGAAGCATGCATACTTCAGAAAGAGATCAGAAAAGCAAATAACACAGTGAGCACAAGTAGCACGTAAGATTAGGCACTAAGGCTGTGTCATAACTTCACTTGCATGAATATACTGAGAAAAGTGTAACTTATCTACGCCAGATATAAAATACTATTTACCCATACCAACTATGAAAATACCTTAAAAATAGTAGCACTTAACAGAAAAATCCATAAATTACAGCATCGGTAAAAAAACAGCAATCATAGATTGCTATCAATACCACAACCGACTCAGTATAAATTCGAATTAAACTACATTATGCTCTAGCAATACCATGACCGTAAGACCCTATCCACGGGCGCCTAGCATTTTACATCCACGGAGTGAATAAGATGAAAGAACATAAGATAAGGATGACATGGCATAGTTCACCTCTTTCTCGTTGGGGAATGCGTTCTTCAAGACGTCCTTGAGCTCCTGCACAGACCCAGCCGCCGCGCCCCTGGGCACGTTGATCCCGTACTTCCCCATCAACTCCGCGCCCTGCAGACCCACACAATCCACAAACCCTAATAAGTCAGCGCCAACCTCCAAAATAGCACCAACAAATTCCACAGAACCCGAAGGAAAATGGGAGGGCAAGCTGCGGGATCTAGGGGGCGCGAGGGCACCTGGTACTCGTGGATGTTGAGGCGGCGGAGCTGCTGGTGCTGCCATCTCCCGGCGACGGAGAGGGCGCGGGACGCAAGCTTCCCGAGCGATCCGCGAACCATGGCTGCGGCGACCTGGGCGGGGGCTGGGCTCCTCCGATCCGGAAACCCTACAAGCGTGGAAGAGGGAGGGACTCGTGAAACGCTTCCTCTGCGGTTTCCTCTTTGGCCCCTTCCTTTTCACACGATTCTCTCTTTCTTGCGGAAGGGTCGTGCGGCGGCGGGCTGCCTGCGGGCCGGGGCAAGTAGACTAGTCCACGTACAAAGGGCGAATGGTCTTCTCTGTGCTGGCATGTGGACCTTGTCAGCGTGGGGCGCAGTTGTCATAGATTGCGGGCAAAATGATGGAAGCGACAACAAGCTGCTCAGGTTTGACTGCATACGTTAATGGGTCGTAAGGCCCACATACGTTTGATGAGTATGGAACCGGCCCATAAACAAAACGATCTAGCGGGCCGCCGGGCCGCGGTAGCAAGCAAATAAACATAGTGGCCTTTCGACTTTCGAGACAAGCTCGCCGTCGATCTCGTCGATGGCCGGAACTGACGGCTATTCAAACCACACCGGCGTTCCCACTCACCATGGTCATCATCCCTATGGAGATGATTGTCTCATGACGGACTAGATTAAGAAATGACGACGAAATAATCACACTTGGGGTCAGTCAACTCTCTCAGTCAAGTCCCCCCAGTTTGCCAAGGGTCGCTAGACCGAGTGGTCTTAGCGTACCGCGGCACCCTGCCGGCCGGGGTTCGATTCCCGTTGGGGTCGGACTTCTACCCGGTGGATTAAAAAAATCCCCTCGTTGTCTATGTGTGCCAAAGTACTGGTGTGTGGTACAGCCCGTTCCGGCCTGTGGTTTGGGTAACTTAGACAACGGCGACTCGGCCTGTGGCTCAGCCCAGGTAATAACGGTGTCCCGGCCTGCAGACCGGCCCAGGCAACGGATCCCCACGGTGTCTGTCCCAGTGTCAGGGCAGGGTCAGGGTTCGGAGGTTTTCTCGGTCTGGGAAACTGAGAGTTTCTTCTTAATTCAATACCGTGGGGGCGGTCTTACCCCCACCGGCCGAGTTTTTAAGTCCCCCCAGTTCTCCCCACCCTCCGGCTCGCAAAAGTCACAAGCACCGACGCGGCGACGCCTGCGCTGCTCCGCCGCACAGCTGCTTCGCCTTCGCGCCCAGCGCCCTCGCTCTTCGTTCCGGGAGGAGCGATGGCCAGCCAAGAGAAGCGCGCCTTCGTCGCCAGCCTCAAGGCCTCCCTCGAGTCCTTCTTCTTCGCTGCCAAGCGGCTCGCCAAGTCCGCCCTCGCGCCCCTCGGCCACGCCTCCGATCGGTGCGCCGGCGTCGACGAGGACCAGCTCCGCCGCCTCGAAGCCAAGCTGCAGCGCGTGCGCGCCGTGCTCCGGGACCCCGAGCGCCTCGCCGGCGGCGGTTGCACAACGAGCGAGTCCGAGGAGCTCTGGCTCCGCGAGCTCCGCGGCGTCGAGTGCGCCATCGAGGACATCCTCGAGAAGGTGCAGTTCGAGGCCCTGCGCGCCTCCCTCGCTGAGGACCTCGGCGCCGACGAAGCATATGATCCGGCCAAGAACCGCGCCAGGGACCGCGAGGTCGGCGCCCTGCTGTCGCACTCGCCGCTCAGTTCGCTCGGCCTAAGATCAAGAAGATCTATACTAAGGGGCTGTTTGGGAGAGCTCCGCTCCATGTTTTCTGTCTCCGCTCCAAAATTCTGTAGCCAAACACCTCCAGCTCCAATAACTCCAGCTCCACAAAAAATATGGATCTAGCGGCTAACTCCAAGTTTTTTTGGGAGCTCCTCAAGGAGTGCTCCAGAAACACTAATTTCATACATCCACATGGAGTTGGGAGAGAATTACCCACCATTGCCACTGGTTACACATCTCTTCTCCGGTACCGGTTCATTTTTTTTCTATCCTGCGCTCCGTCCCCTTTTTTTTTACCGCTGCCCAGGAAAACAAATTTATTAGATGCAACGTTTGCACCAGAGTACACTCTATGTCGTGTCACTGTGTCCTGTGTAATTAAAGTTATAACATAAAATCCAAGGTATTCTAGTCTAGTCTAGTACATCTAGGTGCAGCCAATTTAAGATCAATCGTAGTAGCAGTAGGTGGAGATCTTGTGGCACTGTAGAATTTTGTGTGCCAAGAGTACAGCACCGTACTTTCATCGATTCCCACTTCTCACCCAAAAAATCGACCCTCGCCCCTCGCAGAGGGCCCACCTGTCAGATTGTAGGACATGGAAAGACGCAGAAAAAAGTGAGAAAACAGTGTAAAATGTGAAACTTTTTCCACCTAAGACTCTATCCATACCCACGCGGACATGATATATCCACATTTGTAACCACGTCTATAGACAAGTATTCCGCATTGCTAATAAACAATAGATTAGAGAGATTTTTCCATATAAATAAAGACCAACTATCTCAAAGCTGATGTGCATCTACATTTGAGAATATCTAAAGCTCTACATAAGAGAGCGAATATAAAGTATTTTTAAAAACGCTTCGCACGACTGGTCTGTTTACCATGGTCCACTCAAATATATTGTTTTAGTACGTATGTATCGTCAATGCTCAATGCTCCAGAGGACGGGAGGTCCGGCCGCGTCCCGCCGCGCGCCTGCCGACCTCGTCCCTCACCGTCGGCAATCTCTACGGCCGGGAAGGAGACCTCCACCAAGGCGCTTTTTCCACAACCGTTTGCGGCCACTCTCTTTATCCTACGGTCTCCGGCGCCTGGAGATTCGTGCGAGTCAACGCTGGCTTCCACGGCTGTGAAAAACGCCTATCTCCCTCCGCGCGCTCCAGGTAAAAAATTTTGGCAGATGCATTTTCGACCGGGCGCGCTTCCTTCTCTTTCTCTCCCGCAGCCCTACCTATTCCTGCGCAGGCCGTCGCCATTGCTGCGCCTCCACCACCGCAGCCTGCGCACTCCCCCGCCTCCTCCACCCCGTCTCCATCTCCACCCGTTGCATCCGCCACGCGCGCCCTCTCATCCCCAGTCCCCGCCCACTCTCCCTGCCCTCCGCAGCCGCCGCCGCCACCTCCGCCCAAGCTCCGTCCCCACTGGCTCATTCCCGCGCCGCCGCCGCATAGGCATTCACTTCATACCTGACCCTCCTCTCTCCTCGCTCCAGGCCACCACCAAATCCGGCGCCGACGCACCCACCGGCAGTCCTGTACTCCTCTCCTCTACAATCTCAGTCACACAACATCAACCGCCGCCATTGCTGACTCCCACCTGGTACATTGCATTACTTCCATGGACGAAGTTCCAGATCCCACAAAATGCTACGGCACACCTAATGAGGCACAAGATCCGACTGTTTTTCCAACGCATTCATCTAATCCTTCGGGTTATACTGGATTTCTTCAATCCACAGATCTGCAGTGTTCATATACAAGGTACGCCATTATTGAACAGATTTGTACTAGCTCATGGTCCATTTAGATATTCTTCTCATATTGTAAAAGGTACTACATTACTACAGCAGGTCATGGACGTCAGATTGCAGGTGGGCCTGTTCGACTACAGAAAATAGGTGAGCTGTTTACCTGAATCATATCTTCCTGTGCAGTTCGATTCAGAGTACTATAAAAAATTTATATTGATATGTTTTTTTAACATAATGATTCCAATAAAACATTCATGTACATTGCCATCTCTGTTGTCTTCATAGTCTGTGATGATGTAATATTCAGTAACATTGTTTTCTCCATTCTAAGAATTTTGAGTTTCTTGACAGTCTTTTCTTGCTAGGTTGTCTCTAGAAGCATCTTGTGTATCGCTGTTGTATTCAGATTCATCACTTAAGTTGTATTCAGATTAAATTATCCAGCATTGTGTCAGGAGTCGAATTGTTTGCATTTCATTTGAAAAACATAAATATGTATAAATTCTATAAATTGTATGTCAAACAGTTGGCTATGATAATCACATTGAAATTGTTTCGTTTTAACCATTTCATGTTTGCAAAGTTTTCCATAGGTTTGTGAAGATAATATAAATCTTAGTGGCGCATCAGATGGGTATATAGATTTATCGAGCTGTTTGAAACGTCGCACCGAGATGTCAAACAGATCATAGGTGACACCAACTCCACCAAAGAATTCATTCTTTATATCAGTGCCTTTCCTCTCTATGTAACGAGGAACATGCTTGATCCAGTGCCTGCGATTACAACACATAAATCATTTGAAACGTAGTAGGAGCGGGGATAGTGCCAAATTGTGTTGTGGATTGGTGTCTTACCCTTCCAGCTCATCATCATTAGTAGAACTAGTCCATCAACCCGTGCTCCCGCACGGGCTAACAATTTTGGAAGACATAAGTATTATAAATTCATGAAAAAATAAAAGCACATCTAACTAAAAAAATTTCTTACCTTGTGCATGCATACACTCTCATTGTTGAGTATTCTAATGTAATACTTATATCGATACAAATTTATCCTTATCCAATTGTTATAAATTTTTATCGCTATTGCTCTATGCATTTTTGCATCCACTCACAATTTCTTCACTTTGCATCGCACCTCCATATGTGTTTGATATATGTTTAATTGGACCCGTAATTTGAACTATGTTTACCATGGTAATTATTATCCTTATCACTTCTTGCATATATACATGTATATGTAGCGACACAAATTATGCATGCTTATATCTTAAGTTAAGATTTTCTTTATTAACAATGGCAAAGAATGGATAATTTCGAATCATATATTAGCATACTTTAGGATATTTTTGTTATCGTGACAGATTTAGGTAATTTAAATGTGGATTATAGGCCACTTTAGGGTATTTTCAGTAATGCCGCATGTTGGTAATGTAGATGCATTTTAAGGGAGTTACATTAGCTTATTGTTTATAATGGCATAATTGGGTGAGTTAGATGAAGATCAGGTGTTACTTTATACTATTCTTCATGATGGGTGAAGGTAGGTAATTATCTAAATTTAGATATAGATGTAGGTGCTTACTTTAGACTACTTTAATAATTACAAAGGTAGGTATTTTTCTAGAAATATAGATCCAACGGGTATTATTAACAATGATGATAGAGTCACTGTATTGATATCCGGATGTTTTTGATTTTGGTATGTGAGCATCATTAATAATACCTAGCCATCAACCCAAGCACCTGCATAGGTTAGCGATTTGATGACACAAATAACTCAATGGGATTTTATGGCATTAAATTCTTATGTTACATCAGCAAATTTACTGACGTCGCAAGGTCATTTAAACGGGGGGTTTTATGAGATGAGGGAGAAGTTTTATTCTGATAAAACCCATCTAACTCTGTTATCAAGACTGGACTTGCCTGAATTATAGAAAAATGTTGAACAATTTGTTTGGTGTTCAAGATTTAGGACATAACAAAGTAGTTGGCTCCATTTGCAATAAATTTCACTTTTGGTGTACCAAAAAATTTCATGTTGGTGCACCAATCTACTCCCATCTGTGCACCTCGTCCCTTTTTTTTTCTGCTGGAGTGTTTTCTTATGCAAGTCTTTGTCCTGCTTTTGCATAATGTTGGCCAGAGAACCGAATTAATCATCTATCCTACTGAAGGAGAACGTGTTCTCTAGCTATATCACTGATGTCTTGTTTATTTAATTCCTCGGTTTCGGATTATAGTATACAAAGCGTACCATGTACGTAAGAGGGCAGCAAATAAAAAGCCATCTGCGTCTTCATGTACGACCTGATGTAAGTATGTGTGGGCAAGGGCAAAGGGTTGAGTGCATACCTGGGTCCTCTTTCTATCTGAAGCAAATAAGCCTTGGTACTTCATGCATGCTGTCCATCTTGGGCCTTCTCACCATGGATGCGATACATGACCAATGAAAAGGCAGCAAAAAACAAAGAGCAGTTACCCCTTTTGAGAACCGAAAGACCGATCCTGCACTGAGCTCCTAGTTGAGCATGACCTTTGGGGAATTAATTAACCTAGGAAGATCATCTCTCATGCAAGATTTTGATGTCAATGTCGTCCTTGATGACCATAGAGGGCCCTGACGGTGACATGCCATGATGCCTCGAGATTTTCAGCGGTGAATGCTCCAGATCATGTATGGCAGTCGTGCCGCTAATGGAGAGCAGGAGCATAATAACCCAGGATCCTTCTCATATTCCAATAACTGACGTGAGATAGACGTGCAGCTGCCGACGTTGAGATGACGGCGATCTCCTCACTTTGTGATGGACCCTCTTCCTGATCGATCCTTGCATGGCGCCACAGCCATGCACACATCGGCACCAAGCCTCTATGGTCACACATCTATCTGGCCAGACCTTGCTCAATAGGTTGATCCGTTTCCACAGAAGAGATCGAAGGGGGAAACAAAGAGATCGCGAGGAAGGAGGTCTCGCCCTGAGGTGACCACGTGAGTCAGTTTGGATACGCCGCGGAAGTACCACATGGGTGAGGGATCGAGGGAGGCTTACTTGAGGCGGGACGGCAATCAAGGGCTAGATGCCTTTCTAAGTTCACATGAGATGAGGATTAAGGGCCAGATGTTTTGCTTTTTTGTGGGAATTTCTAGGAATTCTCTATTTTTCTAGCGCATTAGGTGAGGATTAACGCGGAGGCTTCAAAAGGAGCCTCCAATTAGTAATAGTAAGATGCAGCCAATCAAACAAACCTTTTGTTACTGATAGCTCTCTATCAGGGTGATTAATACCCAGTGACCAGTGTGATTTGGCAAACCTGCCCATCCTAACCTTTTTTTTCTGCGCAGGTGATATGTTGTACTCAGCATCGACTGATCTGCAATTCAGGCGAAGACGGCAGGAGGCGGCGGCGGCAGATCCAAGCTCGCGGTGGCGCCTCGTCGATGTGCGGAGGAGGGGGCGGCGGCGCTTCCACGATGATGCAGATGACGGCAGGCGAGGACGGCAGGAGGCGGCGGCGGCGGAGTCGAAAAAGGAGGCGGAGATATAGAAAGAGGGAGTCGGAGGCGGAGGTATAGAGAGAGAGAGGCGGAGACGAAGGCGGAGAGGGGAGGCAGGCCAGGCAGCGACGCCAGGCAGCGAGTCAACGAAACCAAACGCCCAGGCAGATGTAGCACGAATGTTAAAGCGGAATGGACGGTGGGAGATAGCGTGAGTGCCCCCGTAGGGTTGTTGTGTTGCTCATCCGGCATGAGCTCCGGTGTTTATTACCATGATCAACGACGGTGACGTTGTGCAGATCCTCCCGACACAGAAGGGATCGCGCCGAGGAAGCACGACCCGGCCAAGGAGCCTCGCCCGCCGGCCAAGAAGCAGGGTGCCCTTGCCGGCATGCCAGGTATGGTGATGATTTTACTGCTCGTCCTTTCCATTTCGTGGTCCGAGCTAGGAGCGTGCGCTCTGGTGTTTATTACCATGATCGACGACGGTGTTGTGCAGATCCTCCCGACACAGACGTGATCGCGCCGAGGAAGCACGACCCGGCCAAGGAGCCTCGCCGGCGCGTGTACCTATGCCCGGAGCCGACGTGCGTGCACCACGACCCCGCCCGCGCCCTCAGCGACATCACAGACCTCAAGGACCACTTCTCCCGCGAACACTGCGAGAAGAAGTGGAGGTGCGACAGGTGCTCCAAGCTCTATGCCGCGCACTCCGACTGGAAGGCGCACACCAAGGCCTGCGGCTCCCGCTGCTACCGCTACGATTGCGGCAACCACTTCCCCCGGTCTGTAATCTATCCTCATTGCACTGCCCTAGCAACAAACAACGTTTTACAATCATCTGCATCGCAGGCGGTCAAGGCGTCGGCAAGACGACTCTCGCTTCTCTTGTTTATCGGGATAAAACTATGTGCAGATCCTTTGAAGCCAGAGCATGGATGCGCTTATCTGATATATGTGATTATGATGGATTACTCAGATCCGTCGTGGAATCTCTTACTGGTGTCTCGTGCGGGCTCAACGAGCGAGATGAACTCGTGGAACTAGTGAGAGATGAACTCATGGGAAAGAAATTCTTGCTTGTCTTGGATGATTTGCATGAGAATAATGCAAAGATCTGCATACATCTGATTCAACTGTTGGGTGTTGGCGAAAAGGGAAGTGCTGTCATGGTTTACCACACGCAGCAATATGATGGTTTTTGGGTGCCTTGGCTCAGGACATGCTTACAACTTGAAGCCTTTTACGCAAGATGAGTTCCTGAACGTGGCTACACCCGACTCTGTAGATTGCCGATTCTTGAAGAGTACCATTAGCAGAGTTTGTTCGGAGTGTTCTGGCTTTCCAATGTTTGCCAAGGCGATTCATGGCCTTTTGTATTCAGCATTCACTCGGGAGTGTCTCGATCAGTTTCTCGAAGAGTGTCTTGATGATACATTTGACAGTAAGCTGGTAGAGATCTTCAACAAACCATACAACCACCTACACTATCTCTTAGACCTCAGTTATTGCTACTTGCGTCCAAATCAGAAGATGTGTTTTTTATACCGCTCAATGTTTCCAAGGGACTATAATTACAGTAAAGCGAAGTTACTAAGGCTTTGGATGTCGCAAGGATTCATCGAACCAGAGAGAGAAAATGATGGACATGGCGACTGTGAAGAACATGCCTTCGACGAGTTGCTGCGCAGATCATTCTTCGACCATTATCCCTCTAGTGAGCTCAAAGAACATAAGTATCTGATGCATGGGTTATCTTCTCATCTTGCATCGTCGGCTTCTGGTAATAAATTCTTCAGAGCACATGATCACGAGTTGCATCGCATACCACAAGAAGTTCATCACTTATCAATTATTCCCAGACAATTCGATTCAGAAATATACTTCAGCTCTTTCACAGAATTTAGTGAACTGAGCACGTTTTTACTTGTATATAACTCTCAGTTGGAATCTATTGATAGTCAGTTCCATGTCATGGATATTAAGGCACTCGACAAGTGCTTTCGCAATTTTAGATGTTTGAAGACTCTGGATTTGAGCCATACAGATTTAAGGGAACTTCCGGAATCCATTGGTTATGTTACTTCATTGTGTTTTCTTGGACCGAATAACACGAACCTCAGAAGACTACCCAATTCGGTATGCAACCTTCTCAAGTTGCAAACTTTGGAGCTGCAAAATTCAGCTTTTCTTGTGGAGCTGCCAAATGATACCAAGAATTTGACTAGCCTTTATCAGCTTGATGTTCCTCCTGGAATTGGAGGACTAACGAACCTCCGGACTTTAACAACGTTTACTGTTGGAGGTGTTTCATGGAATTGCAAAAGATCTGAACTAGCACATCTGAATAGCCTAAAAGGAAGTCTTCACATCCGAAGTTTGAATAATGTTGAAAATGCAGAGGATGCAAAGGGAGCTTGCTTAACTACAAAGAAGCTCAAGAAACTATCACTAGAGTGGTGCCCTAGTGGAGAAGATGTTGAAAATGACGATCGGATAGACGCTGCAGAACATGTTCTTGCTGCACTCAAACCCCATATTCTCCTGGAAGAACTGAATATCAAAGGTTATTACGGCCTAAAATTCCCTAGCTGGATGGCAGATCTGTCTGACCTAGTCTCCATAACACTTGATAATTGCTATAACTGCGAGAAGCTCCCGACTCTCGGCACTCTTCCGGTTCTCAGATGCCTGTTCATTCAAAATCTTAGAGGTGTTAAACTGATAACTTTTGAATTTTGTGCCACTGGCATCATCAATCACAAGAGCTTCCCAAAGCTAGAGACGCTGAAGATGTGTGACATGTACAATCTAGAGGGTTGGTATGACATATTGAATGGAGATTTCCCTTTGCTTCGTAGCTTGTCGATTGAAAGGTGTCCAAACTTACACTCCATTCCTCGTTTCCAGTTCGTATCGGATATCTCAATTATGTCTTGCAGCAGGCTGAGCTTGCTTGGCTTGCAGTCTCTTCAGACCTTGAAAGTTGGTAACCTGAAATATCGGAAGTGTTTTGCCCTGCAATTCGAACTGCAATCACTTCTGATGCTAGAGGTTATACGCTGTGAACATCTATGTTCCCTGGATGGCCTCAGCCGCCTGCCATCACTCAAGCACCTCAAATTCAGAAATTGTCCAAAGCTCAACTTAGTTCAGGACGAGCCACTTCCTGATACACTTGAAATCGTCGACATCCACAGTAACTGCTATGCGCTCAGCAACTGGCGGCCAAACGGATTTGAGGAGTTGCCTGATGCTAGTGAGGTATATACTGAACTATTCACATTGCTATTGTTACTTGCGTTCCACATGCCTAAAACCTTGAGTTTTCTGTTTCCAGCTTTGATTCCTGACTTCAGTACTTGTTATTCTTGAGTTGTGAATTTGGTCAAGCAGGTTGTAGTGAGGTGCTTTTCAGACTTCACTGGAATGGCCTGTCAAATATTTTTAGATAATGGAAATTAATCCGGCCTTGACCTCAAGGGCTACGGCCAAGTTTACAAACGAGCAGCACTTCCGTCTGCTAACTTAAATAAATAAAACAAAAATACACCATATAGTTTGAAGATACACTAGCATGTAATTCTATTGCTAAATCTCCATCGATGGTGTGCAAAATAGCGCATTGTCAGGACCTCCAGTGTCTGACATGCCTTCTTTATTTCATCTCCATCTTGTTCACGCCTTTGTAGCTGCGCCCAAAACCGGAACCAATATGTTCCTCTGAATAGTACCTGCAAATAAATTTTCATTGGAGATTTGTCAAATATAATATCATTTCTACTTAGCCACAATGCCCAACATAATGAATCTCGCTTCATCCACTTCTTTGGGTTGAGGCCG
>OAMR01000248.1:298555-318234 GCA_900205405.1 Echinochloa crus-galli | reverse complement strand
ATTGATTCTAAATGGAGAAAACATGTACTGGACAATGTTTTGAAATTTAGTTTCCGTGCTAACTAAACCCTGACCTCGATGCAGTTGTCTGTATCAAGCTTCTTCCTTTGGAAGGAATGCCAATCTTCATCTTCACCAAGGATGACAAAAGAGTGGAGGAGTGTGACCACCTAGCACTAGCACTAGAGCACTTGCAGCAGACTAGCAGAGAGAGAGAGATCTTTCTCCATTGACTCCTGCACTGCCCACCTCTCTGCCTCTTTTCCAATGGTACTGGCAGTAGATTTGGATATGGAAGAAAAAGTGAGGATTTCATGCATGGGATCCTGATGGAGATGGTAGGATAGTTTAGTATGTTTTAGACATTTCCAGCAAATTTTGTCTTTTGATTTTGGTCATCAACAAGTCCGGCTGATTGGTTTGCATTGACACAAGAAAAAAAATAGTCCGTTCATCCACGGGAGTGCCATATGAGCCTTGTCAAGCGGATCCTCCGGTACATCTGCGGCACCAGCACGCTCGGCCTCCATCTCCACGGTTCGCCCTCGACACCGACAATCACTGCCTACTCCGACGCGGATTGGGCCGGCTGTCCCGACACACGTCGATCCACGTCTGGGTATTGCATCTTCCTCGGCGACGCCCTGGTGTCTTGGTCGTCGAAACGCCAGCCAACGGTCTCCCGTTCAAGCGCCGAGGCCGAGTACTGCGCCGTGGCGAACGCCACCGCCGAATGTATCTGGCTGCGGCAACTATTCGGTGAGCTCTTCATGCCTGTCCACGCCGCTACGGTGGCGTACTGCGACAATGTCTCCGCCGTGTACATATCCAAGAATCCCGTTCATCATCGCCGGACCAAACACATCGAGCTGGACATTCATTTCGTCCGTGAACGCGTCGCGTTCGGCGATCTGCGCGTTCTCCATGTTCCAACAGCTCAGCAGTTCGCGGACGTGATGACCAAGGGCTTGCCAACACGTTCTTTTCAGGACTTTCGTTCCAGCCTTTGCATCGGCGAACCCGACGCTTCGACTGCGGGGGGGTGTTAACGGCTACTGAGTTGTTTCCCTGCTCCGGTTCTTCAGCAGCGCAGCTCGCCACGACGGACGCCCGCTCGCCAGGCTCGCCGCACGTTTCGCGCAGGACTCGTTCGCCTCACGACTTGCACGGCTCACGTCGTCCACCGCATGTTCATGCACTAGAATAGGATCATGGCTTGACCAGCCCATTGTTGTACATGTATAAATATCAATGAGATCAATACAAACGTTGTTGGCTCTCTCATACTCTTTCAGGGCGGCGGTTGCTTGGATCGAATCGATGAACGCACGCGTGCAAAAATCAAGTCAACGCCACTCTGTAGTGGTGCCCTGCCGTCTTCGGCTGCCGCCGGCTTCCAATCTCCGTTAGAGGAAGAGGGAGGGAGGGACTCGACGCCGGCGAAGGAGACGACGATGCAGTGGTATTTGGTGGTCGCGCTTCTCACCGTCCTCACGAGCTCCCAGGCAACTCCCTAAACCCTCTCTGGTTTGCGCGTTTCATCTTCCTGTTTATCAGCCGATTCGATAAAGAAAGCGGCCCAGACCTGTCTGCAACCCGTGATTAGCCGCACGGTTTCGATTGCTGCGTGCTCTGGGCGCGGTGGTGACTTCCATGTGCAATTTAATTCCCGATTGTTGTCGCCATAACCATATTGGAGAGGAACAGACTTCAGATGAATGTCATCTTGGACCAGCAGGCGCTACGCGGAGGTTTCCCGGCTGCTCATGGCGGGCGGGGCCCGCATCCCCGGCATCGTCAACCCCTCGCAGCTCGGCCGCTGGCTCCGGATTAAGGAGTGACCGGCCGGCCGTGCGCGGCGGGGCGGCATTGCCTTCTGGCTCGCCTCTCCTCGGCGGCTGAGCGGGTTTGTTTGTCCTGTCATTTCCCTTCGAATTTTTTTCGTGTGGTAATTAGCAAATCAACTCCCCGTGTAGAAAGTTTAGTGAAGTTGTTGGATGAGAAACTGGAGGCCGTGTCTTCTTCTCCCCCACTGAAATTCTCTGCATCGGCAAAAATCTGCGATGTAAATGTTCATGATACTGCTTTGGAAGTAGATTGTGAAGTACTCCACATGGTGCTATTACTACTAGTATAATTTGGTTGGTAGCATCAGTGCTTGTCTTTCTACGACTAAAATCCAGCCGCATGGTTCCCATATCTGGAGCAAGGAACGCTGGCAATGGCAATACACGCGATTTAGCCCTGCAAATTAAATGGGACATTTGCTTTGCGCACGTCTCTTCTGATCTCGATGGATCTGTGTTTCTTCCGTGATTCGTTGAGCAATAAAGACGGTGCGTTTGTTGCCAATCTTGGGTTTCTCCAACTTTGCAGGCTCGCGTGTTGGTGCGGTTTAGGCCATTTGATCCACCATCCATTCATCCAAGATCTAGTGGAATAATGCATCCAATCGACATCTCACGCTCATTCTGATTTGCCTTCGTTGATCCGGTTAAGCATCCATGATCCATCTCGGTCTAGAAATGAGAGCGCTCTTAGAATTTGTTCTGTCATTTTAGGCAGTTCATGAACTTGACTTGTTTCCTCAAAATTATAAAAGACACATGGATTAATCCATGGTTCCGGTCTGCTCTGTGCTCGTTCTTCGTCGTCGTCGTGTCGCCTGGAGAGAAAGTCTGTGCTCTCGTTCATAAAAGCTGTAAACAATTCCGTTCAATGGTCATCTCTGCGCGTTGACAACGCCATGGCAGCCACGAGATTAAAATACGCTTAGTCAACGGAATGAACTGTTCGTCGTTTGATTTGTACTACATCAGCTCTAGGAAGCACGGATTATACGTTTACACGGTTTAAAATTCCCGATTTACTATCTAGAACGCGGATACACTCCTCTGTCGATTCTGATTCGCCGCACTCGAGCAATTCAGAACAGAGGACAACGGCGTTTAAGCATCTGCATCGCCCTAGCAGTATCTCTCAGTCTTTACCAAAAGTTCCTTTCACCTCGGACGCAACGCAAGCTAAAGCATCCATGAAAAAAAACGCAAGCTAAAGCAAATCTAATCCACTCGGCTTTTGGTCGGTGTCATTCTCGCCCGAGTGACTCAAAGCTCCCTTTTGCTGAGACGACTTGCTCGAAGCATCGCCTAATGGCCGGCTTTCCAAGCCGAGAGGCGAGAGGCACCCGGCCTAATCTTTTCCATCTGCATCGTCGTGTCGAGCCAGCTCGCGCCGCAAGATATCACTGCATCCGCGTCACGAGCGGCGAGCGGAGGAGTGGCTCGCTGGGCCTCTCGGCGTTCTTCTCCGATAGCGACGTGAGAGGCGGGAGGAGCAAGAGGACGACGCCGCGTAGGACGGACCGAGGCTGACAAATGCTGGCGACAAGAAAGGAAAGCCAAGCCGGTTAATGGACGGAGCAAGCATAGCAATGCAAAGGTGATGTGAAAGAACCATGGCTCTGCTCTGCTATTTCCTTCTTGGGACGATAAGCACCGAACGATGGGCTGCGTAGCCTTTAGGGTCCTGCTAGATGGATCACTAACATTTGCGAGGTAATTTTGGAATCCTGATCGAGGAGGAAATCGGCAGAGTCAGGTCGACGTCACGACGCATGCATGGGGCTCGTTTCCTGTGGACGGCCTCCGCAGCATTGCCGCTATAATTTCGTCGGTCCGGGTCGTTGGGGGACTGTTGGATAGGAATAGTAGGATGCAGTCAGCCGTGCTCATGTGGTACTCGCCTGTCACCTACTCCGACTCTGCTAGACGGGAATGCTGCTGATTGAGATTTAAGTATGGTTCAGAGCCCTGTCGGTTTTTCTTTCTTTTTTTCTTTTTTTGAACGAAAAGCCATTCCCGTTTGTCACGTTAAGGGAAAAGAAAACCCTTTTGTTTGGAACTATATAGTATATACTAAGTGTCTTGACGCGTCAGGTCAATGCAAGCAGCGGTCTCATAATTCTCTTTCCACGAAATATCTTGGTTGTTGATGAAACGATGCAAAAATAGCATTGGTAAGTGCTTTGGCCAAGCCATCAACGTCGTCCATCGTGATGGGCGGCCGGGTGAGTGGCTGACCCACCGGCCGGCACTCGATCGAAGTTTCAGTTCAGCAGCTGTCAGTTGGGTCCCGTCGTCTTTGCTTCGATTCCACACTATACTACACCTGTGGGAGTTTTTAGGAAGCATCTACTATGTTAGTATACAAACACGGTTCGTCCTGTTCGTTTGGCTGGTGGCTGGTGGCTGGCGTTGGTTTTTGCTGAGAGAAAAATACTGCTGGCTGGTTGGTGGCTGGTGGCTGGCGCTGGTTTTTACTGAGAGAAAAACACTGTTGGCTCGCTGGAAACAATCCAAACGAACAGGACGGACGAGACTGAGAGCTGAGCCCGGCATTTGTTTGAAGCTTAGAGCCACACACGTATGGAGATTCTGGAGTTCAGCAGTAAGCACCTATGATTCCACCGGTAACGGTAGAATGATTTATTGATTTTGTTTTGAGCTCAGTAACGATATTAAAAAAATGTCAACACACAGCAGGTGTTTCTTTCAAAAACACACAGCAGGTGTTCCAACATGTACGCACAGCAGAGCAGTAGAGAGCCGCATGGGCGCGGCAGAAACATGCAGCATGAAACTCCAGCAAGTCTGCTTTGCGGTCCGCCCCGCATCATGGCCGTGGCCGCGACCGAGTGAGACTCAAATGTGTTACGCGGAAGTCTTGCCATTGCCAGGCAGCAAACTGAGAGGAAGTTGGCCGGCCGGAGGCTGCGGCCACTGAGTACCGACCCACCGTCGACCATGACTTTTGTTTAGTGCGAATCGTCGAGGCCATGCCATGATGGAGCTAGACCTGATCCGATCCGTGCCTGCATGGCAGTATGGCATTGGTTAACTTCGCGGCAGGTAAGGTCGCCATCGCCTTTTGGGCTGAAATCTTTCTCCAAAGAATTATACCTATTTTCATTTGTACTTCTCTCTTCCTCTCAAATTGTACCTCTCAATTCGTAGGTTAGTAGACTAGCAAATATGCTCGCGTCCTATCTTCATTATACCGGCGATGACGGCGCTGCTGTTTTAACAATGAGGAGTTCTGGTTCATACTTCATAAGACATGTCACCTTTGGTTACCGTATATTTTGATGTGAGTAGTCCTGAATTCGGACTGTTTCGTCAAGCGTGGTTTGACGAAAAAAGAGCTTGACATATGGGATTCTAGGAAAGATAATATTTTAATGACCGATGAATCTGTCGATTGTCGAAAATTTTACGAGGACACTATACTATCGAGTGGAGCGAGGACACTCGAGCATCGGTTCGTTCCATTCATATGGCTAAACCAAATTAACCACTAATGTTATATCCAAACGGCATACACTAATGTAACAAAAAGTTCTTTTTTTAGGAAAACTTCGATTTACACTCTATAGACAATACGATAGTCATATTTTTCTTATCTCAAAGTACAAACCAGACACCAAAAGCCATCCATTTGTCAAAAGTCCTTCAGTAGTTTTAAAGGTGGTTTTCTATTTTCAAAAGGTTTAAAAAATATGATTTAATTTAGAAAATCACAACTAATTTATTTTAAAAAAATATCTAAAATTGGTACCAAATTTTCTATAAGAATACAATCCATCTGTTTGTGCTCTTGGAGTCATTCATAACAATTATATGCATGTGTCCTAGTGTGTTAGTGCTTTTAGTTATGCATGTTATTTGATTTAAATTATTATTTTCGCATGGTATTGATTAAGGCTACAATAAGTCCAAATGTAGAACTATTAGATAGTTACATTTTTACGAAACTTTTGGTATAATATTCAAAATTTTATTATTTAAAATAAATTAGTATAAAACAAAATTCTATTAGGCATTCTGTAAAAATAAGAAACTATTTTCATATTTTTCTGAGCAAAAATGAATATTTTAAGATCAAACGAGACTCGGATGTATAATTGTGTATATTTCATAAGGAAATAGTATATGTAGAAGAAAATACTAGATAAAAATGGTAGTTATTAGAAAAAACAAAAAAAGAGTCCATAAAAATTTAATAACTATAAAATTGGTGATAGAATATAGATCATGATTTTGGAAAAATAAGTTTAAATAAATTTCATAATTTTCAATCACATAATTTTTCTAAGAAAAAAGTTATTTTTTGAAAAATTCATTTCACAAAAATCTAATTATTTAAAGTTAGATACTAAGAGATAGAGAATAATTCTAGAAAAATATGAAACTAATTTCGTATTTTTCAATTTAAAGCGAATTTTCTATAATTTTTCTAAAATGAAAACATATTTTAGGATTCTTAATTGTATATTTTTCTAAAAAAAATAATATCTTTTAATAAAGTCTATTTGACCCCTCGTACATAATGCATGCATAGTCTAATTTATCTCTCTCAAAATCAATGTAGCACCACGTATTACGGTTGACTTGATGCTATATCATCATACAAAACTATATTTTGGCTCCCCACTACCTGATTTCTCTCAACCCACATCTTGCCACGTCATCCGCTAACGTCAGCACCATCAAAACACACCTACCCCACCAAGCCCGCTCGCCTCGTCTTCCCCGGTCCCCCACCCGCGTCACCCCCTCTCCTTCCACCCGACGGACCTCGTGCCGCCGCCGCCTCGCCTTCTCATCTCCCTCCCACCCGCCGTCTGTACCCCCTCGCGTTCCACCGACGCGTCGCCGCCGCCTCGCCTCCCCACTGATCCTTATCCTCACCTCCTCCTACCTCCATAAATCGCCCCATCCCGTGCCGAGTTCCTCCACATCACGGGACGTGCGGACGGCGACCTCGACGGCCGTGTTAACGGCTACTGAGTTGTTTCCCTGCTCCGGTTCTTCAGCAGCGCAGCTCGCCACGACGGACGCCCGCTCGCCAGGCTCGCCGCACGTTTCGCGCAGGACTCATTCGCCTCACGACTTGCACGGCTCACGTCGTCCACCGCATGTTCATGCACTAGAATAGGATCATGGCTTGACCAGCCCATTGTTGTACATGTATAAATATCAATGAGATCAATACAAACGTTGTTGGCTCTCTCATACTCTTTCATGGTATCAGCTTGCACGGTCTGATTCTCCCTACCGTGCCCCCTCTTCTTCCGCTGCTCTTCCTGCTCCCCCGGCGCCATGGACTCCAACCCTCTGTTCGAGTTCGGCCTTGAGCCATCTCTCCATGACTCTGCCTCTGTCTCCTCTGACTAGAAGACTCGACGCCGGCGAAGGAGACGACGATGCAGTGGTATTTGGTGGTCGCGCTTCTCACCGTCCTCACGAGCTCCCAGGCAACTCCCTAAACCCTCTCTGGTTTGCGCGTTTCATCTTCCTGTTTATCAGCCGATTCGATAAAGAAAGCGGCCCAGACCTGTCTGCAACCCGTGATTAGCCGCACGGTTTCGATTGCTGCGTGCTCTGGGCGCGGTGGTGACTTCCATGTGCAATTTAATTCCCGATTGTTGTCGCCATAACCATATTGGAGAGGAACAGACTTCAGATGAATGTCATCTTGGACCCAAATTTTTTGTCAGGAAGTTTGGTGTTTGTTGTGTTGTATTGTTGTGAGGTACAGGGGGTCCATTTGGTGGAATTGTGGGATGGGAAATGATCTGGATGTGACTATGTGAGTTCGTGAGTGAAAATTTCTATTTCAAGCGAGGATTCATGGTCATTGAGCAGTCAAGGGTCTGAGGCTGGAACGTTGCTCAAATGTTGTTGTTTGACTTGGTTTCTTAATTCATCATCAATCTCCTGTGTTAATGTTACCCTTTACCTGATTGTGTGCAGGGAATATTGACTACTCTCTCCCAGATCAATGGCAAATATAAGTATGACTATGCAACCATTCCCTTCCTAGCTGAATCTTCAAGGTACAGATCTGCAGTTGTGTTCATTCTTAAGCTGCCATACATGAGGTGTTTCGCAACCTTATACCCATTGATTCTAAATGGAGAAAACATGTACTGGACAATGTTTTGAAATTTAGTTTCCGTGCTAACTAAACCCTGACCTCGATGCAGTTGTCTGTATCAAGCTTCTTCCTTTGGAAGGAATGCCAATCTTCATCTTCACCAAGGATGACAAAAGAGTGGAGGAGTGTGACCACCTAGCACTAGCACTAGAGCACTTGCAGCAGACTAGCAGAGAGAGAGATCTTTCTCCATGGACTCCTGCACTGCCCACCTCTCTGCCTCTTTTCCAATGGTACTGGCAGTAGATTTGGATATGGAAGAAAAAGTGAGAATTTCATGCATGGGATCCTGATGGAGATGGTAGGATAGTTTAGTATGTTTTAGACATTTCCAGCAAATTTTGTCTTTTGATTTTGGTCATCAACAAGTCCGGCTGATTGGTTTGCATTGACACAAGAAAAAAAATAGTCCGTTCATTGTAAATGCATGGTACTTCGTCAATAACTGTATATCTATGGTCCTCTATTATTTATATGGTCCTGTTATCTATTAAGTAAAATAAAATTTATAGAATAATTTACTTTCATGTCAAAAGGCTGAAAACTTTACAAATACAACAAATAATCATATAAAATTATGCAAAATATCCCGCAGCAACGCGCTGGGAATTCACCTAGTATAAAATAAAACTGAACTGGTTTCGTATGAGGGAGGTTATATGTCTGATCTTGAGTATAGGGAATATGTTTCAGAAAATGCAAACTTTTTGCTATCCAAAATACCATCAAACAACACCTGGCCTTTTTAGCCCACAGCTTCGACGCCGCCATCCTTTCGATAAAGGCGGTGGGCTGGGCTGCTTCCGTCCGGCCCGCCCGACTTTTCCGGCTTCCGTGCCCTTCGTCTCTCGCGCAGGCGCACCCGCAACAGTTTCCTTCCACCCCGTTCCTTCGGGCGGCCAGAGGAATCGAAGAGGGAGGGAGGATGGCTTCCGACGGCCACCCGCCGGAGCCGGGGAAGAAGGGTGATGTCGCCACCGCCGCCGCCGCCGGGCCTGGGGTCAACGATCTGGATGACCCGCAGTTCATGTGCTGCGTCTGCCTGTGAGTTTGTTGCCGATGCGACGTTCCCTTCCCCTCTCCCACTCCTCCCATGTCATCGGATGGCTGTAGATTGCCGATGTATGCTGGTGCCGCTCGTTCTCATCATCTACCCTTAAATTTTCTGGAATCTGGACCATCGGCATGCTAGGTTTTGTTGGTTGTTAGATTGTCTCACAAAAATTAGAAACACCTGGGGCTAGACCACGCTGCGTTGTGTCAAGGGCCTGTTTGACACAGCAAACTGCTCCAGCTCCGAGACTCACGTTGGATCTGCAGCTTGTACACTAAATTGAATGATTTACACATTTATGTTTAGTCTAAATGATTCATCTAAGTTATCCCTACGCACCTGCAGCTCTGGATCCAAAATTTTCTGGCTCTACAAATGCCCAGCTCTAAGAATTCGTTGATCTGTATCCCTGCCAAACACCACCTAAATCATTTTGAGGTTGATTGTGCCAGTGCCCAGGAGGGAACATTTTACCTCCCAATGCTCTCAACCAAATTACCCTTTGTGTAGTTTCATTAACAGCAGTTTTGGATCATTAGAACGCTGAAAAGGTGGGAGAAATCTGTTTGTAATTTCGTTACCTATCTGGGAAACGAAATTCGGGTTCGCCCGGTATGGAAAAAAATGTACTCAACCAAATATGTGTAAATGGTCCATAATTCCATATGCAGATGTTTGCATCTATGCAAAATAAATGTGTATGCAGCTGGCCTAACTAATATCTATGGCAAAAGTCTGTATGTAGGAATATCATAACAGAACCCGATTGCTCTATTATGCCCGAGCATTTTGGGGGAGGCTGGCACCTGAATTTATAGCCAAAGATCTGTGCCACAATTTTCACTCTGGTGCTTCTTCTCCTAGGGTTTGATAACGGGGGACCAGCAGTGAGCAGAGTTGGGGTAGGGGTGTTGTTGGATCTGACCTCAGGACTTTCCAGCAACGAGTTGGCATGTGTTAGGTTTGGGGACAAGGTGCGACAGGATGATCCCTAGGGCAAATATACCCCCAAGACTGACTTGGCGAAAATTGGAGAACCAAACCAATCCTGCTTCCACTCCCTTGGTGACATGTGGGCTAAGCCACCCATCCCTCAAAAAATTAGGATCTTCCCATCCTTCATGCAAACATGCTCTCCCACCCTACCTTATTCCCGTCGTAGACGGCCCCTTGACAGAATGTGGCAATATGTTCACAGAACGATGACCAAGCACCAAGCAACAAACATGCATTGGAGGTGAAGTGAGTCAGCAATCTCAACGAGTCCAATGCCTTGTGGGACAATAGTTCGTCAACCAATCATATCACAACTGCAACTAATCGAATAGTTGCTTCTGCAAACTTAAATTGAATATCCGACGACAAAGCTGTCTGTCTGTTGGGTTCATGTGGTGCCTGCTCTTGTTGGGCGTCACAACAGTACCGACCCCCACATTGCAGTTTTTGTATATCTCTAAACAGCATGGTAGGTTGGTAGCACTGAACTCTCTGTGTAAAACACATAAACCTTTTCTTTTCTTTTTTTTTTGTTCCGTCTATTTGATTTGCATTGAGTTTTGGGGCTTCAGTTCTGCACAAATGTACAGATGGTCTCATCTTTTTACTTATCTGTTTTGCAGGGAACTTCTGTACAAACCAGTTGTTATCTGTAAGATTTCTTTTTTTTGTATTCACATTAGAGCAGCTTGACTATGCCATATCTTTAAAACTCATTTATCATGTACCGGTGCAGCATGTGGCCATATGTCATGTTTCTGGTGTGTCCACAAAGCTATGCATATCTACCAGGAATCCCATTGTGCTGTGTGTCGGCAGCCCTATGAACATTTTCCGAGTATCTGCCAGCTCATGCATCACTTGCTTCTAAAGCTTGAACCTGTGGATTACAAAAGGCGGGAAAAAGAAGTACTAGGTAAGTGTTATATGTTTTGTGATATAACATGTAAAATATTGTTCTACGCTGAATGGAAACTTCACGCGTTGTGTTCTAAGTACAAGTAGCATTTTCTAGATCGGATGTTCTTACATATTTAAGTCTTGTTATTCTACTTTTATGTCGTTCAGATAGGTTTGGAGAATCGCAGCTTCACCCATCAATTTCCTTTTATGAATTAACTCTATGTTCATTTTGCGCTTTATTTCAGAGGAAGAGAAGAGTATGCAAACACACTCTCCCCAAATAATTGAGTTTCTAAACTCCAAGAACAACGGTAAGAATTGTTCCATGATATCTAATAAGACTAGTATTTATCTCCATTTCTATTACTCTCATAAATCTTAAATACGACGCACCACTTTTTTTTTGGTAAGTTCGAAATGACGGAGAGAACAGAAATGAAGACAGTAAAACTAGACCTCGACAAGAAGTTTCCTTGAACGGAAGCATTGCGGATGAGCATTCGAAGAAAATTAAGTTGGATGATGTTTCATGCCCTCTCTGTAAGGAGATGCTGTATCAACCCGCTGTTCTTAATTGTGGTCATGGTAAATTCTAATTTCAGAATAAAAATCCTTTTAACTTGTTTTGGAGACATTAACTTATGTTGGTTTTGTGATAGTGTACTGTGTATCCTGTTTGCCCTCCTTGATTGAGGAAGCACTTGAGTGCCATGTTTGTGGAAGTCCTCACCCTGGAGATTTTCCCAATGTCTGCCTGGACCTTGATCATTTCCTTGAAGAATATTTTCCATCTGAATATGAATCGAGAGCGCAGAAAGTCCAGTCTAAGAAGGGTCAATGTGATCCTGCAGGATCATCTTCAGGTAAGATTTTGTAGCCAAGCTCTACCTCACTTCTCATATTACCTTTGATGCACTGGTTAGCTGTTGGAATTCTTCGACTAACAGTAACCTATATAGGGTGAATCAGAAACACATACCATGCATGAGATTCAGTTATTCCTTCTATTAACTTGATCCGATAGTGTTAAGCTATTCCCTTGCTAGTCCAGCCAATGCTGTGCCATTGGCTAGCCATTATTTTCCATATGAAGTTGTTTGCCCTCGATTAACCACGACACCACGCTAATGGATGGCAACCAGTAGTGTCCTTATAATTTTCTCATTTAATATGAGTACCAACAGTCATGCTTAGACCTCCAATTGTTACATGATTGACTGACAAGGCTTACTGTTCACGTTGTTGAATAAAAACAGATACATTTCATGCTGTAGTCTGTGTAAGGAACTCTTTGTAATATTGGGGCATGTGGGTCTTAGTCTTAGTTTATGGTGTAATTTCACTTAGTGCTCCAGCAAATTAGTTTATTGTTTCAGTTTTGGTTGACTTCTAGCAATAATGTGATTTAAGTACCTAAGATGGAACTTGTATAGTTGTATACTGATTCACTTTTTATCCATTTCAACCTTCCACACAAAAAAAATCCATTTCAACCTGATGAGTGACGTATTAAGTTACTAACATGTAATAGCTGTCTTAGTCATTAAAACTTTCCATTTAGAGAGTACCAGCATATTGGATTTGCTTATGTTAGTTTGTAGGTGAGGGGAGAGAGTTATCGCTATGGTCTGTTGTGAGTGAAGAGTTATTATTATTGGTCACTCAGTCGATGCTATCATCCAGTGTGTAGTTGGAGTCTAATTTTTTGAGTTGTGTAGATCTACTGTGGTTGTAGAAATAGCAATTTAACCAACACAAGACACTAGTTATTTGCATGCCATAGCTGCACACTGGCAACTAGGCAGTTGCAGGGTCCACTACTACAGGGGTGTGGAAGCACCTCCTACTGATTAGAAGTGTTGTAATTGGTGTCTTGGATAACTCTTTAAGGGTCTGGGTTATTTGAATCACTTTCAAATGGCCTAGATACACGTGCAAGATAGTTTTGCAACCTTTTTTTTTGTCTTAATGTAAAAATGTGTGGACTTCATGATGCTATGCAATCTGACATCCTAATTAAGTTCTAAAAGTGAAGGAATGAAGTCCATATTGATTATTTAAAATCCTTTCCCCTTTTCTGTAGCTAATTCTGTTTTTGTGCTATTTAGGTAAAAGTTCAGAAGGAAGCAGCAGGGCACAGCATGATGAGGACCGTTTTAATGTTCACATAGGAGTTGGATGCGATTCATGTGGGGTATGTATGAGTTGTAAACTTTTTTTTTTCCAGTTTTGAGCTTATCAGTACTTGGTAAAATATGAACTCACCGGGGTTCTATGCTTTCTAGCCCCATTTGACAAAAGTTAGCTTCCCCTATCTCTTTTGTAGGAATCAGATAGCAATGCTCATTCGTGAATAGCATTTCATGCTTCCGCTAACCTTTACTGATAGAGTAGATAGAATGATTTCTTTGGTAGATGGGTATAGCCAGCATGATCAGTAATAATGTTACTCAAAGCTGGTATTAACTTATACAGGCATAGTTATAGTCAGCAACATGCTAAATGTGTAACCAGTCTAGTATGTAGTCTAATGTAGTTGCCTTTCAATTTTGGTCCTACAGGCTAAATACTAAGTAGCTTCATGATGCTTGTTGTTTACTGTAGAGAAAACTACTTTGTGCCTTTTGCTTCTTTAGAAGTTTATTTATTGATATTTGTTCTTTTTAGCTGCACAAAATAGCTGCATTTAGTTCTGTTGACTTTTTAGAGGGTCCCAGCCATAGCATATCGAGTTGATGCTGTAATATTCGTCTTCTAGCATTTGACTTTTTCTTGGGCAGAACACAGTTTTAGCTTATTGTTATTGATGGTATTTTGTTTAACTGGTCATTGTTAATACCTGGTTGTATGAGCTTAATATTAAATCAGATGAGACGGATATGGCATGTTCATATCATGCATTGAATTATTCTCATCATTTTGCTAAGATGAAACCTGCAATTCCTATGCAGGTGTATCCGATACGTGGTAAGAGATACAAATGCCAGGACTGCACTGAATTAATTGGCTTTGACCTTTGTGAAGCGTGCAACAGCTTGGGTTCAAAACTCCCTCCGGGGCGCTTTAATCAGCAGCATACCCCTGACCACAGAATGAAGCTTGACAATTCGTCACTTTATCGAAGGCTCCTTGAAGAGGTGATGATACAAGGGGGCGCTCCTCCTGGCGCGATAATGGAGCTATTTTTTCACAATCAAGAAATTGAGGGCGGCAATGACGAAGGCCCGGTTGAGGAGGTCATTGAAGAACTGGTTGCTCCTGGCGCAATGTTGCATGTAGCCGTTGATGATCCAGAAATGGAGGGCAACGACGAGGAGGATCACGAGGTTTAGACTCTTGAAACAAAGCAGGTGCTTCTGAAGTTCTGAGCTTGGACCCATTGGTTTATGTTGCTGGGGGCAGATACATGTATATAATGTGAAATGGAGGATGGCACAAGGTTCACGATGCCTGGTTTATTCTCCTGGTTGTCTAGGTACTGTACTGCTAGCAACTGGCCATATGAATTCTCCCCTGCTTCTGTAAATCAATCCGTTCGAGTGTTTGTTTCAAAGGAAATTGAAATAAGGATATGCATAACTACATTGGAGACGAATTATTCCGCAGCTTTTTAATGTTTCTGGCTTGTATTGAGTGTACGTATATGCATGCGTGCATGTTCAGTTTTCCGTAGACACGGGGCGGTGTTCTATTCAATCTCTTATCTGACTCTGGAATTTGAGTTGCACAATGACGCCGGGTGCTTTGCGCATAATGGTGGGTGTGATTGTGTGCGTTCATAATTATACTCAGAATTTATTTTGTGTGAACGAAAACGAGCTAAACTGAACGCTGCGTGTGGTGCGAGTCGTGCGGCAACGCTTCTCGTGAATCACTGCAAATCCGCCGGAAATCATCGTAGTCGCTTCGCTAGAAAAAATACGAATACTCCTGTCGAGTGGAGGATTTGAACCCACCTGAGTAAGTAGGTTCATCTCGAGGCAACATACAAACATGCTCCATGACTATTGCGCGGTTTGCCGCAGCATGCATACACAGTTTCAAGCCAAATTACCTGAAACACAATTGTGGGGTCATGGTGAAGTTTATGATGGACCAGTTGCCTCGCTGAAAATTTCTCATGAACAGAATCACGATTCATGACAATAGGACAACATCATCTGAAGCAGAACTGCAAAATCCTTATTTCACACATTGTACAAATCAATCAACGCGAGGGAGGCACAACACCTGTGTATACAACAATAACAAGAGAAAAAAATAAATCACAACACCGGCTGCAACACTCGTGCTAGCTCTGGTGGTCCTCGACTCATGAACTCTGGGCGAATCGGTCGGTTCGCCACAGATCGATCACGACACCGAACAATCCCGCCTTAGAAGAAAAGAAGAAGAACAAATCACGGAGCGAGCCGCGCGCGATCGTGAACCCTAAGCAACGACGTGCGACGGCCTGAAGCAGCGGGCGATGTGGATGTGCGGCAGGCTAAAGTGGTGGTGGTGCCCGTGCGCCGGCGACGCCGAGGCCTCCACCGCCCGCATGAACCGCTCGACGCCGCAGGGGACGACGACGGCGCCCTGGTGCTCGAACCCGTACTCCTCCCGTGACTCCCCGAGCAGCTCCAGCATCCGCGGGTGGCCCAGCTGCGCCACGGGCACCGCCACCCGCCGCGGCTCCTCCCCTCCCTCCCCCTCCACCCAGAACGCCGCGCACCCCTTGGTCACCGCCGCCGGCGCCGGCGCCGCGCCGCCGTCGTGCCGCGACGGCGTCCCCGCCAGGAGGTGGGCGCGGGCGCCTTCCTGGGGCCGCTGCTGCGTCGCCGTCCTCATCCTAGATCTCTTCCCGTACGCCGTGCGCGTGCTCGCGCTCTTTCTCTCTCGCCGGATCGACTTCCGCCGCCTCTCGATCGCGATCGGTGGCTGTCGTCTCGTCTCGTCTCCCGCGGAGATGGAGGGGGGATCGGCGGTGAATGGTGATGGAGCTGTCTCTTATACTTGATGGCTGGGGCCTTTTATGCGTCGCGTGCGTACGTGCGCGCTTTCCGTTCGTCTCGTGTCCGTGTCGAACTCGCGATCTCTGGAATGGCAGGCAGGTCCGTCGGATTCGGATTCCTTCTTTTTTTCGGCCCTGCCACGTTCCAGATTCGTTTCGGTAGACCCACACGCGAGCCGTTGATCGGCGGCCTGGTAATGGCCCATGGACCTTGAGCCCGTACCCTGAGGGCGTGCAATACCCAAGAAGATTACGAAGCCCGGTCCGGCGGCGCGCGGTGGCGATTTGCGGAGAACATTTTAACGTCCGGAAGGAAGAGAGGAGGAGCTTTCGCAGGTCACTGTATAGTACGTCCGGGAGACGGTTAGCACACACCGTACTGCACGTCTGCACAGTGCTGGCGCGCGTGTTTTCTCTTCTGGTAATACAAATGGCTGTGCGTGTCCAAAGGCAGCCACGACTGAAGAACTGGGCAATGTATTTTGCGCCCCGTGATTTTTTTTTCTCGTCTGATGATCCCGAAAGCTAGCTGCCAACCGCACGCCATTCATTTTGTTCTGTTTTTGTTTCGTCGATGGAGCAGGGAAAAGCTTCAGCGGTTGGGGCCTGGGCCATACGGCCATGCCTCGCCGCCTCTCTCGCTCAGCTGACACACGCTTCCCTCTCCCTTCCCCTCCGTCCACCGCCCCTGAAGTCTCAAGATAGTATCACACACATCAATCACCACCACTTGCAGGCCGTTTCGTTGCCTGCCCCCGCCCGCCCACCGGCTCGCCCGTTCGTTTCCTTGCGCGGAACACGACAGCCCCGCACGCCATCCGCGCCGGGCGCGGGCGCGGCGGGCACGCCGGAACGCATGAGCGCACCTGTGGGCGTGGGAGCGGAACGTTTTTGTTGCTGTGGCTACTACCTGCTACGGATAGGAGTCGTAGGCTCGTAGCGGCCGGCTGCCACTCCCCCATACGGAGCGCGGACGGAAGCACGGGCGGGCGCCGCGAGGTCTCCGTCACCGTCGCCGCCTGCCCGGGCGGGGCGGGGCGGGGCGTGGCGCGGTGCGGGGCCTGGCCTGCCTGGCTTAGCAGCCGCTGCATTTAACCGCGCCGCGCATCGTCTCGTACGTCGTACACACATGGGGCGGGCGTCCGGCTCTGGCTCTGGCTCTGGGAGTCTGGGTGGCCGCTGCGCTCTCGCCGGGCGCATCAATGCGCGGCGTCAGCGCCACGGCCCGCGGTACACTGGAGACGGAGGCGGAGTAGGGTATCCCGTGGGCTGTGGCCGCCCGCCTGGCCTGGCCGCGGCCACACGTGCCGTGCCGCGATTCGCGAAGCCTGCGCGGGGGGCCCGCGCCCAGATGATGACGCAGACGGCGGCAGAGGTCAGCCGAGAGAGGGCCCCGCGGGCAGGCTGCCAGTGCCAACTCACAGGCACCGAGCGGAAAACGGGGGGAGAAACAGAGAAAGAGACGTGCGTCACGCCGCCACCCCACCCCACCGCGCCCTAGCTGCCTGCTTGCCTGCGCCGCGCCGCGCGGTTATATAACGCAGCCAGGAGAAGGAAGGGGATGCAGAGCGCTTGGCGAGGGGCGCGCTAGCTCTACCTTGGCTCGGGGGTGAGGGCGAGTGAGTGACCACAATAGCGTGACGTGAAGGAGCTAAGCTAGCTAGCAAAGGAGGAGCATCGATCTCGCCATGGCCACCAGGCCGGGCCCTTTGACCGAGTGGCCGTGGCAGAGGCTCGGCAGCTTCAAGGTGCGTGCGCTTGCCTGTGCCTTCCATACATACCACACACTGCTGCTAGCTACTCCTCTCGTATTCGTCTTGGTATTCATTCTTCCTTGGTTTTACTAGCTTTCTTGAGATCCGTTCGGAGAGCAGAGAGAGCGTGGCCGTGCTCCGGCTTTGAGGACTCCGTCGTCTTGTTTGGTCTAGCGTCGTACGGAGTAGCTCTGAGATTATTCATCGTCGTTTGGGCTTCGTCTTTTTTTTTAAAAGTACTGTAATGTTTGGTCTTCGTCTTCTTCCTTGGTTTTATTTTGCTTGCTTGAGATCCGTTGAGAGTGTGGTCGAAAAAAAAAGATCCGTTGGGAGCGCGCGCGCGCGCGCGCACACACACACGTTTGTTCTTTGATGACTCTCCATCGTTTAGTTTATTTGCTCCCGCGTAGGGTAGTAAGTTTCTGAGCTTCAGCAAGGACCAAGGAGGAATGAGGATGTGTCCTTCAGTGGTTGCGGACAGTAACATATAATATATGGCTTGTGATTTGTGAGTAAGACGGCATTGTAGCTAGTGCTCATTGTCTAAGTACTTCTTTGAAAGAAGGTAATGATGTTGTTGTATCATCTAGGACGCTGTTGTTTTTCTTTTTTTCAAAAGCGGATTAGCTACGACACTGTTCTTTTATTTTTTTTTTCAAAACCGGATCAGTTAGGACGCTGTTGTTGTCTTTTTAAAAGGGATTAACTAGGACGTTGTACGAGCTATTCCTTGCCACGTTTGCACTTTCGATCACATGCGTGACCACGTTTCTGTACAGCTGATGACATGAAATAAATGCGCATGGTCCGCATGATTCTTTTCGTACTTATTTCCACCTAATAATAAGCAACATGAAGTCGTGAACTGACGATACTCCCTCCGTCCCACAATATAAGCATTTCTTGATTTCTACGCATCATCTTTGATAGCTCGTCTTATTAAAAAAAATTATAAAAATATAAATATCATTATGATATACTTAAAATATATACTCCCTCCATACCCATAAATCAAGTCGTTTTGGACAAGAATCCAGTCAAACATTGGGAATATAAATCATGAATAATTTTTAAATTATTGAGTTTGAAAATGTAAAAACTATGTGAATAGATTTGTCTTGCACAATACTTCTATAAAAGTATACATATGTCAATTTTTAACAAATATTTTTATAAAAATAAGAAGTTAAAGTTATGCTTTGAAGACCTTGTCGTTGTCCTAAACGACTTGTTTTATGGGTATGGAGGGAGTACGATGATAAAACATGTCATAACAAAATAAATGATATTTTCGTAATTTTTTTGAATAGTCAAACATGAACGAAAAAAGTCAGCAAATGCTTATACTATGGGACGGAGGGAGTACTACGTACACTGTTCTGCCAGACACTAGTTAAAGAAGGGCCAGTTGAATTACTACTAAGAAAATAAAATAAAAAGACCTCCTCATCATACTACTCTCTTATATTAGGCCCGCGACAAAATAAATCCCATCATTTTTTTCTTCCATCCAAAATACAATATATATTGAACGTGTACGCGCAGCCGCATATTTATAAAGTCGAGAATCATCCCATGTCCGAGATATCCTGAAGTCACAATTTCTTTTCCATGCATCCAGACAGAAAATATCTGTATATATGTGTGTGCGCGCGCGTATTCCCCTGGCGGCGCTCTTTAGGACAGGGGTATAGTCCGCACAGTGGAAGGGAATTTATTAGTGAAGGGAATTATATTCCTTTTTCAATTCATTTCCCTCTCAATCCAAGGATGCAGTGGTCCTCCGTACTCATGGCCAGGTTTCCTCTCGCCATCAAATACAGTCTGAAACCCAAACGGGCCTTCTTTAGTTCCCGAATTTGGGAGTGCAAATTTATGACTTTGGTGTCTCTTCGTAATCATCGTGCCACTGTAGCATTTCGTTTGTATGTGCGAAAAATTATCTAAAAATTAATTAATTAGGCTCAAAATGTTCGTCTCG
>OAMR01000248.1:253584-296971 GCA_900205405.1 Echinochloa crus-galli | reverse complement strand
GGTGAATTTGGGAGTATGACGTCACTTCGTAATCATTGCGCCACTGTAATATTTCGTTTGTATTTGTGAAAAATTGTTCAAAAATTGATTAATTAGGCTCAAAATGTTCGTCTCGCAGAGCACAACAAAACTGTGAAATTAGTTTTTGATTTCCTCTACATTTAGTACTCCATGCATGTTATGATATTTTGATGTGATGGAGAATCTTCTTTTTGCATAGTGAATTTGAAAGTAATTTTTTGAATCTAAACAAGGCCCAGAGCTCGCTCAAACGAAAGAAGCAGCTAGCGCCAGGCCATCGAATCGCCGCGCTTTGATTTTATTTTCTTAATCTGACAATATATGTGATACTAGCTGTTCGATGCCTACTATATATACACGTATTGATCGATGTCGACCTCGTCGCATGCATGCGCGCACTGATGGATGAATGGATATGGATGGATGCAGTACGTGGTGATGGCTCCCGTGGTGGTCCACGGCGCGCGGCGGGTGGCGGCCGGCGGGTGGGGCGAGCTCGACCTCGCCTTCGCGCTCATCCTGCCGTCGCTGCTCCTCCGGATGATCCACAACCAGGTCTGGATCAGCGCCGCCCGCTACCAGACGGCCCGCGGCAAGCACCGCATCGTCGACCGCGGCATCGACTTCGACCAGGTCGACCGCGAGCGCGGCTGGTGAGAGAGCTCCATTAATTATATTAATCTTCGCCGCCGTCTCTTCCACATCGATCGGCTGATGATGAGAGCTTCACCCATACTAATAACATGGCTGGCATGCGTACGTGCAGGGACGACCAGATCATCCTGAACGGACTGCTGTTCTACGTGGGGTACCTGCTGATCCCGAGCGCGAGGCACCTGCCGCCATGGAGGATGGACGGCGCCGTGGCGATGGCGCTGCTGCACGCCGGGCCCGTCGAGTTCCTCTACTACTGGTTCCACCGCGCGCTGCACCACCACTTCCTCTACTCGCGCTACCACTCGCACCACCACTCCTCCATCGTCACCGAGCCCATCACCTGTAAGTCCATCGCTTTGTGTGCTTATTAGCTTTTTCAGACTTTGTTAATTGGTCATCAATATGAAGATGTCCACTGCTGCTTCGGCAATGTGGGGTCAAATGCAGCGTTTAATTACCTGTGGGCCGGGCTATATAGGTGTAAATGAGCCGGGCTCTGGCGTCTGTGTAGGGTTCACTGTCATAGTTTTACTGAAGAAAAATATCGACATCGTGTACCTTTGCAATCATGGGGTGTTTAGTTCCTGAGAAAAGGTAAAAAGTGAAGTGAAAAAGTCACATCGGACACTGCACTTTTTATTTGTTTGTGGTAAACATTGTCGTACCATGACCTAACTTGGCTCAAAAGATTCGTCTCGTCGTGTACATCAAACCCATGCAACTAGTTTTTTTATTTACCCACATGTAGTACTCCATGCATGAGGAGAGAGATTTGATGTGATAGGTGAATAGTGAAGTTTGGAGAGAGAATTTTTGAAAGTTTGATGATTTGATCGGGAACTAAACAGGGCCCATGCAAGATGTCCCAATGCCTGCTTAGCTTTAGCTTGGACAATATCTCAGCCAATATGAACAACCAATTACAGCTCACTCAAGTACACAAGTACAAGAAATGACCACACGAAGTAAAGAGCCTTGCATCCGGACTTCCGGTGCAAACCCCCACCCACCAGAAGCGTCCGGGACCTGTGCACGATCATCAATCAAGCCCCATGATCCATGAACAGTGCGGGCCCAGCCCAGTAGCCGTATGCTCCTACAGTGAAGTCTTTATTTACAGGACCACCACATGATATACTGTACGCGTACTAGTCTGAATCCTGAAACGGTACGTGTGGTCTCAAGACTCGCTCGACTCTGAGTCTCTGACTTTGCCTGCAGCCTTCTGCATGAGAGCAGGGCACTGGTCGGACTGGGCCCGTCCCGCTACCGTCCGGCCCGGTCCACTGTTTTAGCACCTGCGCGCCATAAAAACGGGCCATGTGATTGCTCTGAGAAGGCTGCCGTAGCATGTATGCGCTCGGCTACGAGTTAAGACACCCTTCGGAATATTGACCCAATAATTTGGCCGGGAGAAGGGAGCCGCAACTGCTGAGGGAAAGCGACCTCTCATGCAGCTTGCAGTGTTTCAGGGTGTCAATGAGTCTTGCTCCATTTGAGGCTTGTGCAAACCAGCCATCTTGGATTTTACGGGATTTTACCATTCATCGGTAAATTAAAAGCATGTAACGCAAAAGGATTGGAACAAACTTTGAATATAAAGGTGCTGGATCGGTAAACGTAGAACATCAGACCAAACTACAGACTGACAAGACAGGGTCAGTGCAAGGGAGAGGTCATAGATTTAGGAGGGAGGTTATTTTTCAGATAACCTGCTTACTTTCTGTATTTGCAGCAGGCATGCAGATAGACAATCTATCCTTTTTTAGAAGTCAACAATTTATCCTGTTACTAGTGAACACTTGCTCTTGATTGGCACTTAATGCGCATTCATAATGCAGCGGTGATCCATCCCTTTGCTGAACACATTGTCTACTACATCCTGTTTGCGATCCCCATGCTGACGACGATATACATGGGGAACGCCTCTGTCATGGGCATTGTGCTCTACATTGCCTACATCGACTTCATGAACAACATGGGGCACTGCAACTTCGAGCTGGTGCCCAAGTGGATGTTCCAAGTCTTCCCTCCTCTCAAGTACCTCATGTACACACCATCGTAAGTGGAACCCTGCAACACGAAATCAAACAGCATATGATCTCCTGAAGAAACCACAACGTAACGATTTTCTGTTGTGTTCTTGCAGGTTCCATTCCCTGCACCACACGCAGTTCCGCACAAACTACTCGCTGTTCATGCCGTTCTACGACTACATATACAACACCATGGACAAGTCATCTGACCAGCTGTATGAGACCTCACTGAAGGGGACAGAGGAAACACCTGACCTTGTTCATCTCACGCATATGACCACCCTGCAATCGGCGTATCATTTACGGATTGGGTTTGCCTCCATAGCATCCAAACCATCTGACAGCTCTATGTGGTACATGTGGACGCTGTGGCCCTTGGCATGGCTGTCAATGGTGCTTGCATGGGTTTATGGGTCCTCTGCGTTTGTGGTTGAGAGAATCAAGCTAAAGAAGCTGAAGATGCAAACATGGGCAGTACCAAGATACAACTTCCAAGTAATCCACTTCTATTCTACACATGTTTGCAAATAAGATCACTGACCTGAATTACTTACCTCTATGACTCTATCTGATGGTTTGCAAGCTGCTAATTCTTTTGCTATTTGCAGTATGACCTGAGCTGGGAGAGAGAATCGATCAACGACTTAATTGAAAAGGCGATACTAGATGCCGATGCAAGAGGTGTTAAAGTTCTCAGTCTAGGACTGTTAAATCAGGCAAAGAAATTCTTACTTTTATAACTTTGGTTGAAACTACATGAGTAGAAGCTTACCGCAGTATTGCATTTTCTTATACCTTCTGTCTGGGTACAGGCGAAACAACTCAATGGTGGTGGTGAATTATTTAGACAGAAGTATCCGAAATTAAGAGTTCGCCTCATCGATGGAAGTGGCTTAGCGACAGCAGTGGTGCTCAAGAGCATTCCTGAAGATGCAAAGCAAGTTTTTCTTCACGCAGGCCCTTCCAAGATAGCCTGTGCCACAGCTTTTGCATTATGCAAGAAAGGCGTCAAGGTATGTTTATATATCATCCTCCAAATCTTGTTGCCCTGTATCTACTTCATTATAGTTCCAAAGAAAAATTCTTTGAAAAATGTCGCTATATTTGTTTGGACCAGGTCATCATGAATCCACAGAAGGAATATGACATGCTTAAGTCACAGATCGCAGATAGCAGAGCAAGCTATTTGAAAAACTCCAGCAACAACATACCTCAGGTAAAATCTTCATGGAAAAATGCTATTTCCCTTATAAGCATCAACACAGTTAACCATCCGATAAGGATTAGCACATTTAACCATCTGGTATGCGTTAACACAGTTATGTCTTATTAAATTTGAGATATGCATTAAAGCAGTTAACTGCCTGATTAAATTTGGTAACTCCATAAGGATGTTAATGGACAAAATTGAAACATTATGAGCAAGCATATCCATGTAACCAACACAGCATGGACTCTAAAATGTGTTGGAAGTAAAGATAGTAAGTCAAAAAAGGAAAGCCTTTAGCATTTGGCATGAACTGTGAATACAGAATTATAGTCTTAGTCATACTAGAAATAACTGTTGGTTGGATCTGGTCAAGTATGACAGGAGCGTGGATTCTTCGAATACTAAACAAAAAAAGTACTTTGGTCATGGAAATCAACCTATACTGATGGCAATTGCTTAAACTGCCGCAGATTTGGTTAGTGGACAGCATTGATGACAAAGAACAGAAGATGGCACCACAAGGAACTATGTTCATTCCTATCTCACAGTTCCCCATCAAGAAAATTCGCAAGGATTGCACTTACTTGAGCACCCCAGCAATGAAGATCCCAGAAACCATGCAGAATATCCATGCCTGCGAGGTAAGAAAGATAAATAGTCCTCAAAGGGTTAAAGACTACTGCTATCAGCTTTATCAAATTTGCGCTGACATAATGAATTTCTTCTGAATATTCTCTGCTTGCTTCATCTGACAGAACTGGCTGCCAAGAAAGGTGATGAGTGCTTGGCGCATCGCCGGAATACTTCATGCCCTGGAAGGATGGACCATGCACGAGTGTGGGGATGCCATTATAGACACTGAGAAAGCATGGTCAGCTGCTATTAGGCATGGGTTCGTTCCTCTGAATAAAGCTTGAGAGCTCCCGAAGCCTGAAATCCCTGGATTATGCAGCTGGGAGATGTGTGCAACTCTGGACGGCACTTGATGATGCTGGGAAACTATGTCCCAGCGTTTAGTAGGACAAATTCTGCCTGGTATAAAGGCCAACTACGTTCTTGATGATAAGGGAGGCACAATATGAATGCCAACCTTCATTCCAATAGCTTAGTATTAAATACATATCTGTATGACGCCAGTGGGCGAAGTTGATCTACGATCGCAGGGTTGACATAATAAAGGAAATATTGGTTTGGGTTTTATGCTCGAGTTTAGAATTAGCTGGATACTTCAGATTTTCTGAAGAATTCAGAATCCCCTGGCTGAAAAATGATTAGGAGTTTTGATACGCAAAAGCTGTTTGGTACTTGTGTCAGGTTTCAGAAACAATTTCCACATGTGGGTCATTTTGATGGATCAAGAACCCCATCCATATCAAACTTGGTACCGTCACCCCACAGTAAAAAAATCTGGAAGAAAGCTCAAGTGATCCGTCAAAAGAGATGGATCAGCGAAGAAATTTACCCTCTGGCGCTTGGAAAGAGTTCGTACCTTCCTACACGGGGACCGGGAGAACTAGGGCACAACGCAATCCAGAGAGATTGCCGCGACGGCATCGAAACTAGAAAGAGGTAACCTGCAGCGGATTTGATGCCACTTGCAAAGATGGCCGTCTTGCCGGAGATCATCCACCAGAGTACCAGGTCACCACCCGCCAGTCCTCGACCGGCGCGGCGGCGATGGAACAGGCAGGATGTCCCAGTGGCGAGTTGTTGTTAGCAATAAAGAAAATCTGTGGAGGAGCAAAGCAGCAAGCACCAGTGGTCTAGTGGTAGAATAGTACCCTGCCACGGTACAGACCCGGGTTCGATTCCCGGCTGGTGCAAGTTTATTTTTTGTGCCTTGTTTTTTTAATTGCCACCAGTGTCACTTAGCTGTGTTTGCGAACAGTCGCCGCCGGCGACCACCGGCGCCGTCTTCCTTACGCTGCTCCTGTCAGGTCGCCTGCGGATCGAGCCGGGGCTTACCGCTTACGTTCGCAGGCGACGGGGAGCATGGCAGCAAGCGATCGATCCGACCCCCATCGCCTCAGGAGGGGTCAAGACGATAGAAGCCAGAAACTGCAAGAGAGGGCGATGTTTATGTGACTATGGGAGTTGCTCTTCGCGACCGCATGACCGCATCATTTGCATTACAGTCTCTTCTGTCATTCCAAGTTTCCAACCAAACTTGCAACGAACACGGACCTGTTTCCAACCCAGGGAACTTCGCAAGCAGCTAAAAATTGTACTCCGTACCAAGCAGGGATGCACCAAACGGCTAGAGTTCAGAGGAGCATATAACGCTAAGTTTCCTTAAATAGCTCGATCAGATCCATCAGAGTGCAGATAATCCACATTCCAGAATTGCTTACATCTCTCTCGCTGAGAAAAAGAATAAATAACGGACCACCCTTCTATGGAGTAAGCTGGTCTACATTTCCTGAACGACTGCCTAATCAGTAGCCTAGACTGATGGAGCTAATAGACCCTAATTCTTTCTGTTGAAGTGGAGAGCAAGACGTCAGTAGTCTGGGATACTGTGACGAGGACCCTGCATAATTCTTTGCTGCCTTGAGTCTCTTGAATGCTCAGTTCACCGCACCATCAGGGTTCTCCCTCTAGATCCTCCTGTGGCAGCATATAAACCTTTACATTCAGATCCAATATAATTTAATGACAAAATATCACCAGTAAATAACACATTTAACTGAATGAATCAATGTAACAAGCTAAATCTCATTTGAACACTTCACTGGTGTAACCAAATTGGACCCAAATGGGGATTGTGTATTCACTTTACCAAATATAATGAGAAACTAAAAATAATAATCATGTTGAACTTTCAAGATTCCTTCTCTAAAAACAGCTTTGTGAAGAGGCAAAATGTATAATACAAATACAGTAATTTGTCTGCTAGAAATTTGTTCCCACACATAGACAGACGATGTATTTGCCTACAAGTAAGGAAATAAGCACTGATGACCTCTTTATGAATCCTAGCATAGTCTATACTAACTCCTAACTGACCGTTTAATTGCACTATAAAAGCAACCTTGAGATACTTACTTGACATGCGTCTTTTGTCCCGACAAAAGTCACTTCCACACTGGCATTTGAAGGCCTTGACAGGGTGGTTGACATCATCAAAATCAATTCCATAGTCCTGCATTTGGAATGTGCTCCGATTATTTCATATCTTGGTAAATCACTTAAAGTCGGACATGACCTAAGCAACAAGATTCTACCAAACATTTTCTAAAAAAGAACATCCCACCAAACAACACAACAAACAGAAGCTATTGTACGGTAAAAGTACACGTTAATCATTGATCTGACTGAAATCATGAAGTGGCCACCATAAGGCCCTAATAAAACAAGATGAAGCCAAATTCAGCTTGGATGGAATTGATTTGGTGACTGCAAATCTTTTCCTCCAGAAAGATGGCCATTCCATAGACAATGCTTAATTCACTATGAGTTGTTAAAGAGCAATGGAGGTTCAATCAAGATAATTGCAGGAAACACTACCTACCCATGTCAGTTCTTCAAAAGCCTCTACTTCCCTACTTGTGAAGAAGGCCAGGGCAAAGGCATTACAGGCACAAACATAGATGAAAACAACAAGCACAAACATAATTTCACTAGCACAGAGAACCAACCAATTCGCAGAACATAGAGAACTTCACTAGAACCATAATGTGTTCAGATTAAAAGAACACTTACTTGATTATAAACCAGAAATAAATATTACCTATGGTTTATAAACCTTGCCACATTCCCATAAAAGGTACCGTCCAGACAGAGGGCTTCTTCATCCTTCAGAACACTTTCAGTGCCCCAGTCAGCATTCAGTAGTATAGGATATGTATGTTTCACTTTACCAGTCTTTTGGTTATTTCGCTCATATAGTTCTGTGTTTGTTAATATTTCACCAACATACTCACAAACAAAAGCACCTCGAGGAAGGTTTTCAGAAGGGCGCAAGCCCCAACCCTTTTTTCCAGGGGTTAAGAACACCTGAAATGATGATACAGAACACAAAAGTTATGTATATGTGAGGTGTAGTTGACTGCCTAGTGAATGAGTAAACATAGAATGCTTAGAATTCAAAGGAGAAAGTGTTATTAGCTAAATCTCTTCATATAGAATCTCAATTTAATTTACATCTGGTTCCACTGTCTATTTTTTAGTAAAGACATTTGATGCTGCTCAGGTAACAAAAAGATGCTATGAATTGATTGCCTGCAAGGGCCATGTAAGTCCATCATACTTGAGTTGAACTAATTAGTGTTAATATTATCTTTGTTAGCAGACAATGGCAATATTATGACTCGGTTAGTATTAAGTTACTTCACTTGCCTGCAGATTTCGAGTAATGCCTCGCTGAACGACACGGTTTCCACATTTTCTGGTGCAGCCACATTTTCTCCAGCATTCCTTGATAAATTTCTGAATAGGGTGCCCTTTACAAGCTTCAGGTTCTTCTGTGTTTACTGCCATATTCATTCGTTCAATAGGACAAATCTTGCAGTATAAGTGGGGATGGTTAAGTGGTTCTCGGCGCATCGAGATACAGGCATCTAGAAATTCTTCCTTGAGCAGGCCATCTCTTGTATAAGCAAACTCTCCTCCAGTTTCTGTTGCACATGCACAAGGAAGTGGCTGTGCTAAACAATCTCCAAAACAATCAAAGCAACAATTTTCATCTCCAATTCTAGCAAGTGAGAGGTTGATATGAGCATCTTGAAAGGTGGTATTGTGCTGTATATAGTGAAATGGAGGAGGAAGAACCCCATCTTCAACCCCGTTGACTATTGGAATCCTCACGAGTTCTTCGCCTTTTGTTATATCATGGATATCATGATATCGTCTCTTGACACTAGAAGATAACTGGTACTGAATAACCTGCATATTACTAGAATTGTTCTGGCGACCTCCAGAAGCAGCCCTACCACCAAGCCTTGTGAGATTGTTACGAGGCATGCAAGAGGAACTACTTTGATTTGACTGCAACGAAGACTTTGATAAAAAGTCAATGGCAGGAAACATTTGCACCATGCTTCTCTCTTTAGCCCCATTGGATCCAGAACCCAGATCAATGATGCATTGGCAAGTATCATCCAAAAGTTTCTCGAAAGAGAAATTGGGTTCTAGAATCTTGTATGCCTTGAGGCATCTAACCTCCATTGCCTTGCATATTAACTCAATGTCAGGCATATGAAAATCAAAACCATTTGCCAAGGAAGAGTTGAACGAGAATGACAGTTTCCCTCTTCCATCGTTGGACAATGCTACATCTAAGTTGGTTGAAAAATCATCGCTTCTTACAACTGCTTTACTGCTACATGCATCAACCATCTGCCCTTCATGCGCAGCCAAAACACCTTTTAGCTTCCTATCAGCAGCATGCCGAACTTCAGAAATTATGTGAGCATCTTCATGTCCTGAATGATATTGTAACAACATAGAATAACGAAATAAGTAACAACTTAAAAGGTGTCAGGATTGACTAGTCAAGAAAATCATATGGAAAGAGAGAACAAAATGATGATGCAATTTCTGTAGGACAAAGCAAGATATGGAACACATATCAACATCATTATAATAGTTAAACCAGTGTTCAAACAACATGTATGCCCAGGCCTTTTGCCAAATTTGCTGGCATTGCAAATTAAGAGGTCAGCAATATATGAAAAGAATAGCACCGAAATTAGCAAAAAGAAATGCTCCAACATCTCTGAAATAAACTCCATGCATTCTCTTCAGTCATTAATGATTTTTCAGCCTACAAACAAAACAGTAAAGCCATTCATCTCTATCCCCATAAACAGATACTCCTATAGAAGTAGTTCAAAGATGAAACTACCAAGTACCAATACCATTTCATGTCACCAATGTGGCTGCTAAATGCTACCCTAAGCACATAGAAGAAGATGACAATCAATTCCTTTTTCTATCACCTGTTTACCTCACCATCCACCCAATTCAATCCTAGTTCCTACCGCTATTTTATGAATAGCTGTACATTGGGGAAAAACAGTATGGAGAGAACACAAAACAACAACTGTTTGAGAACAAAAAAAAAAGTTCCAAAAACAACATCCATGAAAGATGGAGGGAGTAGTGAAGTTAAAAAAAAATCTATGTTTGGTAAAGAAAAACTTAAAAATCCATACATTCCCATAGAACATATGACAGATGTGGGCGATCCATATCCCTCTTTCTAATGCCATCTGCGGGACTCCACAAATGAAAGCACAAGTCTAAAAATTGGATGCTCTAGTGCACTGTTAATGAGACAGATATGAGGATAATTCTTTAAAGATAGACTTACTACTATGACGTCCGGGTTCTAAAACTGTAGGACGCATAACTGCGAGTGGGGTCTCAAAGGTGTGATTTTCTCGACTTTCCATTTTTGTTTCCTTAAAAACAAGCTGTGAATTCTGCAATTGGGTTCCAATGGTTTTCCTCTTCAGGGCTTCTGCATTTTGATGACGTGGCATTTCAGCCGACTCTCCACTGGTCTCAGGCTTCTCACCGTGCTCTTTAATCTTAAGCTTCTTGTTACAATGGTCTGGATCCACATTCTTCTTCTCAGCTCGCTTTGTCTTCCCTTCCTGCTATAATGATAAGTTTGGCTTAAATATGGCAAACTAATAATGAACTAATAAGAGGAATAATGTCCCCATAAGCAATAATTGCATATCATTAGAAGCGATTTCATACCAAAAATATGATTTTGTCCAAAACTACTATATATCTAACTAGAGATCAGAACAAAGGCATTCAAGAGAACTCATCACAATAAAAGGATATAACATACTTTGGGATTTTGAGCATCACATATCGCATCAGCTAGAGCATTATAGTTATCAGCTTCTATATGCTCCCAATTGTCATAATACACTATCAGTAGCTTCTTCAATACTCGCACAACAATTTCCTTTCGCAAACCAATTTTGGTCATGGATTTGACTGCGGCATCAAATCTTTCCTCCGTGGAAGCATTTGGAGCTGCCATCCTGCTAGCAATGCAATAAACATCAAACATGCTATGAAAAGTGACATAAAAAAGGTAGGTGTTAAATTAAGAAAAACATATTGAAATGGCTATCCTTGGCGTCATGAAAATCACTAAGAAGATCTGCAATGCAAGATATGCTGCAATGGTTAACAAGCATACATGATATAAGCTATAAGCAACCTATATTATCTTGAACTAAGTATGCTTCATTTGTACAATGAAGCATAGTTTGTGGAATTAGGTATTTAGATCTCTATAGAGGGGGTTAGAACAAGATGTCAAGAGGGAACAGACAACTCATTCCAGCTGAATTCGATGCTTTCAATACTCTGCCTTATATAACTCATGGATTGGGATCGACCGATAATAGGAAACAAACCTTATCTATGGAAGCTAATTGATGTGTCCCATATAAATCATTATCCTGGAAAACAAACCAAGTGTTCAAGAATGGAACAAAATAACTGACTGACAATATAAAGCTTTCCAAAACCTAGCTGCGGGGACGATTATACATGATACAAATCATAGTATAGTAACATTTTAGCGTAAATGTTGCCTCAAAATGTGATATGCAGTGATATTTAAATGATTTGTTTAACACCTTTCTACTATCCATGATAATTTCACAATTTCAATATCACTGCAGTTCTGTTCCTACTGAACACTAACACAATGCAAAAGAAAAAAAAGCAGCATCTCATATAAAATTAGACTTCATCTCTCAGCTATCAGCCTAATCATGCATCATGCCTACGGGATATAACAAAGGATACCATGCATTCGGCCTGTTTGATGGAGTAACACAAGTATGAAAAAGAATACCTTTATCTTAATTCATGAAAACAAAAAAGATTTTGTCATGGGGTTCCCGGCCACAGCAAGAAACAGACCCCCCCCCCCCCCCCCCCCTTAAAACCTTTCAGAACTCAGTGTGTGTAGAGTTTTTCACTGTTTCACTCTCAAAGCTACTCACCATGAACCAAACAGGAAATAAAAACTCAGCAAAAACGTACTCATCACAATAGGCACTTGGAAAATCACAGAAACAGCCCAGAACAACCGGATAGTAGAACCCGCATTACTCGGCAGTCGCCACAAGGCAACACGCCTCCTTCAAGAAATTATGCAGGGATAAACTCGAGGCGATGGATCCATACCACCGCGCCGCCTCTCCCACTTTCCCCAATGGGTGAAGCGAAAAAAAAAACCCCGGACTAGTCGCAGCCGAAGCAACAGAGCATGTCAGAATTTTCGGAAACAACACGAAAAAATCCACAACAAAAACCCCATTCCTCACCACAAATAACACGCAACAAAAAAAAGTATGCAAACGTGCACGAACCACAAACGAGCCCGCACCTTCCTAAGCAAGCCGCCGGGGGCGACGAAGTAGAGACAGGGATGGTCGGAGCTCCCGTGCGAGCCGACCGAAACGGACGCCCCCTGCTACCTTCCTCCCCGCTGATGATGGGCGACCCGCGGCGGCACGATCGCTGACGGCGGCTAGGGTTCGGGGGCTCTGCGATTCCGGAAGCCTGTTGGAGGCGAGTGGGGCTTTGGCACGAGGCGCGTCGTGCAGGCTGGCTTGCGAAACAGGGGATAAAAAGGGAATGGGGTGGGCGACTGACCGTGGCCGGTGGCCAGATGGCAAACAGAGGGGTCGTCGGTATCAAGGAAGATTAGGCAACGCGAAACAAAGGAAAATGGGCCAAAAAAAGGAAACGCGGTCCACTACCCAATACTAATCCGCCGTGGAAGTGCAGATGGTTGTTTTATCTTCAGTAGTCCTGGGGATATAGATTTTGCGTCTAGGTCCCTGGAATCGGACCATGGCTTTCCTAAGTAATCTCCGCGTCCCAAATTCCTGCCCACTTTAGTTTTGTTATTATACAATATAAAATCAAGACATTATATTTATAATGACAAACAAATACACTACCAAGACATATTTTTTTGGTAAATAAAATTAATTTGATATTACAACTATTTGATGATTTTAGTAAACGTGGTTAAAGTTAAATAAGCTTGGTTTAGAACAAAACAAAAAAAAATAGAATGGAATGAGTACGTGTTTATGTTGGTTAGCAGTTAGCACCAACTTTGTTACATGCATTGCCGTTGTATAATCATAATCGAGAATGTATCTCTACCTTTAATAATAAAGCAAGGATTCATTCAACGGTAAGTTATATTTTGCAAAAAGCCCCCCTAATATTTATAGAAATCAATCCACCATCCTAAAGTATGTTGTATTTTTTTAAAAAAGAAAACCATGATTTATCATTTACCAACACATAGTACCTCGTCTCATCTCGCCGTCCCGCACCACCGCACGCACCCCTCCATCTTCTCACGTTGCTCGCATCCCCGTTGTCCCGCTGTCGTTCCTGGGCACGGTGTCTTCCGAGGATATCTCCTTTTTCATGCTCCTAATAAGATGTAGAATCGGCGGCGTCCATGGCTCCCGCATATCTTCGCTCACGAAGTCCCCTTCACCTGTAGCAACACATGGGCATTTATCTACTCATAGTACATCATCTCCTCTCGTCGCCCCGCACCGCCGCACGCACCCCTTCGTCTTCTCACACCGCTCACATCTCCGTCATAAGGACAGAAAACCTACCGAGGATCTCTCTGACAACATCTACCAAGGATCTCCTTGACCTGTAGCATAGCACGAACATATTTGCTAGTAGTAATATAATAAAGAATGTACTTACTCGGTCACAAATCACGGTGAACGTTGTCACCCAATGAAACATAACTTCAAGAACTAATTTTTATAATATAATAATGGTACACAAAATGCTTTTAAGTTACTTTTCAAGGTAGAATGCTTGTGTTATTTTTGAATATCTTCATCAACACAAAAATAATAATTGATAACCAAAGTTTCAAACATATTTACTATATGTAACCCAAAACAACATTTATTTTTAGTTAGAACCCAATCCCTCGAATTATATCACGGTGTTCAAGATTTTCATGTCAGATGAAAAACAGCTTCCTGGATACACAATATCTTTGCTTGTTTTTTTCTCTCTTTACGGTTGTTAATTGTTTCATGCCCAAAACATCATATCATGAAACAAATCCAACCAAATGTAGTAACCTGGCTACTAATTAGTCGTCGTGCTCAAGCTGTATATAATAGAGAACATATATATATTTTTCTCTCCTTGAATTACTACCATAATCAACAAAGCATCATTTCCGATCCATCGTAATCGGGCTTCTACCAAGGATCTAGGCCCTAACTGGCCGGCGTTACCAAATGCATGGGCCCTTTATTTGGTTGTCATTTCCATTTAGCCAGGTCGGCTGGAGAATCTAGACAGGTTACCTAGATGGTGCATTAGCCAATAGCTTTCTCCCTCTCACATGGTTGCCTAAGTGCTTGCCTACGCAGTGCATCAGCCAGGTTCTATAAAAACAAGGAATAATTGTGCATCGTGAGAGCTAGGCTGAGGAGTGTATTTTCCGCGTGGGCTAGGCCATTCGTTTCCCAAGACACCAATCGAGCAGAGGTTGCATCTGGCAAATCTAGGTAAGCAAGAATCAAGAAACCATTCATGCCCTTAACTTATGTTGCCCACCATCAATTGTGTATTGTATCATGCATATTAAATGGACGCCAAAAAAGAACTTTTTCCATGGAAAAAGGTTAATAAAGAGCTACATACAGCTTGGACATGAAATCTACTCATTGAAAACTAAGGCGTGGCCTGGACAAACGGGAGATACGATTATCACTGGAAACTATAATCATATCAGGCCCAGCCTTGCATGAAATCCTATCACGTAACTATTAAATCTTATACTTCCTTTGTCCCAACAAAGAATACAATTATGTCTATGCACTTGGACAAACTACTCGTCTAGATACATAGCCGGAAATGTATTCTTTGTTGGGACGGAAAGAGTAGAACATACAAAAAAAACTTATGTTAATCCTACCTTCCATACATGTTGTATTTTGCGGTTAAAGATCAATTTAGACAATAAATTCATAACCCACTAAAGTCAAAAAATTGTGATTAATATGTAAAATATCTAAGATCACAAAACTATAAAGAGTGGATTTGCTTATAGGTTTTAAGAGATATATAAACCTATGAGTTTGTTGAGACTTCGGGATATGTTTGATAAAAAAATGTTTGAAATTTTTTGGTAGAGTTTGTTGTGAGTTTATTAATTGTGCTCAACAAATCCATGACAAACCATCGGTACGGAACCCTTTGTGACACATGCGAATAATTGTGAATTTGTAACTGAGGCCATGAAAAAAATCCACTATAAGATGAAGTTGACAACATTCACCAGCCGTACGAACTTTACCGGTTTTAGTTATGGGGTATATGCACCGGGAGTAGTGCACTACGAACTATCTTTCCTGTGAAACATTTGGAATGCAATATATACAGTGGCGGACCCAGGATTTGATCAAGACTAGGGCCAAAATTCAGCATCAACAATTACCCCATATATGTCACACGTGTAATATTAATAGCAAAGAGCACACCAAATATCCGAATTACATGTTTAATAATGCAATACAATGGCTAAACACAGTATGAAACACATAAAAAAATAAAGACCTAGTGAAGATTTGGTGTATTCATACAAAATTAGGGAGAAAAGATTACTTATTGATGACAAGATGACAAACACCTAAGATCTCTTATTGATCGTACATAACCCTTGCAAGTCTAGGTTTGACATTTCAGTACAAAATAGGGCAAAGATGATTCAACTTTCAGTCCAATATTCTTAACGAATTGAATGGAAACTAGAAAGACTGGAAAATTACGGAGACGAGAAATACCAGTAGAAGCTAGAAAGGTTGGGAAATTAGGAAGAAGAAAGAATATGTAACGCCCGCGTTTTCGACTCCTCTAAACCCCTAGTGAAACCCCGGTTACCACGCCCGGTAAAAATCTTTTTCTTCACCTGTAGCAACACATGGGCATTTATCTACTCATAGTACATCATCTCCTCTCACCGTTCCGTGCTGCCGCACGCACCCCTTCGTCTTCTCACACCGCTCACATCTCCGTCATAAGGACAGAAAACCTACCGAGGATCTCTCTTTGACAACATCTACCGAGGATCTCCTTGACCCGTAGCATAGCACGAACATATTTGCTAGTAGTAATATAATAAAGAATGTACTTACTCGGTCACAAATCACAGTGAACATTGTCACCCAATGAAACATAACTTCAAGAAATAATTTTTATAATATACTAATGGTACACAAAATACTTTTAAATTACTTTTCAAGGTAGAATGCTTGTGTTATTTTTGAATATCTTCATCAACACAAAAATAATAATTGATAACCAAAGTTTCAAACATATTTACTATATGTAACCCAAAACAACATTTATTTTTAGTTAGAACCCAATCCCTCGAATTATATCACGGTGTTCAAGATTTTCATGTCAGATGAAAAACAGCTTCCTGGATACACAATATCTTTGCTTGTTTTTTCTCTCTTTACAATTGTTAATTGTTTCATGCCCAAAACATCATATCATGAAACAAATCCAACCAAATGTAGTAACCTGGCTACCAATTAGTCATCATGCTCAAGCTGTATATAATAGAGAACATATATATCTTTTTCTCTCCTTGAATTACTACCATAATCAACAAAGCATCATTTCCGATCCAGCGTAATCGGGCTTCTACCAAGGATCTAGGCCCTAACTGGACGGCGTTACTAGATGCATGATCCCTTTATTTGGTTGTCATTTCCATTTGGCCAGGTCGGCTGGAAAATCTAACAAGTTACCTAGATGGTGCATTAGCCATTAGCTTTCTCCCTCTCACATGGTCGCCTATGTGCTTGCCCATGCAGTGCGTCAGCCAGACTCTACAAAAATGAGGAATAATTGTGCATCGCAAGACCTAGGCCGAGGAGTGTATTTTCCGCGTGGGCTAGGCCATTCGTTTCCCCAAGACACCAATCGAGCAGAGGTTGCATCTGGCAAATCGAGGTGGGCAAGAACCCGGCAACCATTCACGCCTTAACTTATGTTGCCAACCATCAATTATGTATTACTAAATGGACGCCAAAAAAGAACTTTTTCCATGGCAAAAGGTTAATAAAGAGCTACATACAGCTTGGACATGAAATCTACTCATTGAAAACTAAGGCGTGGCCTGGACAAACGGGAGATACGATTATCACTGGAAACTATAATCATATCAGGCCCAGCCTGGCATGAAATCCTATCACGTAACTATTAAATCTTATACTTCCTTTGTCCCAACAAAGAATACAATTATGTCTATGCACTTGGACAAACTACTCGTCTAGATACATAGCCGGAAATGTATTCTTTGTTGGGACGGAAAGAGTAGAACATACAAAAAAAACTTATGTTAATCCTATCTTCCATACTTGTTGTATTTTGCAGTTAAAGATCAATTTAGACAATGAATTCATAACCCACTATAGTCAAAAAATGTGATTAATATGTAAAATAGCTAAGATCACAAAACTATAAAGAGTGGATTTGCTTATAGGTTTTAAGAGATATATAAACCTATGAGTTTGTTGAGACTTCGGGATATGTTTGATGAAAAAAAATGTTTGGAATTTTTTGGTAGAGTTTGTTGTGAGTTAATTAATTGTGCTCAACAAATCCATGACAAACCATCGGTACGGAACCCTTTGTGACACATGCGAATAAGTGTGAATGTGTAACTGAGGCCATGAAAAAAATCCACTATAAGATGAAGTTGACAACATTCACCAGCCGTACGAACTTTACCGGTTTTAGTTATGGGGTATATGCACCGGGAGTAGTGCACTACGAACTATCTTTCCTGTGAAACATTTGGAATGCAATATATACAGTGGCGGACCCAGGATTTGATCAAGACTAGGACCAAAATTCAGCATCAACAATTACCCCAAATATGTCACATGTGTAATATTAATAGCAAAGAGCACACCAAATATCCGAATTACATGTTTAATAATGCAATACAATGGCTAAACACAGTATGAAACACAAAAAATAAAGACCTAGTGAAGATTTGGTGTATTCATACATAATTAGGGAGAAAAGATTACTTATTGATGACAAGATGACAAACACCTAAGATCTCTTATTGATCGTACATAACCCTTGCAAGTCTAGGTTTGACATTTCAGTACAAAATAGGGCAAAGATGATTCAACTTTCAGTCCAATATTCTTAACGAATTGAATGGAAACTAGAAAGACTGGAAAATTACGGAGAAGAGAAATACCAGTAGAAGCTAGAAAGGTTGGGAAATTAGGAAGAAGAGAAAGAATACCTCTGCTTTCCAGAGACGGGATGGTGGAGAGGAGAGTGGAGAGGGGATGTGGAGAGGCCTGGAGGCTGGAGCTGTGAGGGAGCTAGGGCGCTGTGGCTTCCTGGTGGCGCCGGCGCCGGCGCCGCTGCCTTTTGCGGTAGCGCCGGCGAGCCGGCGCGCAGCAGTGCGGCACCAGACGGCGGCGCCTCCTGGCGCATCACGATGCGCCGTCGCGAGTCGACGACGTGAGCCGGTGGATATTGTCTCTAGCCCAGAATTAAGGAAGTACTGGGGTTCTCGTGGACCCGCGAGTCAGATAAAGCGAAATTGGAACAACCCGTCTGGCACAGTGCACGATGCCGCCTCGTGATCTGATGAGCCTCGTTCTGACGGTGACGGGTACCAAAGCGATGGTGAGTACTCATCTGTCGCCGTCGGTTTCCGTGCCACGATTTAGATTCGATTTGTAGAAAATATGTGAATATTTTAATCTCTAAAAAAATTTGTTAAAAAACTAGATTAAAATATCTATCTAATGATATTTATTATGTACTATAAATATTAATACATATTTTTTTATATTCAATCAAAGTTGTTTCTCGGGAACCGTAAACGACAGATAATAAGGGACGGAGGGAGTAGGTAGATCATGATTCGGCAAACATGTGATATTTTTGGAACACGGCACCATTCGGTAAAAATGTTTGTCTCGTACAGTAAAACTGTACAATTAGTTTTTGATTTTATCTACATTTAATACTTCATACGTACATGTTATGACATTTAAATGTGATGAAAAACTTTTTTTTACATAGTGAATTTGGGAGTAGCTTTTGGGATCTAAACAACAAGACCAATATCAGACTGCCAGATGTTTCCATCCGTTCCAAATAAACGTGTCACGCTTTTAGTTGAATTTTCACACTATAATCCTTCGAAACAAAATTCCAGGATACATTCTGAGATGACATTTGCAGTTCTCTCACTAATATGTAATATACTCCGTATCTGCTAACGGATTCTAAAAAACTCTGTGATGAATCTTTTTACTACATTTTTTTGCAAAGTTTTTTTTGGCTTTTCCTGCTAAGCCATTTCGAGGAACTTTCAGAGAGAAAATTTCAGCCAAAAATTTAATCAAGATGTGACCTTGTTTTCTTCTCCAAGGTTGATGCCCTCTTTCCGCCATAGTGAACTCCTTCAAGGGGTAAGGCATCGCTAATTTTCTCTTCAACAACTCTCCCATGCCTCTTTTTTTTCTTCAGGGTAATCCATGCCTCTTGCTTTGCATATGCATAAAACAAAAGAAAGAGGATGCTTTTTTACCTGCTTAGAATTGTGCCGCTCCTTGCCAATAGGACCAAGCAAGATCTAACAATGGATGGGATCTAATAGGTGGTTGGTGCTTTGTGACGGGATTTGTGTTCTTTCTGTTATTCGAGTAAGTTTTTTTGGAACAGTTATTGAAGTAAGTTACTCCTCCCTATTAGGCCAGTCTCAATTGGGTTTTATGGTGAGTTTTATGGCATTAAATGAACCGACATGGCATATGAGAGAAGGCCGGTCTCAATGGGGTTTTATGGTGAGTTTTATGGCATCAAATGAGCTGACGTGGCATAGGAGAGAAGGAAGAGTTTTAGAGCAAGTATAATAACAAGATGTAAGCAGGCTGAATCCTACATGAAGGGGAGAGATGAAAAGAGAGAAGAAAACTTATAACATGCTGAGGCAATGTTCCCATAAATTTTGTGAGAGGAGATTGTGGGCCTAATATTAATGGTTCAATTTGTTTCTTAGCCAACCTATTATATGGGTGGATTTTTAGTTGGCTATAAATGATGTGGCACCAACATATACAGCTTGCTGCTTGGCTGTATTGTTAGGCTGCTCGCACTCGTGTTCCTCTATTTCCCTCCTCTAAACAGAATATTCTGTCCTGGTCATCGAGATTTTTTCCCCTATCCCAATTTCTTCAGCACTCATCTCTCCTCTATCATCTTCCCATATCCCAACTACCACATATTTTATTCCAACTACACCAACTACCATCTTATTTTACTCTTATTTTTATTTACCCTGCTATCCCCTCTCTCTCCCCACTTCTCCTCCCCCGCCTCTCTCTCCCCGCCATTTCCCCACGCCGGAGCTCCCTCGCGGACCGGGGCGGTGGCGCGGCGGCTCCCTTGCGCGGCGGCCGGAGCTCCCTCACATGGCAGGACGGGGCGTGGCGAGCCGGGGCGGCGGCCGGAACTCCCTCACGCGTCGCCCTCTCCGCTCGTTGAGGCCGCCGTCGCCGTGCTCTATCGCACGCGGCTCCCCGCCTCCATCCCGGCGTGGCTCCGAGGTCCGAGCTCCTCTCGCCGCGCCGCGTCGAGGCCCGTGCGGACGAGGTCCAAGCTCCTCTCTCCGCTCGGATTCCCTCCGCCGAGCCGTCGTCAGAGCTAGTGGCGGAGCGTGAACCAAAATGTAGGGGGGCCAATTCACCAAATTTGAGCCAGCATGTACAAAAGTGGCATCCAAATTCTGGGCTAGTGGGCTAAGTTTGCATATGGATCAAATGGATGGGCTGCCTCTTGGAGTCTTGGGCTGATTTGCTTCTCAGTTTATGGGCTAAATTAGCTAAACCTGCACTTGGATGGGCTGCTGGACATCACGTCCTTAGACTTTTTTGCTTGGCAGGGGGGCCACAGCCCAGTTTGGCCCCCCACGTAGCTCCGCCAGTGGTCAGAGCTCGCTCGCGCTGAAGCCGCCGCTCCGATTCCCTCCGCCGAGCCGCCGCCGGAGCTCTGAATCCCCCAAATCCGTCACGGACTCGCTCGGAGGCGGCCGGGCAGGCCAAGGCGGCAGCGCGACGGTGGTCGAGCGGAGCTCCTCTTCCATGCTGTCGTCCTCGTCCTCGGCTCCCTCTCCCTCTCCTCCGCGGCGGGCGGGCAGCCGGCGGCGGCGGGCAGGTCGCGGACGGCGGCGTGCTGCTGCTCGAGCGTCGTGCCGCGGCGGCGAGCTGCTGTTGCTCCCAGCTGAGGCCGGGCCGGTGCGAGGTTGTCGAGAAGCGCTGCCGCGGGCGGACGTCCGCCCAGGCGGGCGGCCGGTGCGAGGGCAGCGTGTGCGCGGTGCCGGCGGCCGCGGGCGGACGGCGGTGGATAGCGACCGCACGGCGGCTCCCTCAAGCGCCTCACTCTCTGCCCCGTCGCTATCTCTCCCCCTCTCTCCGGTAGCGCGGCGGCGGCGGCGGCGGCGGCGTGGGCAGCTCCCTTCAGCTGCGGCGGACTAGCCGGAGCTCCTCCGCGCGTCTCCTCTTCCACGTGGGCCGGCCATGGTGACAGTGGGCCGGCTGCTTGCGGCGCGGCGGTCGAGGGCAGAGCAGCGGTGACGGGCGGCCGAGGGCAGAGCAGCGGCGCAGCGGGGCAATGGGGCGGTTGGGCCGGTGGGCCCGCCGCCATGGTGGCTCGGTAGAGGAGCTCCGCGGACGCCTCTCGATTTGGGGGAGGAGGGCACCTCCGCTTCGGTTCTGGAAGCTTTTGGGGACGCCGTTGCAGGGTTTTTTCCCTAAACGTTCCTGAGGGAACGCTTAGGGGAACCCGGTGCGAGCAGCCTTAGCCTTGCTCTCCGCCTTGCTCTCATGCTATATGTGAGAGGAGTTTCGTAAACTCGGCACAGTTACGACAAATCTCTAGCCGGTTGTTTTAAAACATGACCAATTTCAACGCGTGGCCGTTGGAATTTCAAGAGTCCTGCATCCACAGTAGATTGTACGACGAAAGGGCCTGGAATCTCTAGAGAAGAAGCCCGGTAGCCGGCCCAACCCACACCCACACACCGCAAAAAAAAAAAAACTTCCGAACCCCACGCAAACCAAAGCCCCGCTCCCGCGCGGCGCCGGCGCCACCACACACGCACGATGCGCTGCTCACCTCAGCTCTCCCACCGCGACTTCGTCGCCGTGCTCTCCCGCTGCTCCACCCGCGCGCACCTCGAGCAGCTCCACGCCCACGCCTTCGTCGCGGGGCGCGCCGCCGCGCAGACCACCACCTTCCACCTCCTCCGCTTCGCCGCCCTCCGCCTCCCCTGCCTCCCCTACGCGCGCCGCCTCTTCGACGCCACGCCGCACCCCAACGTCTTCCTCTACTCCGCCATACTCTCCGCCTACGTCTCCTCCCGCGAGCACGCCCGCGACGCGCTCGAGCTCTTCCTCGGCATGCTCCGCCGCGGCCGCCCGCCGCCCAACCAGTTCGTGTACCCGCTCGCGCTCCGCGCCGCCGGCGCCGTCGGCGTCCGCCTTGTCAGGTCGATCCATTCCCACGCCTGCAAGAGCGGTTTCTGCGAATATGATGTCATAAGGACCTCGCTCCTCGATGGTTACTCGAAGTACGGGGTGATGGCCGACGCGCGGAAGCTGTTCGACGATTTGACCGAGAGGAACGTGGTGTCCTGGACCGCGCTGGTGTCCGGGTACGCAAGGGCTGGGAAGGTTGGTGATGCGATCGTGCTCTTCGAGCGGATGCCCGAGAGGGACGTGGCTGCATGGAATGCAATCATCGCAGGCTGCACTCAGAACGGGCAGTTTGTGGAGGCGGTCGGGATTTTTGGGAGGATGGTGGGCGAGGGGTTTCGGCCAAATGCCACCACAGTTTCTTGTGTGCTATCTGCATGTGGGCATCTTGGGATGCTGAAGATTGGGAAGTTGATCCACTGCTACGCGTGGAGGACCTGTGTTGGTTTTGGCTCGTCTGTTCTGAATGGGTTGATTGATATGTACGGTAAATGTGGGAATCTAAAGGGGGCAAGATGGATCTTTAATGAGCTTTCAGATAGAAGCCTGACGACGTGGAATTCTCTGATAAATTGTCTTGCACTACATGGGCGCAGCAAGTGTGCAATCACTATTTTTAATGCGATGAGAGATGAAGGGGTTGAGCCTGATGTGGTTACTTTTGTTGGATTGTTGAATGCATGCACTCATGGAGGGTTCGTTGATGAAGGCCTTAGATACTTTGAATTGATGCAACATGAGCACGGAATTGAGCCAAAGATTGAACATTATGGGTGTATCGTCGACCTTCTTGGTCGGGCAGGACGATTTCAGGATGCACTGAATGTTATCAGCAGTATGAGGATCCAATCAGATGAAGTCATATGGGGGTCATTGCTCAATGCATGTAGAATGCACAGACAACTAGAACTGGCTGAGCTTGCAATTCGGAAGTTACTAGAGTTGGATCCTAATAATGCTAACTATGTGGTGATGCTGGCAAATGTATACAGTGAAGGTGGCTTGTGGGAAGAGGTGAGGAAAGTAAGAAAGTTTGTGAAGGAGGAGAATATAGGCAAGAAGCTGCCTGGTTGTAGCTGGATCGAGGTGGACCGCAAGACACACCGGTTTTACTCTGGTGATGATGCTCATCCTGAGTCAGAGGATATATATGATACTCTTGGTGATTTAGCAGCCTCAATGGAATCGTAACAAAATATACTACCAGATAACAATGTTTCCAGAAGCTTACATAGCTAGTTAGCTTCATAAATTGGCTTCACTATTGGAAAGTCATCAACTTAACATCTTTGCGGTAACCTAGCTAACACATTTATTGGAGGTATACAAGGAGGTGTTCCATCAAAGCCTTTTATCAAGCTACTTCATGGCAAGAGGTAGTTCTAATGCCTGAACTGGACTGAACTTATGTTCAGAGTTTTTCCTTTTCTATTTCAAAATGCCATCATCAATACATGAAGGTATGCATATATTTTTCATGTGATTCATATTGCTTATTCAAATTATCTATTTGCAAAAATACTCTGCTTGATGTTAGAGTAGGAGAGCTTCTATCAGCCCTATATTCAACCACATCTTGATGAACTTTCTATATCCCATTTATTTTCTTTATAGGAATGGCCATTTACCCAATGTTTGATGTTGCCAATCATGCTGTCAGTTTGGGGTTCTCTTGCCTGACATGCATTTTCTTTCCCCTTATGTCTGTTTAATTGCTAAATTCCCACCTTACCAAAAAATGGAGGTCACAGCTAGCCTGTTATCTTCTCCTCACATTTTACTTGCAAATAGAAATGGATAGGTAGCCACTTTCATATGAACTGTTGCCTGCTACAGAAACCCAAGGACACTGAAACAAACAGATGGTAATGAGGACAGTAAGCCAGGATTGGTTCACGCGAACTGTGTAATCTGTACCAATAGTCATCTTTGAAGAAAAAGAACCAATTTTAGTTCTTCCTTATCTGTTCCAATTTCCAAATATGCTGATGTGTTCTCAGTTCTGAGCCAAAATGGTGTGATATATAACTACCTAATTTAGTGCAATATCGGTACATTCTGTGTGAAAAAACTGAAACAAACTAGAAAGCTACTTTGAAAATACCAGTAGTATGTTTGTCTTAGTCTTTGTAATGCGAGTATAACAAATTAACATGATTGGAATTGTCTTGTTGCTGATAGTTAATGTTTCTCCCCCGGTTATGCAGATCCAGATGAGAATGGATCATGGGAAGGGCAGATCAAGAAAAGTGCAAGAATCTGGAGTCTGGAGAAGAGCCTTGTGATTACTGATAGTTGAAATACATCTTTTATCATTTGTCGCACCAGTTAGTGATTACAACTTTGCACAACCATTATATATAGTGCAAATGACTGAAGCAAACTAGAAAGGTTTTGACAAATTACTTGAATCGCTAGTATATTTTTCACATTCATTGTATTACAGTATAACAAACTACCATTCTTGGAACTGTCTATTTGTTGGTACTTGATGTCTGTCCACAGTTATTCAGTCAGATGGGATTGGGACATCTGAAGGTTAGATCAAGAAAAATGCAAAAATAAGAATCTGAAAACTAGGGAAGAGCCTTGCAATTGCGGATGGTTGAAAGATGTCTTTCAGCACATGTTACACTAGATAGTGATTACTTCTTTGAGCCTGTCATTTCACAACAGCTGTTGCTCAATGACAGTGTTTAGATGGATGCCTCTGACCTAGAAACCTTGTTTCTTTTAGGAGTGTTTGGTTTGATTAGTGAGAGGGTGATGATCATCGATCTAGCTCTGAACCTAACCCTCCTTTTGGGTTGAGGAATGGAATGGGTTGATCCACCACCAGTTCACCTCATTTGTCAGAAGCATATTGTTAGTATGGTTTGAGGAATTGTGTTATTCCAGCAAAGTTCATGCAATGATCCCTCAAACAAAGTGCATAACACTTTATTAGTGAACATGTTGTTTGCCTAAGGGATGTTCATTACAGTTTTGCGATTTGAAATGTACGTCACATGCATATTTGGAAGGCTCATGTCTTAGTTCATTTAGTGAAATGATCATGAAGCCCAAAACCAACAAAAATTGCAACCTGCAGTTGAGCATACAAGTTTACCCTCATCTCTTCTTGGTACTTTCTCAACTCGGTATTATCTCACTTTTGGTACCCTAATTATGTTATTGTTTTGTAGTCTGGTTTTGACAAAACATAAATGCTTAGTGCTAATTTACACTGTTATTTAGAGTGACTGATGACCTTGTCCCTTGGCACCATTTGATTACTTATGCCTCGTTTTCTTGTACAGCACTAAGGAATGAGAAAGGAAAGGTGATGGGAGAAGCTGGTGATGAACTGAAGAAAACTGCCATGTATTTCCAATTTCCACTTACTGATACAGAAGGTAATTCCGTATTTTTAGCTTGCTCAGTTTGTGGAATTCCGTTGCGGGTGCATTAGTATCAACCATGCTGTACCAACAAGAAACTTTGAACTTGCAGCTGTGATAGCTGTTTGGGATGACCAGTACCCCATTATTCAATTGGATATATGATGGAATCTGGAATCAGATGTGCAGCTTCTGGTTTTAGCAACATTGGAAGTGTCAACACATTTTCTTGGATGAACTGTGGTGCCAGTGCCACTGCCCTTTTTGCTGTGTCTATGGTTTTGGTATGCCCATACCTGTTGCCCATGGCTGCTCTCATTTTTCAGCTTATTAGCTGGGTGCTCTTTGGATTTATCCTACTCGTCCCAATCGCTCTCCAATTCAACACTTTCTCCCTGTGTTAACTTATTTATCAGTTCATTGTTTTCTTTCTTGAAGGGTATCGATTCATTGTTGGTCCATGTTTCCCATCCTTGGATCCTGTCTCCACAACTTGGTAAAATAAAGGCGATTCTTTGGCGGAAGAGACCAGGATTCAAGGCTATGGAGTTACGAGATGCTCGTAACTTCCTCGTAACTTCCATACCGTCCAGCTCGTATATTTGTCACATGGCTGGAGCATGGTAGATAGAACATGGGCAAATGGCCGCCCTACGTTGCCACTGCAATACTGGCTGCGAAGATGGAGGTAGAAAAGGATGGTGCAGGTTGTGGCACATGCATGCGAGGTACAACGACGTGGACCAACGATTTGGAAAGTGAGAATAAAAGTACTCTATCGTCTTGGTCTGGAATGATTCCAATGCAGTCCAATAACTGGCCATGTAAATTGCTAACGGTATATGCCACCCTGACCATCCAGAACCAGAGAAAAAATTTGGTCAGTCACAACATTTGAGCCCGTCCATATAAAGCCTAGATAAGTGACTGGACTGATACGCAATCATGTCTTATCTCAGCAACTTTTTGAGGACTTGCTGTTGATCATGAGTTGTTTTCGGTGATCCGTTCAAGGGGTGTGGTAGTGGTAGGACGGATCCCGTGTGTTTCCAGTTGACAGTAGCATGAACGAAACCTTTGTGCGAAGCAGGGATGCCGTGTAAGGTTCTGTAGAGATGCTCATGGCCGGGCTCATGGCAACCGGCGACCATGAGGGTGGATCAGAATTCAGAAGCTTCCCCTTGAGCAAATTCTGTAGAATGCACGTTTCTAATGCCACTATCGATGAATATTGCCTCACCCTGTATCGATGAATGTATGAACAACCATCATAAATGAGGTCAAAGGAAAGATGCAATCTGGAAGAGTAATATATAAGTATCTTTCTGTTGTCATTATACAATCTTATGTAGCATCATACATACGATGAGATCGATCCAGCGTGCATTCTTTTCTGCACGGTGCATGCATGTACGTATAGTAAACTACTAGTAACAACAGATGTATGCGCCGTCGTCGCTAGAACTCGCCGCTGGACGCGTTGGCGATCTGCGAGCTCATCACCCCCTTGGGCCTTCCGCTGGGGTCCTCGTCGTCGTGGTACGCGTAGGCGAACCCTCCGTGCCTCGTCTGGTCCATCCCGGCCATCTCGTCCTCCGCCGACACCCGGAGCAGCCCCATCTTGCTGAGCGCCAGGAACAGCGGCGCCATGGTGGCGCTCACCCACGCCGCGATCACCAGCACCATCACCACGTTCGCCGCCAGCAGCCTCCCCCCGCCGCCCATGAACAGCCCGTACGGCCTCCCCGGCGCGCCGCCGCCGTAGATCTGCTCCACGTACTCCCTCCGCGCGAACAGCCCCGTGAAGACCACCCCCCACGCGCCGCACCCGCCGTGCAGCTGCGCCGCCTCCAGCGGGTCGTCGAACCGCAGCCTCGCCGCCGCCGCGTTCAGCCCGATGAGCACCCACGCCGACACGAACCCGCAGATCACCGCCGCCCACGGGTCCACCACCGAGCACCCCGCCGTGATCGCCGCGAACCCGCCGAGCAGGCCGTTGCAGACGTCGAGCACGTTCCAGTGCCCCGTCTGGAGCCGCTTCCCGAACAGCGTCGTGAGCGCCGCCGTGCTGCCGGCGAGGGTGGTGGTCACGGCCGTGCGCCCCACCGCCGACCACTGCCCGTGGATGCTCCCAGCGGGGCCGTAGCTCTTGAGGATGGTGAGGAAGGAGCCCGGGTTGAAGCCGAACCAGCCGAACCACAGCAGGAAGGTGCCGAGCACGACGAGCGACGCGCTGTGGCCCTTGATCCCTCTTAACTTCCCAATGTCCGAGCTGCATGGCGAACACGAGGTAGGCGGAGAAGAGCAGGTACGTCGAGTCCACCGCCGACGTGGTGTCCGAGAACCGGTTGCACAGGTAGTCCGTCGCGTTCGCCGCCGCCGGGCCCAGCAGCGGCGCGAGGCTCGCCGCGCACGTCGCCGCCATCTCGACCCCCTCCCGCGGTTCGCGTGCTTTCCTCTTCCTTTTCTTCTAGGAGAGCTAGCGATGGAAAGAAATGGCGATGTGCGGCGCGAGGAGGAGGCCGGAGCGGCGGCGTCGGATTTATAGGAGCTTCAGCGGCGAAGGGAGGCGCCTGCGCGTCTGCTGGCCACTGGTTCTCGTTGTTCAAAAGTTTGCAGGGGCCCACCTGCCAGCGGATGGGGCCCGCTTTTTTATGCTGATGTTCTTCTGCTAGGCCTAGGCGTTTTAGTACGTTGAATCTCTGGACTCTGGTGGCAGCCAAACATGTACTCCCTCCATTCTGAAATAACTGACGTTTAGGACAGTGACACGGTCTCCAAAACACAACTTTGACCTTTTGTTATTATAAAAATATTTATTAAAGAGTGATATATGTATACTTTTATGAAAGTATTTTTCAAGACAAATCTATTTATATAGTTTTTATATTTACAAACTCAACAATTTAAAAGCTATTGATGATTTATATTCCCAATATTTGACCCAAACCTTGTCCTAAACATCAGTTATTTCAGAATGGAGAGAGTACCTGAACAATTGTGGCGGGATGATGGCCAGCACACTGTACCCGCTGTTGTGTGCACTGATACTCCATATTTAATTGTACAGATGTTTGTGTACGCCCGAATCCTAAAGTCAATGAACGATGTATATCCAATAATATCTGCTCGCGTCATATTTGAATTTGAGGTAATTAAAGTGCGGCTCATTTTTCCCACTCGAAAAGGTATGGATGTGGACGTGGGACGACCGATCTTTCATTTGAATTTGATCCATGTTCCCAAACGTACCTGGTCTGTCATGGGAGTATATGCACATAGGAGATAGGACTGAGATGTGCGGCTGATGGGCATGAAAAATTTTACCATTATCGATCTGTAACAGTCTTCCTTTATTCAAAGCCTACTGCAAACTTTCAGAGTTCATACTCGTATCCCTAGCTATGGGCCTGTTTGGGAGAGCTCCCACTCCAAAAAATGCAGCTCTGCTATAGAAACTTCATCTTTTTCAGCTCCACTTCATCGACTCCAGAAAAATATGAAGCTCCAGAAAAAACTTGGAGTTTCAGGAGCACCCCTTGAGGAGCTCCAGAAAAAACCTGGAGTTGGCCTCCAGATCCACTTTTTTATGGAGCTGAAGTTTCTGAAGTTGGATGTGTTTGGCTACAGGATTTTGGAGCGGAGCTAGAAAACGTGGAGCGGAGCTCTTCTAAACAGGCCCTGTATACTCCCATTTCCCAATCAAATAAGTCGTCACAGCTATCAGGCATTTGCATCGAATTTTGCTACCACTGATCGACTTATCTAATTCAGCAGCTCAGGCCCGTGATGCAACGCCACAACAGACAGTCAGCGTCAGACCCATATCGTGCCCCCCAGAGAATACGGAACAATAACAAAAACAAACGATCCCCAGGCTCAGATGACACAAGCGACGTGGACCTGTGGAGATCCGGCGCTGCCGGTGTCGTCGCCGTCGCCGTCGGCATCGCCGGGCAAAGTCCACGGCCTCCCTCCTCGCTGTTAAAAAGAAAAAATGCAGGCGCCGACGCCATCCGGGGAGACTAGCCGGCGCCATGAAAGCATCCCATTTGACACAGTACGCGCGCAGCAGGAGGGCAGAAAACTTCCACTTGCGGCATCGCTAGCTACCGCTCACCACACAAATTTCTCCTTTTGCATGTTGGATGATTCGTCTACACCGGGATCGTCGCTTTCCGCTGCCATTCGTAGGGTAGCCTGTGAGTTGTTCGTGCCGTGTCCAGACTACGGGACATCATAGATGTTCTTTGGATCAATTATGTTTGACCTTATTGGATTAGTAATAGCGGTGTTTTTATCTTTCCAAGGGAACATGATCTGACACCAGTAAATCACCCAACTGATGCAGTGATGCGGATCATTGGTGTTGAGTTTTCAGCACGACTGGTCTCTGTTGTCATTTGTTGAAACTGTGATTACCCATTGTATATTATGAGTTGGTTTGATTTCAGCTGTATCTTTTCTTTTGTCCGCTTTTATAATGGAAGTGTGGCAGTATCCTACGCATAGTACTCTTAAGTTTTCCAGGCACATAGAACAACAATGCTCCTCACTCCCTCGTTTCTCCTCAATACTCTAATAGTAGGAAAAGTAAATAGCAAAGAATTCGATAAACTAGCGCCCTGGGCAAGGACAGGGAAGAGAGAGGGGGCTCAAGCCCCACTACAGTCTGTTAGTTGTTAGTTCATGTAGATTCTGCTGAGGCCCATCATCTCTACTAGAGGTCGAATCTATTAGAGATGGAAGACGAGCATCCCAAAGTTTCCATCTGCCTCGTTTGTTTTCCCTGCCTTTTATTTTCCTGTCAGAAAAAAACGTGTTCTGTATAAATTTTTACTCAAACATTTTTTTCCTTTTTTCTTCTAGCCACAATATATATAGTAGGTCCCTGAAAATGCGTATTTGATCCATTTCCAAACATATAGTCACCCATTGCAATTTGCGCTGAGCATGGGAAGTTTTAGCACTGTCAAACAGTACGTGTTCCTTTATTCAAAGCCCCGAAACTGCTTTCAGGCACGTCGTCCCAGTTCCCAATCAAATAAAGGATTAGATGCATATATACGTATATCCCATTCTAGCTAGCTTGTCTCCAAACCAAACACATGCATATATCCGCATCATCGAGTTTGGCCAACACTGTACACTGATCATGTAATCAATATACTACTCCATTCAGTCATTCACTGTCGATCAGCTCATTAGCAACTCAGCTCGATCGTGACAAGATGCAGCCCATCGTGGCGGCCCGACTCGATCGGGACCACGGAACAATCAGAAAAGAGAAAACTAACGATCCCCAGACGATACAGTCCATGCCCCCTCGGTTAAAAAATAAGTAATTTCCACTTGAGGGTCATCGCCGCCTCCCGGTCGGTAGCCAAGTTCCGCTTTGCAATTGCGACGATTCGTCCCAGTCCCAGTCCCACCGGCGCGTCGCTCTCCATTGTCTGGAGGAGCAGCTAGCTTACCCCTGCCTGTCCTGATTTGATTTATGATGTGTTCAGGCTCCGGAGACATAAGATGTAACATGTTCTTGACTTCTTGGATCCATCGTCGTTTGACTTTCGATTAACAAAAGCGTTTTTTTAACTAATAACCTTTTAAAGAAAATACGATCTGACATCAGCACATCACCACCTAACAGATGCATGCGGACCCGGGCCGTTAGATAGACTATTGAGTTCTCAGCGCAATTGGCCACCGCTCCCATTTGCTGAACCCGCGTGCTACAAGATTTCGTCTTTGCCAGAGTCCAGACAGTACGAGCAGCAATAAACACGATCAGAGGAAAAACTATTAGAATTATATTATTATATAAACAAGTCCGAATCAATCGATCGATCTCAGTCGATGCAGAACACGACGTTGTGGAGGCAGCGCAGGCCGTCCAAGGGTCCCCTCGCCTCCGTCACTGGCGGCGCCGCCGGCCTGCGCACGACCACGTCCTCGCGGTTCTTGCTGCCGTTGTTGCGGCCGTTCGCAGCCGACGACGACGTCGACGTGGTGGTCCCGAATGCGGCGGCAGAGTCCAGCGGCGCCTCGCAGAAAACCATCGCGGCGACGAACGCCTCCATGGGAACAAACAACCTCGGCGGACGTACGCGCGCGCTCGGCGTGGCAGTCAGGCAGTGTTTGGTTTGGCTTGGTCTTCTGATCGTGACTGGGCGGGCGTCGGCACGCTGGTTTTATAGCCTGCCTGCCTGGCGTCGCTGTGGCACGGCCTTGCCTTGGCTCGTTTCCGTTTCGGACGCGGAAGCCGAGCCGAGCACGAGTAGGTGCGAAGTCCGGACGTGCCGTGGGCTCGACGTGTGGGTTGTTGCGGCAGCTTCGTGTAGTCAGACTTCGGCCCACGTTTTATTTTGAGTAAAGTATACGGCCGGTCTCTAAACTATCGCGGGTGTGTCATCCCGGTCCCTAAACTCTCAAATTGACCGTTTGGGTCCCTAAACTTGTTCGGTTGTGTCATTCCGGTCCCTAAACTTGTGAATCATCCGTTCAAGTTCTCAAACTTGTTCGGTTGTATCACAATGGTCCTCAAACTTGATTTTAAGTCTCATCTGGTACAATTTTGATATAAAGTTCGTCTTCATTCGAGTTCGTATGAAAAAAATGTGAATTATTTTTTGATATAAAGTTTTTAGATCACCCTGTGTTGGTCCAGATGAGACTTAAAATCAAGTTTGAGGACCATTGTGATACAACCGAACAAGTTTGACAACTTGAACAGATGATTCACAAGTATAGGGACCGGAATGACACAACCGTGATAGTTTAGGGACCGGCCGTACACTTTACTAGGAGGGCGGAGAAGAAAGAGCTCGTTAGCCGCCGCCGGCAACATCTTCTTCGCCATGGAGGGCTAAGATATGCGCGTGCTTCCGTTGCTAGGCAGCTGGGTGTTGCAAATTTGATTCGAACTTGTCATACAAGTTCAAGTTGAACTCATCACATGGTTCCAACTTCCAACCGTGCTACTTGGCACTTGCAGCCCGTGCTCCATCGCCTTCCTGCAATCCCAACCGCGCCGGTGCTCTGCCGTCGTCATCTCTGAGAAACACGGCTGGACGAGGCCGCCGCCTCCGCGACATCTCGAGCTTGAGAGGTTGGTTGATCCGGTTGCGGCGCGCTGGCCCGAGAAGGCAAGACGACGGTTTCCGGGGAGGCTCAATTTTCGTTTTTAATTTGCGCCCTTCTGGACGGGACTCGGTTATCTTTTTTTGAAGGAACGGTTATCGGGCACCACAAAGATTCACCCAGCTCCACATAAAGTACGACGAAGAAGAAAGGTCGCTTTCCATACTACCGAAATCTGATCCGTGCTTTGCTCCACAAGCGGCAGAAGGGGCCGAGGGGCCATCAGTTGCGGAGGCTGCGGCGGTGGCCATGGGGATACTCGAGGAGATGAAGGCGCTGTCCGTCAAGGGGCATCCTGCTGTCTCTTTGCTCGCGTTACTTGTCTGCATGATTAGTTATTAGTGAATGCTGTCTTATTATGAGATATGTACCAGTTGTTATTTACAATTTTTATACATCTGGTTTTGGGATAGATTTAGTAGCCACATGATCGGTCGAACTAAGTGAATTCATCTGGCCTGGCTAGTAGATTCTGAACAAAGATCCCTCTACTGCCAATGATGTTGCGCATAGAGACATATATTTGAGGTGATTTTGCGCATAAAGATTTGATTTTTAGGTGTTTTTGCGTGTAAAGTTGGATTGAGAGGTCGTGTAGCAAACATATATTGTCCTGAACAGGATGCTGTTAGCCTAACTCTCGGAACCTAGGTTCTGTGCTTGACTGTTTTCAAGCAATAGTTTAAGCATCATCTAAGCAAGTGCCGCACGTGTGCAATTGTCTTCATGCTTGCTGTTTTCCTTGCCATTGTCCCTTCCATCTCATGACATACCCGATTTGCAGGTGATAGATCAACTTGTTCAGCATCTCAAATAATGGTATCACCTTGTCCACAAGGTGATATTTCACAATGCATCGAAACAATGGGATCTCAGGTCCAGCTTCCGGAGGTATAGGATGATATGCTCGTAGTGGTTAGGCATGTATTGCAAACGATAATAATTGTCTCCACTGCTAACCATGGATAGACCGAATCATTTTTTTTTTCTCAGGGCACTATATAACAAGTGATAAACTAACCTCCCCCATTGTCAATGTTGGTAGCTTGGTGACACTATTTTGGACTATATGAACTTGGTAGTGCATCTGACACCCAGAGTTGTACAAAGGTTCATGGTTGATGTTTTTAAATTGTAGTTACCTTGCCATCTAGTGATGGCTGTTGCTTGTAAAATTTGTTCATGTTGTACCTACTGAAAATGAGGATACCCTCAGGATATGCACCGATTAACTAGTATAATATTTTTTCTTTCGCAAATTTTTTTTTTTGAAAAAAACACATTTAGCTAATTGGATTGTAATTTGTCCATATTTCTCACTTGAGAAAAACATTATTACTAAAACCATTCATTATTTTTCACATGCTTATTTTCACAGGACATTCTTCATCAAATACATGCTCTCATGCCATTGCGAGATGCTGCTCAGGCCGCCTGCGTGTCTCGTGATTTTCTGCGTTCTTGGAGATGCTTTCCAAATCTCATTATTTCTATTGATTCTCTAGGGATCAAGGAAAATGCATCTAACGATGATAAAATACAAAGGGATTTCATATGTAGAGTTGACCACATTCTGCATAATCACTCTGGCATGGGAGTGAAGAGGCTTACAATTCGAACCTACCCTTGTCCGAATCTCCATCCTAGTTATGTTGACCGCTGGCTTCAAGGTGCCATTACACCTGGGATTAAAGAAATCAAACTATCATTGTTCAGAATCAGATGTGGTGGTATAAAGTACAAATTCCCAGGTTCACTTTTATCTAGTAGTGAGATAAGAAGCTCCATCCAGACTTTTCTGCTTGCAGAATGTTATTTTCACTGTGCAGCCCAAGTTGGTTGTATGAGTAGCCTGACAAATTTGGGTTTGCATTCAGTACACATTACTGGGGAGGAACTATATAGTTTTCTATCCAATTCTTGTGCTTTGGATCGATTTAAGCTTACCAATTGCAATGATATAATTTGCTTGAAGATACCTTGTCTGCTGGAGAAGCTTGATATCCTGGATGTGGTGGGTTGCAGTAAACTGGAGATGATTGACAGCAACGCCCCTAACCTCTCCACTTTTTTCTTTGCTGGGCGCCCAATACATATCTCGCTTGGTGATGCATTGCAAGTGAGGAAAATACGTTTTAGACGTGACCATTCACCTGATGCGCTATATTACGCTAGTATCAAACTTCCATCCATCGCACCAAATCTCCAAACTCTTGTGCTATCAACAAGTGATGAGGTCAGTTTTGTCCATCCTAATAAACATATTGTTCTGGAAGTGCTGATGGTAGAATAATAGATTTTATGTTTACAATACTCAATTACACATTCCGCATTAATCTTTGGGGGCATCTCTTTCTTCAGACAGTCAATACACCAAAGGCGCTTGGCAAATTCATCCAGCTCAAGTACTTGGAGATATTTGTTACTACATCAAAGTTTTCACAAGACTACGATCTCTGCTCTCTTATTTCTTTTCTGGATGCTTCTCCTGCCTTGGAGTCTCTCATTGTACGGGTATGTCAATATCTCTGACAAGCTATCGTTTTAAGAAGGAGCTCTTTTACGGTGCATAATACTAGGACTGAAAAGGACTACTATATAAACATCCTATGGCTGAGATTAATTATATACTATTGAAGACTTTACTTATAGTATAAGTGTGCAATTGTGTTCATGCTTGCCGTTTTCCTTGCCATTGTCCCTTCCATCTCATGACATACCCGATTTGCAGGTGATAGATCAACTTGTTCAGCATCTCAAATAATAGTATCACCTTGTCTACAAGGTGATATTTCACAATGCATCGAAACAGTGGGATCTCAGGTCCAGCTTCCGGAGGTATGGGATGATATCCTCGTAGTGGTTAGGCATGTATTGCAAACGATAATTATTTGTCTCCACTGCTAACCATGGATAGACCGAATCATTTTTTTTCTCAAGGCACTATATAACAAGTGATAAACTAACCTCCCCCATTGTCAATGTTGCAATTTCCCAACTACCTTGCATTTTATAAATCCACGTTTCGTATTGCTAGTGTCTATCTTTGTTTAGGCGAAAACATGGCCATGTTTGGTTGTAGTCAATTTACGGTTTTCTTCATGTAGATGTAGATGAAAATGCTCAATCAAAATACGAAAATGTTTTGCAAAAAATAAAGCTACTGATCACTTCATGTATCGCAGGAAATTAGAGGACCATAATTTTCGGGCATTATGGCACGCGGGAGCTCTCATTCGTGTTCTGTTTTATAGCAAAGAAGCTCCGTTCAGCCTTTTCTTCTTGTTGGATGCTCTTTTCACTCTGCGGCTCAAGTCAGTTGCTTCTTGACAAATTTGAATTTGTGTTCTATCCATGTTCCTTGGGAGAAACTATATGGTTTTCTGTCCAATTCTTGTGCTTTGAAGCAGTTTTACTATCTTCATTTGCTTGAAATATACTTTCTGCTGCAGCAGCTTCATATCATACATGTAGGATGCCAAAAGCTGTAGATGATTGAAAGCAATGCACCAAAACTCTCCACTTTCTCATATGCAGGGGGGCGTATGACATTTTATCCGGGGATACTTTTTCTCCATAGTCATTTGCCTGGTTCACTGTATTCTGCTAGTATTGTCATTCATACTCTTCAAACTCTTGCTCGGTAAAGGAGAGATAATTTCAGTTTGATACTTTCTAAATAATTATTTGTTCTACAATTGAAAAGTGCCATATAATATATATAGTTGTATGTTTACAACATTGTACTCTATACTTTCTACACAATTTATCTTTCGGTCATCTCTTTCTTCAGACTGTCGATACATCAATGGTGCCATCTGGTAAATTTCTCCATCTTAAGTACTTCGGGGAAACGGTGTCTGCACCAAATGTTTCACTGGACTAGTGCCTGACGCTTCTCCCACATGGGAGACCATAATATTTCATGTAAATTGTCATTTATCTCTGAAAACAAACAAGTTAGCAGTTATCCTTTTGGAATCTCTTCTGATAAAAAAATATGTAGTAGTAATATAACCATTAACTAATGCTAGTTTTCACTGCCCAGCTAAACAACCACAGAGAAAAATTAAACCCCATTTCTGATCTGAACATTACCTGTGCAGAGTGACAAACCTGAAAGTTAGATTCCAGACATCAGGAAATTGAACATTTGGATCCTGGATATAACTTGCGAGTTGTGACTGAATATATTTTAAGTCTTAATTTTTTTTCAATGACTTATATTTATGGCGAAGAAACTTGGAGATTTTTGGTGAGATAGTGTATCTAACCTAATTGAAATCTTTTTGGCTACTATGGAAGATACACTTAAAATACGTCGATCCAGATTATGCTTCCAACCAAAGGGCACAATTCCTCATGTCTATGGTGCCTTTCAGAATGCCACCACCACAACTGCAAGAACGTGGGTATGTACTCGCAAAAAAAAAAGGGAACGTCGGTATGGAATGGGCTTAAGCTGAAGCGACAAAGCTGAACCAGATACAGCTCGATAATCAATTGAATAGGCTGTGGAAGGTTAAAGGTCCTTCTAAAGTTGCTTATTTGCCTGGAGGTTGTCCTTTTTTTTTCGCGACCGTGCCGAAGCACGTATTTCATTAAGAGGAAGAAGCAAATACATGAGAGCCCCTATGAGCAGAGTGTCATAGGGGGTTGTTGTTCAGTTTCTTGTGATTACATAAGCGTTAAATCGCGACCATTAAAGGAAGAGGTAAGCACTACAAAATCTGACAAATTTCCCCGGCCTGCTATCGCCCATGCCTTGGCTTCCTCCACGAGTGCTTGTAGTAGATTGGCTTCATTTGTGGTGTTGTTGTTGAAGGTTCGCGAATTGTGTTCCTTCCATAACATCCACACTGTTAGGAGAACCGCGGAATCAAATGACTTTCGGTCAACTCTGGAAACTTGCTTGCGCGCCAATAGCCACCAGTCAGGGAGAAACTCTGCTGAAGCAACGGGGCAGAGGTGCTGCCAGTTTCTTCTTCCCAGGAACTGGGTCCAGATAGCTCGTGAATAAGGGCATTGAAGCAGCAAATGTGTTATTGTTTCAGATTGCTGGTCACAAAAAACACAGGTATCATCGTCCTGTAACCCATGGCGTTTTCTTCTTGCTGCTGTCCAACAGCGTCCATGAAGTACCAGCCAAGCGAAGAACTTGACTCGGTTAGGTGCTTTTTCTTCCATAGAACCTTTGCTCCAAACAATTGTGTCCGGCCTATGAAGAAAGCCTCGTATGCTGAGATTCTGTTGTACTTACAGTGTATTTCTTTCTCCTTATCCCTCGGATGCAGCCATGTTGAAGAACACACCGGTACTTGCACTGGCTCTTGTTTGCGGTCAACGCCCTTTGCTGGAGATGAGGACATGATGCTTTATTTTATTTTATCTATTTATCATGGGAGTTTTCCTGGTTCCTGTCTTTCAGGTGTAAGCCCTAGTGGTGTGGTGGTACATTGTTCCTGTTGCTTCTATGGTATTGTAGATTGCTGGGTGACCTTTGCTGGAGATGGAAGATGTAGAGGTCGATGCTTATATATTGTCTTATATATGGCCGTTTTCTTAGTTTCGGTCTTACTGCTGTATTAACATAGTGTCTCCAGGATCTCATATTGTGAATTGTTGAGTGATTTTTCAGTTTTTACTCCTTATGTTTTAAACTATAGTTCTCTTTAGTTCTGTTCTAAGCAAAATTCCAACAAATTTGACTATTTTAGAAAACAAATAACATAACCTGTAGTGCTAAATAACTGTATCATGACATGTTTCATGGTAGATTTAATAAAACTAATTCGATGAGATAAATAGTAGTGTTTTTTATAAGTTTAGTAAAAACTGGAAGTAGTAGTGCTTTTTTATAAATTTATTAAAAACCGAAATAGTTTGACTTAGGACAAAGTTAACATTAATTTGGAACATTTTAGCATGTTCGGCTTGGACCTTTTAACAAGGATCATTACTATTCTCAAAAAAAAACAAGGATCATTAATATTTAGCTTCAGATCAGGCTTATCACCAAAATAGCCATTGATAAAAAAAACATAGAAAGTACGGCTTTGACAAAGCAAAATGTGTCTTATATTTGTAAAATAATAATTTAGGGACTATATATAACTGTCACGAAGTCCAAATGTTTTAAGACCTAAAGACGCGAACGTAGGAAACAAAATCCTCGAGGAACCAACCACACGAAATCACAAGTCGATCACAACCACATACATGGGGCCAGTGCTAGGCCGCGAACAGATACACTTAATTTACATGTTCAATGTAGTGGGCAGAAGCCGATCAAATCGTTCATGCATGGAGAACCCTCGCTCGTACCAAGGAAACATCACTACACCGCGTCACCGCACCGGCTTGTTGATTCTTTCTCCGTCATCATCTGGCCACCCATCTGGATCTCCTGATCAGGCACTGGGTCGACTGGGATCACCGGATCAGGAGGCACTGGGTCTACGTCGACCTCATCGCCACCGTTCTGTGCCACGAAGATGTACGCGCGCTGGTCGTGGTACGCCTGGTCCAGGCCGCGCACCTCATCCTCTTTCGAGACACGGAGCAGCTCGAGCTTTTTCAGCGTGTAGAAGAGCGGCGCCATGGTCAGAGAGACCCACCCGATGATGGCCAGTATCTGCACGACGTGCGCGGCGAGCAGCCGCCCGCCGCCGCCCATGAACAGCCCGTACGGCCGCCCCGGCGCGCCGTAGATCTCCTCCACGTACTCCCTCCGCGCGAAGAGCGCGGTGAACAGGATCCCCCACGCCCCGCACCCGGCGTGCAGCTGCGTCGCCTCCAGCGGGTCGTCGAACCCGAACCTGTCCGCCACCTTGTTCCAGAAGATGAGCACCAACGCCGACACGAACCCGCAGATCACCGCCGCCCACGGGTCCACCACCGAGCACCCCGCCGTGATAAACCCCATTTCTGATCTGAACATTACCTGTGCAGAGTGACAAACCTGAAAGTTAGATTCCAGACATCAGGAAATTGAACATTTGGATCCTGGATATAACTTGCGAGTTGTGACTGAATATATTTTAAGTCTTAATTTTTTTTCAATGACTTATATTTATGGCGAAGAAACTTGGAGATTTTTGGTGAGATAGTGTATCTAACCTAATTGAAATCTTTTTGGCTACGACGGAGTTCCTGGCCTGGACGGAGCCCGCGCAGAGCATGGCGAACCCGAGCTGCATGACGAACACGAGGTAGGCGGAGAAGAGCAGGTACGTCGCGTCCACGGCCGACGACGTGTCGGTGAACTTGTTGCAGATGTAGGCGGCTGACACGGTGGCGTTCGGCGAGCCGCCTAGCAGCAGGCCGAGGTCATCCAGGCACGACATGGTGTCAGCTGCCTATGGCAATGCTGTGATGGTTTTGCTAGGATAGGGTTTAGGGAAAAGGGATTCGTTGTCGTGTACAGTATGTATGGTTCTGTACACGTTAGCTCCGAGAGTATTTATAGGCGAAGAAGAACGAACGTCGGAATACATTATAGGTATGGTGGCATCTAGAGTATCTGTTTTGCTATTAGATTAAGATTCTATTTTGTATTAAAAAAATGGAAGATTCATGGTCATGAAAATAAAAACAACGGGAAATGCCAAACCGAGGGGCCTTTGGCTACAGGTATGATGTGCAGGCATGGCGGGGCAGCCACAAGCCGTTGCAAAGCTGTGTTGCCCACACACCATTGCGCCGCAAGGCCATCTTTAAACGCACGATGCTTCACACCGTATTAGCTGCTGCCAGACGTCGTAGGATGGAGGGTTGCCGAGGGTAAAAATTGGTTCATTGGTTAACAAATATGATTGAGAAGAAAAACGTGGATCATTAATATAATATTTGGCCTTGTTTAGATGCAAAATAGGGGGGCACATTTAGAGGTTTAGGATCACTTCGCCATAAATGCGACATTGTAGCATTTCGTTTGTATTTATAAAAATTGTCCAAAAATTGATTAATTAGGTTAAAAATGTTCGTCTCGCAGAGTAAAAAAACTGTGTAATTAGTATTTGAATTCATCAACATTTAGTACTTCATGCATGTGCCGATATTTTGATGTGATGGGAATCTTCTTTTTGTATAGTAAACTTTGGGAATGAAATTTGGAATCTAAACAAGGGCTTTGATTGATGAAAAAAATGCTTGTGGAAGGACGTGATGCGAGAGCGTTAGGTGGCTCCATAAAATTTTAGAAGTAAAATATATCAACAATTCTCAAACTTGCCCCGGAGTGTCATCTATGTTCTTAAACTCTCAAAATGCACATTAACATCCTTGATTTTGCTAAAGTGTGTCAGTTAGATCTAAAATTTCAAAAATACCCCTGTATTATTGATGTTTATCCGTCTCTTACTCTATAATTGTGTTATGATAAGATCAAATAAAGTTCTCTAAGTATTGTGATGGAGACAACATATTTGGTGAGAGAAATAGTATGAAAAATCATGTTTGATTAGAAGCCATGTCATCATACATAGGGGTATTTTCAGAACTTTGGACCTAAACGACGCAGTTTAACAAGTTTATGGATCTAAATATCTATTTTGAGAGTTAGGAGATATAGATGACACAACGGGTGTCACACCCGGATTTTCACAGAAACCCGAATGTGGCCATATGTGTGCCCAGGATGTCCACAGACACATATAGCAACGAATATGGTAAAACAGAGAACAATGCTTTATTAATCTCTTCATAAAGTAGCGTTTACATCAGAGTGCTTTGAAAATAAATACATGGGAAGCGGAAGTCTAATACATCTCTCTGGTGTAGCCGCAATCCCACAGGGACTCTGACTGGGAGAACGCCAACTCAGAAGTACGGTAAATCCTCCGGAAACTCCACCTCGTAGTCAGCCTGACTCCAATCTGTTACCCGTCCGGGATTTTGCCCAAAATAGAATAATAGCAACAAGTGTAAGTAACAGAGTCACTTAGCAAGTACAGCACGGGGGATGAGATGAATATATATATATATATATATATACAACTGAAAGAGTGAAAGAGGACCACCGTTAGCTAGTTAAAGTGACACCATGTAGACCAGAAAACTAATATCTGGCACTCGGCAACCGATCCACCGATCCATCGATCCATCCGGTCGTAAATTTGTTCCAGGACAACTTCTCTCTGGGTTCTAAATTACAATTCGTTTTGGAGTTTGTACATATATAGTTTTTGGTTTACAATTATACATTCGCCATGTCTAGGTGGATATAGTAAAATCTATGTATATAGAAAAAAACAAAACAATTAGTTAATTGGAACAGGGGGAGCAATATACTACACCTGACAAAATACTGCAAAGTTACTTCTGTAAACGGGCATTCAGTCTGTGGATGATGGCAAGGAGCCTGCATGCACAAATCAGCATGCGCTAGACGGCATTGTGCTCGATGGGAGATATCGCAATCTTTTTGTTGACGCTTTTTCTGGTCCACACACACGAGCGCCGGATCGCGCAAACGAACGAAACGATGAACTCGCCGCGGCCCCACCCAAACCGGTCAGACCGGTTTAGGGATCCGGTCAGACTGAATGCCCTGGTATCTATTCCGGACTTCCGGTGTCCTCCATTTATGTTGGCTACTTGGCTTTATATGGAACAACTAACACAATCAATAAGCAAAAAGGCCCACCAAACAACTTCTCACTATGAGCACTCACGATCTGCAGAGCATCGGGTAATGGTAGCATTCTATTAGTAAGTTTGTATACTAATTAAAAAGGTCATTGAAAATAAGTTCGTTTTTGTAGGGCTTATTGTTGACACGAAAATGCGCCAACAAACTCGAGATCGATCGAACGCGCAGCACGGCCGTCACAACGGCCAACTCCTGAGCTCCTCGGGCAAACCGGTCAGACCGGTTCCTGAAACCGGTCAGACCGCTTTCAGGCAGGAACTCGTGAAGACCTAGAAACTCGAGCTCGGGAGGGACCCCGTCGGAGCTCAAGCAAGCTAGGGTTGCTCTAAGATCGGCAGGCCACCTAGAACGCCCTTGAACGCCGTAGAGACAAGCAAAGAACAGAATATGGGGGTTGGAAAAAATTAGGGTTTGAGAGATAAAAAGTAAACGACAAATATGTTGGTTCGATTGGGAACACCTCAATCGGCCTTGAGCCTTTATATTTATAGGCTGGGGAAGTCATACACCTTCAAGTTCGGTTACAATACGGGATAAAACATAGAGTCCTAAACCTACTCGAATTACAGACCCAAACCGGTCTGACTGGTTGGGCAAACCGGTCAGACCGGTTTCCCTCGAGAGCAAATCTTGTCGAAGTCGCAACTCTCTCATCAGGAGTCCAAATTAGACGTTCCACATATGCATCTTGATCGCCTCGACGAGAGCTACACAATGGT
>OAMR01000248.1:195477-225360 GCA_900205405.1 Echinochloa crus-galli | reverse complement strand
TTGTGCATTTGGCATTTGATGTCAAATTTTTGAATTTCTATTCATAGCACATATTGAGGGGGAGCTCACCATATATCTCAATCATCTAGAGCTTATATTTCATATCTATTTGTAAGCTTTAATCATGTTGTCATCAATCACCAAAAAGGGGGAGATTGAAAGTGCATCTAGGCACTTAATTGTTTTGGTGATTTTGGATGACAACATGATTTGTAATTTAACTTGTTTGTTTAAGTATATGAGCAGGGTTTTATTCTTAAGAATAATCATGAAACAAACTTGTTAAAGAATGAGAGCTTATTGTTGGTACAAATGACATAAAAGCAAACAAGTGATGGTAATCCCATGCAACAAAGTGATACAATGACAAGTGTTTGTGAAAGTGCATCTAGGCACTTAAGTGTTTTGGTGATTTGTATGACAACATGATTAATGATCTAACTTGTTTGCTTAAGTACATGAGCAGGGTTTTTAGTGATGAGGTACTAAGCAAAGTGAAGGACAAGAGTCGTCTTGTGGCCGAGGAACTTTGCTAGGGTGAAGGAACTAGTATTGTGGACTGATCTCTAGACATTAATCAAGCCTAACTAGTGAAGCAATCCAATGCGTCCAATTATTGTTGAACAATGTGATGAAGTGGCTTATGAATTGGTATGGATTCATGATCATACACTTGGAGATTCAAAGCCACTAGCTCAAGTTGGATTCGCTTAGCAAGGAAAGGATGTTGAAGCCCTCAAGTTGATATTGATCAAGTATGGCATCAATGAAGACATAGAAGCTCAAGTAGAGGTTTTATTTATTATTTGCAATCTTGAGTTTAGGAATGTCGTACTATCAAGAGGGGTGCAACATTAGTTGTTTGACTACACACCAAAAAGTGCTCATAGGTCAACCCATGTGAGATAGCCTTTGAGAGGAGTGTTTTGGAGTTGAGTGTGCTGGAAGGACCCAAACCGGTCTGACCGGTTTGGGAAACCGGTCTGACCGGTTTGGGAGCTCAAGAGTGTAACGGCTAGTTTTATTCAAAAACCGGTGTGACTGGTTTTGAAAACCGGTGTGACCAGTTTCTCCGGGGTATAACGGCTAGTTTTTGGGTGTGGGGTATTTATACCCCCTAGCCCTCACCTTTGAGGGCTGCTGGTTCCATTGGGTCCCTTGAGCGTCCAGAAGCTTTTCAAGCACCAGCAAGCTCTCCCCAAGCCTCTCTTTGTGAGAGTTGGTTGAATTTGTTTATATCTTTGGATTTGGGTTGAGAGGGATTGCGTGAGTGAGCAATAGAGAGCTAGCCAAATCAGTAAGGAGTGAATCCATAGCTTGAGCACTTGAGGTTGAGGTCTAGCAACTTGTTGAAGCATTTGTTACCCTCTGAAGCCTCCTAGACGGCTAGGCGTCGCCGGTGAGCCACCAAGGTTGTGGTGTGCCACGGATTGTTTGTGCAGGTGTGGTCTTGCCTCCTTCACGGAAAAGATAAAGTTAGTGGAACCGAGGAGATAGCTCGACCTTTGGGTCACTAAGGGCTTCCTCAACGGAGACGTAGGATTCGCTGCGCTTTTGGGCGGCCTTTGGGCAACAGCGAATCTGAACTTCGGGAAACAACTCGCTGCGTCTCCAATTTGGTTTGCCTCACAATTTCCTTTCTAGCACATAAACTTGATTCCGCTTCGATCTACTTGGTTGTGCTTTCCTTGTGTGCAGGGGCTTGGTGAACCTGCTAGAAATCATCTACAGAAGAAGCTTACCAAGTTTGGTTTGTGCTAGAACTCGTAGAGTCAGATCATCTGCCGGATTCATCTTCATTCTGAAATCCGTGTCATGTTATTATTCTCAAGCAACTAAAGATGTTATAGGTTGGAGTAGGCCAAACATATAGCGCAACTGTCTGTTAACTGAGGGTCGTCCATAAGTTGAGATGAGAAAAAAAAAGAGACAAAAATCATCCACACTTATAAAATTGTCAAGTACCTGCTCATCTCCTCACCCTTTTAAGGACTTCGTCTTTCATAGAAGATGACTTGCCAGCATGGTATCTCAGGTTACTTCAGATGGTCTGCCGGATCTGAAGTTCGTGGCCGTTTAAAGTGGGTCAGGGCTAGTCTATATAAGTGTTGGAAATTTGCAGAATCACCTATTCACCCCCCCTCTAGGTGACATCACGGTCCTTTCAGTTTGGAAATGATAAATGAGACATGGTGTTATGCATATTGAATGGTCTCAACAAGAAGAAGCTTGTCTAATAGTTATGGGATAACTTAATTGAAGAAATTAGGATTTCTTTGGGCTTGATCCATGGCTATGGTTATATTCAAATTGACATGATTATATGGATATTATATGGTCTCAAGTGCACGAAAGCTTATGGACAAGTAATCTATCAAAGACAACATACAAGACAATATTAAAGATATTTCAAGTTAATTGAAGACATGGATTTCAAAGTGGTATTCATGATGATGCAATGTAAAGTGGAGCTCAAAGTGGCTAGATATGGTGAAAGAGTTAAGCTAGATGGAAGTGTCCAGGTACCAAGCAAAGAGAAGGGCAAGTTGGTCTTGTAGCCGAGGGACTTTGCTAGGGTGAAGACTAGCATCATGGTTTAATCTCTATGCACTAATCAAGCCTTACGAGTGAAGCTATGCAATGCGTCTAATTCTTTATTGATCATATATTGGAATGGCTTATGAATTGGTCCATACACTTGGAAATTCTAAGCCTAGCTCAAGATTGGATTTGCTCAAGCAAGAAAAGAATGTTGAAGCCCTCAAAGTGAGAATGATCATGTATGGCATCATCGAAGACATAGAAGCTCAAGAGGAATATTTATTTGCTATTTAATTTCTTGAGTATAGGAATGCCGTACTATCAAGAGGGATGCAACATTAGTTGATTGACAACACCAAAAAGTGCTCAATAGATCAACCCTTGTGAGATAGCCTTGAGAGAGTAAGTGTTTGGGGTTAGTGTGCTGACAGGACCCAAACCGGTCGGACCGGTTTGGGAAACCGGTCTGACCGGTTTCCAACGGCTATAACGGCTAGTTTGGGAGTTTGGGGTATTTATACCCCTTGGCCCTCTCCTTTAAGGGCTGCTGGTTCCCTTGCCTTCCTTGCACGCCTAGAGCCTTCCCAAGCAACAGCAAGCTCTCCCCAAACCTCTCTTTGTGAGAGTTGATTGATTCTATCAATATCTTTGGATTTGGGTTGAGAGAGATCTTGTGAGTGAGCTAGAGAAAGCTTGCTAGAGCTAATTGCAACAGCAAAGAGTGAATCCATAGCTTGAGCACTTGCGGTGAAGTCTAGCAACCATTGAAGCATTTGTTACTCTTGGAGGTGAAGCCTCCTAGACGGCTAGGCGTCGCCGGTGAGCTACCGTGTTTGTGGTAAGCCGCGGATCGTTTGTATAGGCCGGCCTTGCCTCCTTCGTGGAAAAGGGCCACAAGCTAGTGGAACCGAGGAAAGTGGCTTGGAGTGGATAAGCCCGCCTTTCGTAGGCCCTCAACGGAGAGTAGGATTCACCTTGTCTTTGTGACGGCCTTTGTGGCATTGGTGAATCCGAACTTCGGGAAACAAATCATCGTGTCTCTCTATTGGTTTGCCTCACAAGTTCAATTCTAGCATTTATATTTGCTTCCGCTTCGATCTACTTGGTTGTGCTCTACTTGTGTGCAGGGACTTTGTGAACCTGCTAGAAATCACCTACAGGAGCTGCAAAACAAGTTTGGTTTGTGCTAGAACTCGTAGAGGGGGTCATATACATATTTGTGTGTTTCTGCAGGAAACCGGTCTGACCGGTTTGGTAAACCGGTCTGACCGCTTTTGTACTGTGTTGAGTTCCTGACCCCAAACCGGTCTGACCGGTTTGGGAAACCGGTCTGACCGGTTTGGCCCCTGACAGCCCTAACGGCTAGTTTTATTCGAAAACCGGTCTGACCGGTTTGGGAAACCGGTCTGACCGGTTTCCAACGGCTATAACGGCTAGTTTGGGAGTTTGGGGTATTTATACCCCTTGGCCCTCTCCTTTGAGGGCTGCTGGTTCCCTTGCCTTCCTTGCACGCCTAGAGCCTTCCCAAGCACCAGCAAGCTCTCCCCAAACCTCTCTTTGTGAGAGTTGATTGATTCTATCAATATCTTTGGATTTGGGTTGAGTGAGATCTTGTGAGTGAGCTAGAGAAAGCTTGCTAGAGCTAATTGCAACAGCAAAGAGTGAATCCATAGCTTGAGCACTTGCGGTGAAGTCTAGCAACCTTTGAAGCATTTGTTACTCTTGGAGGTGAAGCCTCCTAGACGGCTAGGCGTCGCCGGTGAGCTACCGTGTTTGTGGTAAGCCGCGGATCGTTTGTATAGGCCGGCCTTGCCTCCTTCGTGGAAAAGGGCCACAAGCTAGTGGAACCGAGGAAAGTGGCTTGGAGTGGATAAGCCCGCCTTTCGTAGGCCCTCAACGGAGAGTAGGATTCACCTTGTCTTTGTGACGGCCTTTGTGGCATTGGTGAATCCGAACTTCGGGAAACAAATCATCGTGTCTCTCTATTGGTTTGCCTCACAAGTTCAATTCTAGCATTTATATTTGCTTCCGCTTCGATCTACTTGGTTGTGCTCTACTTGTGCGCGGGGACTTTGTGAACCTGCTAGAAATCACCTACAGGAACTGCAAAACAAGTTTGGTTTGTGCTAGAACTCGTAGAGGGGGTCATATACATATTTGTGTGTTTCTGCAGGAAACCGGTCTGACCGGTTTGGTAAACCGGTCTGACCGCTTTTGTACTGTGTTGAGTTCCTGAACCCAAACCGGTCTGACCGGTTTGGGAAACCGGTCTGACCGGTTTTGGTACTAACAGTGTGAAAAAGTTTTGTAAATTGCAGATTCACCTATTCACCCCCCTCTAGGTGACATCAAGGTCCTTTCAGTCGCCCACGCGGAGGCCCAGGCGGCAGTGGCGAGACACGGCCGACGCGGAGACCCAGGCGGCAGCGGCAGGGTCGGGCCGGTGGAGGGACTGTCGGGAGGGGTGGGGACATTTAATGAGGGTAGTGGGGGGAAAGTCACTAAAAGTCTCAAGAAGTCACTAAAATGGGACTTATAGACTTATGGGGTAGGGACTAAAGATTAGTCCCTTTTAGTCACCATGTTTGGCATTTTTTAGACTAAAAGGGACTAAAGTTTAGGTGACTAAAAAAATCATGGTAACCAAACGGAGCTTTAGTCCTTCGAAGGTGCTTTTTGCATTCGTGTATTTATAGAGATAGTGTGTGTGCGTGTGTGAGCGCCTGCGTTATACTGTGTAATTTAAAAAAATAGTCAATTCTGTTCTCACGTCTGTCATGTGGTAAAGCATCGTGTTCGTGAGCTGACAGAAAGGCCGGATTTGTGCGGACACCCGAATCGCTTGGAAAACCATATGTCGGGTTCAGACCACCAAAAAAAAAAAAGCAGACCAGACCGCGAGCTAATCTAGGAGGTGATACCGAATCAAGGATTGACCTGACCTGATCGGTCGTTCTCAATTTAAGCTCGAGTATGTAAAGCCATGACCACAAGAATTACAAGAACATGGGCAAAAGCTATCTTCTGCAACAGCAAAAGAATTGCGAATTTCAAAACAAGCCTCTCCGAAAAGCAGGCCTACAGTCACGAGTCACGACCGAAGTTTCAAAGCCGTCCGTGTTCAACTTACACAAGTTGAAAGTTGGGATTTATTCGAGATAATAAGCTAAAATTTGAGAAGAAAGTCGAAGTTCAAACAAAATGCCATCTGACTTGGACGCGCACACGAACACAATGCATGTTTGCATTGCGTTGCACAAGATAGTGTGCGGTTCGGGGATCGAGTTTATCCGGTCATTCGACCAGTCGTACACTCGGACGGCGTTGAAGCCGCAGACGTGCAGACCAAAACACGCTGTAACTTCCCTTTGTGAAAGAGTTTTTAGGATACTGCGCGCGATACTGAACGTGCAAAGCCTAAGCACAGTATCGCGTGTCATCTCCAAGTTTCAAAGATGGGCATAGAAAAACTCAGTATCTGTTCCGATTTCAAGTCATGTATAAATCTTTCAGATAATTATGTGAACGATTTCACATACCAGATCATAAAAACACATTCAGTATCTCACAAACATATAGAAAAATAAAAACCAAGAAACATATACAAATACGAAAAGTAACAATCTGACATATGAAATACTAACTATTTGACGCCATTTCATCGCTCTATATTAGAAGTAAAAATGAATTGCAGCACCCAAAAACGAAGCACGTCCATTTTTCAAGAATGTAGTACAATTCTTACGGTGGTGACATCCAGTCCAAGATAGATTGAAGATTGACAATGGACAAATTATCAGATGGAACCTGTGCAATAAGCTGCAAGTCCTGCAACCACATCTAGAAAACTGAAACAGGGGCATCATCTTAAGTTAAGATGTCACTATACAGCTTGAGTGCTTAACAGATGCCAGGAAGATTCACTAAAAGACTTGCAATAGCTTGCTAGGTTTTGCAACTGTTTAATACTGATAAGCAAACGGCTAAACGCAATGGCATGGCCAGATTTGATAGTGCCCTTTTACTTTTCATAGACTGCAAACCATGGCAATTATAGTGCTAGTTTGTGACCTCCCAATTCTGATTAACAAACTTGTAGAAGAAAATGTAACTAACAATGACTGCTTGCATGATGTCAGTTCAGGAAAAAGTTCCGGATGGAACTTCAGATATGTTGCAACAAAGAAAGACTATTCCGTACAACTGAACCCAAGTTAACCTCTCTTTAGAGAAAAAAAAAGAAGAACAGACATATTGTTATCCACGGGTTCCAACTTAAACATATCTGTAGGCACAAGGTCTAAGATGACAACTTTTCATATACCTCCATATATTGACAATTGCAAGGTATAATCAGATGACACCAAGGAACACAAACATCCATCTAGTATGAAAACTAAGGAACATACAAAAACCAAGTATAAACAAACAAGTTACCAAGAACTTGCAGCCAAAATACAAACCGCAATCTATTTTTTAAGGAAATTAGCTGCTATACAACCCTCACAATTTATGGTGATTGATTCCATGACTAGGGACTATCGACAGAGTTAATATATCACGACATGTCTAGCAAAATACAACTTCATCAGCTGTAGTTAAATAGATACACAGCTTAACAGATATGGAACAGACTCTACCATCTGCAACAGTCTTATATATTGATCAGCAAGAGCATAGCAGGATTTGCTGGCATTAAAGCTCACTGCATGCCCAACAACTTCGTTGCAGTTGTTGTCATACAAATTGAAAACCATGATAATACTGATGCTAATTTGAACAAGGCACGGTCTCCCCGATTTCTCAAGTAAAACCTTCTGCAAGAAAAATCTATCTAGAAATGACTGATTTCAGGGCATCGAGTAAGGACAGTTCCGTATGGAACTTGTAATATGTTGCAACAAAGCCTATCAATACAGCTGAACTGTTACAGCTAAAGTTATCAAAATCTGTTAATGTGATGCATGGAATAAATTAAACGCAAGAGACAAAAACCTTGCAGGACAGTTTCAGATAGAACTTATTATATATTGTGACAAAATGTATCAACACAATACAACTGAATAACAGCTAAGTTAATACAGGTTTAACATAAATTAGGATAAGTTTCGGATGTAAAATGTTGGTGTTGCAATTGTTTTATTATCGTATGCCGAATAGAAAGGTGCAGCAAGATTGGTAGACTCTTGTGCTTAATTCATTCCCTGCAAATTCTACCAGTGCCTGCGATACTAATAGGGAACATAATGGTCTTTATGCTAAATACAGTTTCTAAGCAGTAGGTTAAAAAACTTCCCTGCGGTATCAAGTTGTCAACAAATTATCCCAGCCAAATCAATTCTCACAAAATATGGATTCAACACAAAATGCGAAGTAGCCCCAAATTTTCTAGGGCAAAACAACCACATCAAGCATGGTGCATGGAGATCCTGCGCGATTCGAGGAATGGATATAGGTAATGAAACGACAGGTGCCTCACCAATTGCAATTATAAACAGAAAATTAGCATAGGAGACTTTCGATCAAAGAGATTGAGCCAGAATACGAACAACGCAGCGGTAAAGGTAACTAAGATTGATCCCAAATCGTCTCCATGTGTCTCAAACGAGTCTCAACCGACACGGTAATTAACAGATCCCATCACGATATCGACAGAACACGACAGACAAACCCCTAACTTCCCTCAGATCGCGGACCACGGGCAGACCCCCCATTACCGAACCGCGCGGCGGGGGCTTCCCTCAGGCGAGGTCGGCGTCGTCGAAGTCGGCGCCGTCGAAGCTGTTGTAGAAGCCGGAGAAGGGGAGGGGCCCGCGGACCTCGGCCCCGCCCCCGCCGCGGCCGCCGCGGTGCGGGGCGAGGAACATCTCCCCCTCGCCGTCCTCCTCGTCGAGGAACCCGCAGCCCCCCGCGGCGCCGAGCGGCGAGTCGTCGATGTCCATGAGCGTGGAGATGGCGTCGTCGTCCATGAGCGGGTGGTGGCGCGGGCGGTGGACGAAGGTCGGGGTATTTTATATTGGTTTATTGGGAGAGTCCATAGCCCATACGGTTTTGCCTCGGCCGCAGCCGTGCCCGGTGCCCGTGCCTATCACGACATGATCGGTTGCCCTATGGCTTCGATAAAGCCTGTTGGACGCGGAAGCCGAACCGGCTAGTTTGGTTGCTTGGGTCGAATCAATTTTCGCTATATAGCAGCAAAATGCAGCATACACTATTCGCTATATAGAACGAGACGATGTAGTCACAATCCATACTATGCAAATTAGCCTACATGTCACAAAAACACGATCAACCAAATTCATGCTTGGCGGATTTGTCCCGACCAAACGTTTGTTGATGCATGGTATTTGGCCGGGAACCGCGGCGCCTTTGTTGTGGACTCTGCTTGAGGTGCGGAGGCAACTGATGGTGTTCTTATGATGAGTACATTAATAATACATACACATATTGATATTTAATCTTGAAATGACCTGTAGTAATACCATACCATACGCACTACACGCACAGATGCCAACTCACACCACTAAGACTTAAAAAAGAAGCACACATAAGGCCAAAGTTCACATTGGGAAAAGATTAGTAGGAATACTAAGATGAGATGAGATGAGATGAGATGAGATTTGTGTGCTGCAGTAGTAATTGGTCGAACTAAAGTTCTGGGAAAACAAAAACGAAAATCCCCCATTTACACGCCATACATTGTTTTGCCATACAGAATAGATTAAAAAAAAAAAGCCTTCCTCAGCCTTCCGGCCCAGAACGGCCCGGGCGCCGTTCCTCTTTTTTTTTCTTTCCTTCGCGGCTTTCTTTTTCCTTCCTCTGCTACACACCACTCTCGGCCTTTTCCTAGCGGCGAGTCGGCGACGAGGGCGACAGGCCGAGCGGCCACCTTGGCCGTGTTTTCGTCGGAACCTTCGCCACATCACTGACGAGTATCAGTCATGTATGTCCGCCTAATTCCCTTCCCTTCATGCTGTGCGCAATCGAACACCAAAGCCCTGATGTATGCTATTTGCATTCGGGCCTGTCCATGCATTTACCTGCTAAACTTCGCCGCTTTTTTTTTTTGCAAAAATTATCGGATGTACATGTTCACCCATGTCCTATACTGGGTCCACCCTTGATTTGTAGATCTTCAGTGCGCTCTAGGTCGATATCAGCCAAGGTCCGATTTCTATTTGTATTTTTGCAATCTATGCCTTGCCCTACATGTGCTCGATGAAATGCCCAGCCATTGTCACGTTTGATGCCTTGTCCTAGAGAATTCTCCTGACCAGGTGAGTTTTTTGCTGCCTGGTCTGGCACTAGTTTCAGTCTGCAAACATGGCGTCCTACCAAAAGATGATGGAATTTGCATGACTTTGCTGTCGAGTCCACTGTCCATGTACTAGTTTTGAAAGATAGCTCTACGTCTTGAATATCAAGAAAAAAAAACAGATAATCTCTTTTCATTGTCTGAGTTCTGAAATGCTCCCTCCGTTGTCAAATATGTGTTGTTTTGGACAAGTAAGTTAGTTCAAAAAATAAACTAATATGTTTTTGTCCTAAAAATCATATATTTAGGAACGGAGGTAGTAGTTGTTATAGGTGGGCCGTCTTTTTTTTAATGTTAGGGTCCGTGTCTTTGAGATGAAATAACTGGATGCACAAGTCATTGCAGGACAATTTTTTATGCTTGTCAAGAGGCAAGAATGGAAAATAAGACATGCCTTCTTTTCCTTTTATTCTAGTTGGAGCGAAAACTCACAACTGAGATAAATCAGTTAGATGAATAATTAAATGGTAAGTGAAGCGAACGGCCACTTTCACTGTTACCTTTGTGTAAAGACATGGGATTTTGCAGTGGACTACTTTTTCAATCTAAGACTGAGGAAACTGAAGACAAAGCAATATATCAGTGCATTAACTGAGAAAATAATTAGACGTAAAGGTATTGGGATAGTCAACCTTTTATAAACTATAGAGACGGATATTAAAGGAATGAACCCATCTGTCCTAACCGATACAAAATCATTAGGTATAGGGAGTGCAAGCTACAACTTACCTATACACTCCATTCTCCAAATACTGCTCCCTAGAACCATCTGCGACCCAATCTCAAAATAGATACTAAAACATGAGCGCCAGTTGTAGCAACCATATAAATAGAGACCTTCCTTGGCAGTTGACGGCAAAATTAAGCAGCAGACAATAACTTAGTAGCATCCCCATGTGTAGATAGTGTAATTTTGGGGCATAACTAAAATAGTCAGTCTAGGATATCCTTATCTTTTTGAAGTTGCAAGGCTCAAGATTATGTAAAATGCATGCGACATTGACAGAAATGATTGGGATTACACATGAAAACATGATAAAAACCTTGAGATATATGTAAACAAAGGAAAACATCACAGAATGGCATGCCAAAAATGGTTAAGAACAACATAAACACTATCATAGGCTACTCTTGACTTGTCTTTCCTGGAGCAGTAACACAATTAGCTTTTAATAATCCAAGCATGAAAGTAGAATAATTTGTATGTATCACTTCACATTCGTCTCTTGTGCCATTCGTTATCCCTTTTGTCCCAAAATCTTGCATACATAGGCAAGGGAGGCCAATACCAACTCACAGATAAGGTGATGGCTTCCCTTTATTTTCTTCTTTTGCATCGAGACACCTGCATCTTCCTTTCTGTAAGATGCATAGAAGGCTTTAATCCCCACACATCATCCAATGGAACCAGATGGAAGAGAGAAGGAGAGCAAAAGAGAAGGATGGACACACCTTCACTGGAGATGATGGATCCTATCACCAAGCCAGACCAGCACATCGGGTTCTGACCACCAGCAAAGCATAGACATTTAGGGGAAGTACGATACCTTATTTAGATAGGGGAAGCAGAGGAAGCCATCACGAAAGAAGCCTGGTGGCGTACACCGGCGACGTATTGTATGGAGGCAGACGACTCCCTCGCCACATCACTGCGCTCCACCGGACGCCATGGCGCCGCCCGCCTGCAAGATTGCATCTGAAGGGGATGGAGACAGGAAGGGCGGTGGCGTCGCGGATTGGATGCATCGCCGGAGTGCGAACGGTGAGGGCAGCAGCACAATCAACAGGGTGCGAGAACCGGAGGGAGGCAAGGCGATGCAGACGAACGTGGCACTGGTGATGGCCCTCGGAGCAGCCATGGCGATGCTGAAGCATGGGGCCCGGCGGGGCAGCACCAAAGGGCGAGTGGCGGAGGCGACATCTGTGAGAGGGACAGGGCGATTGGCAGCCCCAAGAGCTCTGCCAGTGACGTCGACGAAGACATCGAGAAGGAAGAAGTACTCGTACAGGCCCCCCGCCGCGGCGAGCGCTGGCGGCAGCGGCAGCGCGGCCAGGGCCACGGCCGCCGCCAACACCACGTGCGGGCGAGCGGAGGGTGGGGGAGGGGAAGGGGCCTGCGCGAGGAGCCGCGTCCGCCCGCATGGAGCCGCACGGCGCCACGGGAGGAGCCGCCGCCGCCCTCCACGAGAGTACGCGCCGCCGTCGCGGGAGAGCCGCCGCCGCCCTCCGCGGGAGTAGCGCGCCGCCGCCGCGGGAGTACCCTCTTGGGATGGTGACGGTGGGGAGACGCAGTCCTCTTGGGACTCTGATGTAGGGTGCGGGGAGGAAGGAGGCGGAGTCCAGTGAGCGCGGCGGTTAATGGGCGGGGAGGAAAATCTTCGGTTGGCAAGGACGACGCCCATGCCTATCTGCTGTCCGCGTGGGCCCTTGCCTCACCACCGCGCAGGGCGGACGTCACCTGCCGATGCCGGCTGCGTGCCGACGCACGGCACGCGTCGCCTACGGACGCGCGGAGCAGCCGGATGTGCCGGGAAATCTTGAGGGATAAGAATTTACTTATATACATATGAGATTTGTGTGCTGCATAGTAGTAATTGGTCGAACTAAAGTTCTGGGCCTAAATTTCCCCCATTTTTACACGCCATGCATTGTTTTGCATACAAAATAGATAAAAAAACATCCTCTGCCTTCCGGCCCAGAACGGCCCGGGCGCCGTTCCTCCTTTTTCTTTCCTTCGCGGCTTTCCTTTTCCTTCCTCCGCTACACACCACGCTTGGCCTTTTCCTAGCGGCGAGTCGGCGACGACGGCGACAGGCCGAGCGGCCAGCGTCGGACCTTCGCCACCGACGAGTATCAGTCATGTATGCCCGCCTAATTCACTTCCCTTCATGCTGTGCAAAATCGAACAACAAAGCCCTGATGTATGCTATTTGCATTCGGGCCTGTCCATGCATTTACCTGCTAAACTTCGCCTTTTTTTGCAAAACTTATAGGGTGTACATGTACACCCATGTCCTATACTGAGTCCACCCTTGAATTGTAGATATTCAGTCGCGCTAGGTCGATATCAGTCAAGGTCCGATTTCTATTGGTATTTTTCCAATCTATGCCTTGCCATTCATGTGCTCGATGAAACGCGCAGCTATTGTCACACCCATTTGATGTCATTGTTCTATAGCATTCTCTTGATCAAATTGGTGAGTTTTTTCTGCCTGGTCTGTCACTAGTTTCAGTCTGCAAACATGGCGTTCTACCAAAGGATAATAGAATTTGCATGACTTTGTTGTCGAGTCCACTGTCCACATACTAGTTTTGAAAGGTGTCTTGAATATCGAGACAAAAAAAAAGAGAGAATCTGGTTTCATTGTCTCAACGCTGAAGTACTCCCTCCATACTCGAACATGTATCATTTAGAACAAGTAAGTTAATTCAAAAATGAACTAATATGTTTGTCCTAAAATCATATATTAACCTGTCTCAACAGCCCAACTATCATGTGACATGTATATAGATCAAGCACAGTGAATACGGAGTATAGTATAAAGTGGCCTCGACCCAAACTGAAGACCCATTTGGTCCGAGGCTGTTGGCAACCAAAATAGCGCTCTCTCTCTCTCCTCGACCGCGACGCCGCCGCTCGTCCGCGCCGCCGCCGCTGTCGTCGCTCGTCCGCGCCGCCTCCGAGCCGCTGTCGTCGCTCGTCCGCGCCGCCGACGCTCGTCGGCGCCGCCGCCGCTGTCGTCGCTCGTCCGCGCCGCCTCCGAGCCGCTGTCGTCGCTCGTCCGCGCTGCCTTCGAGCCGCTGCCGTGGCTCGTCCGTGTCGCCTCGACTTCTTTTGCGTCCCGTTGTTGGAGACGGGAGTGTTTAGGTGCGTAACCTATATATTTCAACGTGACCCAAACCTCATATAGGTCTTCTAATATGGGTTGTATTGTTGGAGATAGTCTTAGGAATAGAGGTAGTAGTTGCTATAGGTGAGTCGTCTTTTTTCTTTTTGATACTTAGGGTCCGTGTCTTTGAGATGAAATAACTGGATGCACAAGTCATTGCAGGACAATTTTTTATGCTTGTCAAGAGGCAAGAATGGAAAATAAGACATGCCTTCTTTTCCTTTTATTCTAGTTGGAGCGAAAACTCACAACTCTGAACTGCTTCCTTTCGACATGGACCATGTTTATGAATTTATCACATGGTTCTAATGGATTATGAAAATGTTTGCATAGTCTAGGTCTGCATTTTGGTAATTTCTGGGTAGCTCATCCTTCTTCTTTCCAGAACGAAATCATGTTAATGTTTCTACGGCCTGATATAAATACTTCAAAAATTGGTGCTTGAAATCATATGAATAAATGTGTATTTCTAGTCATACAAACTCCTTAGGATTGAGCGCGAGTAGACTCGAGCCACTCTGATGGGGCCAGTTAGAAACGTCACTGACATTGATACTGGAGTTGTGTGCAGAACTAGCTTTGAGCATGGAAAATAACACCCAGTGGGAAATTTATGATTTTGTTATTTATTTAAAGGTTTATTTCGGAAACAAGAGGGAAGCAGACTAAATAATCGAATTTATTCTTTATAAAAGAACACGGTATGATCTGAATCTGGTCTTGAACTCTTGATTGGTTATTGTCTTCCATGATGTTAAATCCCAATTCAGTAGTTATCCAGATGCAAAACCTATTACATTATGGTAGCATATTACAACCTGACCATGATTCTGTAGCCTCAATGGAGCTCTTGTGCATTCATATTGTTGATATATTCCTTACCCCTTCTGCCTTATTTGAAGCACAGTGTCAGTGATGCTTCTTTCTAAGTAAGTTATGTTTGTTTGATGATACAGTGATGCTTCTCTTTTCAGGATTTAGAGTGCACAATGATGTTCCACTAGCGTTATGCTCTTCAACCTACCGAAAGCAGCAAAACGAATTGGAGTGAAGTTCCTATCAGTTGCAAGTGCAGAATGCTTTGGTCGAGATGTATCCCCGACTCACTTTGCATCCCTGTTAAAGGAATGCAGGTCTGTGAATACAGTCCGCCAAATTCACCAGAAAATAATTGCTTTGGGTCTTCTTTCTTGTCCAGCATCATTTCTGTCAGTGTCACTTCCACCGCTTCCATCACATTCATATGTATCACCAAAATCTTTGGGTACTGGTGTTGTAGCTTCTTATCTTGCTTGTGGTGCTACAAGTGATGCTCTCTCAGTGTTGGAGCGTGTGACACCATCACCAGCCGTATGGTGGAATCTACTCATAAGAGAACACATCAAGGAAGGCCGCCTTGACAAGGCAATTGGTGTATCTTGCCGCATGCTGCGTGCTGGAACTAGGCCAGACCATTTTACTCTGCCATATACACTAAAAGCATGTGGAGCAAATTCCATGGACTCATATGTTGCAATGGATTTGAGTCAAATGTCTTTGTATGCAATGCATTGGTGGCAATGTATGCACGCTGTGGTTCTTTGGATGATGCCAGCCTGGTGTTTGATGAAATAACTTGGAGGGGAATTGATGATGTTATCTCATGGAATTCGATTGTTGCTGCCCATGTTAAGGGTGATAATCCATGGACTGCATTAGACCTGTTTTCAAATATGGCAATGATTGTCCATGAAAAAGCTACAAATGAAAGGTCAGATATCATTAGCATTGTCAACATTCTTCCTGCATGTGCTTCTCTAAAGGCATTGTCTCAAACTAAAGAAATCCATGGATATGCCATTCGGAATGGCACATTTCCAGATGCTTTTGTATGCAATGCCCTGATTGATACCTATGCAAAGTGCGGGTCAATGGAGGATGCAGTAAAGGTTTTCAATACAATGGAGTTCAAGGATGTGGTTTCTTGGAACACAATGGTTACTGGGTATTCCCAAAGTGCAGATTTTGATGCAGCCTTTGAGCTTTTCAAGAATATGCGCAAAGAAAATATCCCACTGGACGTGATAGCATGGAGTGCTGTAATTTCAGGGTATGCTCAAAGGGGACATGGCCAAGAGGCCCTTGACGCTTTCCGGCAAATGCTTCTTTATGGATCAGAGCCAAATTCTGTTACAATCATTTCTCTGTTGTCTGCCTGTGCTTCCTTGGGAGCATTGTCTCAGGGTATGGAAACTCATGCATACTCTCTGAAGAAATGCCTTCTACTCTTGGATAATCATTTTGGTGGTGATGGAGATAGTGAGGATCTAATGGTGCACAATGCATTAATAGATATGTACTCAAAGTGCCGAAGCTTCAAAGCTGCACGTTCCATATTTGATTACATACCTCAAAAGGAACGTGATGTGGTAACCTGGACTGTCATGATTGGTGGGTATGCGCAATACGGGGACTCAAATGATGCCCTCAAGCTTTTCTCAGAGATGATTTCAAAACCATATGCAGTTGCCCCAAATGCTTGTACAATTTCCTGGCCTGTGCACATTTGTCTGCTCTTCGTGTGGGTAAGCAGATTCATGCTTATGTCACCCGCCACCATCACTACGAAGCATCTATGTACTTCGTGGCAAACTGCCTTATTGATATGTACTCAAAGTGTGGTGATGTCGATACTGCTAGAAATGTATTTGATAGCATGCCTAAAAGGAATGAAGTATCTTGGACTTCAATGATGTCAGGATATGGAATGCATGGTCGCGGTAATGAGGCCGTGGACATATTTGAAAAAATGCAAAAGGCAGGCTTTGTTCCTGATGATATTTCTTTCCTGGTTCTTCTTTACGCTTGCAACCATTCAGGCATGGTTGATCAGGGCTTGGAGTACTTTGATAGCATGCGCAGAGATTATGGTGTAGTTGCCAGTGCAGAGCATTATGCTTGTGTTATTGACTTGCTGGCTCGCTCTGGGCGATTAGATAAGGCATGGAAAACAGTTCAGGAAATGCCAATGGAGCCTACTGCAGTAATCTGGGTCGCATTACTTAGTGCTTGCAGAGTACATTCAAATGTGGAACTTGCTGAATATGCTCTGAACAAACTGGTTGATATGAAAGCAGAGAATGATGGATCCTACACGCTGATCTCCAACATATATGCCACTGCAAAGCGGTGGAAAGATGTAGCAAGAATCAGACAACTGATGAAGAAATCAGGTATAAAGAAGAGGCCAGGATGCAGCTGGGTCCAGGGTAAGAAAGGCACTGCATCTTTCTTTGTTGGAGATCGTTCACACCCTCTGTCTCCGGAGATATATGCTCTTTTAGAGAGACTAATCAATCGCATCAAGGCTATGGGTTATATCCCTGAGACAAACTTTGCATTGCACGATGTCGATGATGAGGAGAAAAATAACCTTCTTGCTGAACACAGTGAGAAGCTTGCTCTTGCATATGGCCTCCTCACAACTTCCCCTGGTTGCCCCATACGGATCACAAAGAACCTGCGTGTGTGCGGAGATTGTCACAGTGCATTCACTTACATTTCAAAGATTGTTGAACATGAGATCATAGTGCGAGACTCCAGTCGCTTCCATCATTTCAAGAAGGGCTCTTGCTCATGTGGTGGCTGTTGGTGACACGATGATATCTCATCCCATGAAAGCAGTGGGAGCAGAAGAAATACTAATTATTTTCCATAGAAAGAAATACTAATGTGACGATGATTGTTCTCAAAAGGACTAATGTGTTCATTATTTTGTCATACTGATTCACAGATCCAGAAAACAGTCACATAATTCTGGTTAGTGGTCACCATTGATTTGCTGATTTGTTTATGTTCATTATCTTTTTTTCATGTCTTATGCTGATTTGTTTTAAGCTGTGACTATTACAGACGATCTTCACAGTGCAGCTGCTGGTTTTCTCCTGAATAAGCTGTTTTTCATGTTTTGTGCTGCTTAAAAAAATGCTGCATTTTGAGGTGCGTCTGGCGAGTAGTTCTGTTCTGATTGAGAAGTGATACTTATCTGCGTTACATCAGGTGTTCACAGTGCCTCTGTTATGGCTTTCTATTTACAGTAAACGGAGCTGATTCCCTTTGAAATTTGAGTTCCTATTCTCTTTCTACATTGGATGCAGCTGATGCCAAAACAAACTTTCTGATTGATGTGGACGGTTGATATTTGTATTGGTCAGTCATGAAAAGTTTTTATGGCTAAAAAAAGCTATTTATTTCAACCGTTCCTCCTCGAAGAAAAAGATACGTTGACTGAACACCTCATTGATATCCTGTGTGACTTGGAGTTGATTTTACTCTTTTGGAGTTTGCTTCTGTCATCAGTTGAAGATGACATTTTTACTAAGGGTGCAGCAATTGATATGAGAGGATTTGATTTGTGCCACTGTCAACTATTCCATCTATGCATTGGATTGTCACACATCTCAGATAAGCCATAAAAAGAACAGAGTCTTGTGCAAATCTGAGCAGTGCCGGTACAAATTTCTCAGTTAGCTCTACCATGTCCATTTCCATGAACCGAGGCAGTAGGCATATATTTTATAACTGATGCATATGCAGACATTATAGCTTGCCATTCTCTGTTTTTGTTTTATACATGTAGAGTACTTCTGCAGTTGTCTTTTGGGAAATGAGCTGGGTAGCTGCTGTGTGTGCTTCTGCTGTTTTGTGAAAGGAAGAGGAACGGAAGAAGACTTTTTGCAACTCCAACTGCGTCTCGAGATGGTATAAAACAAATGTCTACATTATCCTAATATTTGCATCAAGTAACCTTTGCTTGGTGAGGCATCGCATCTTTTTGGCACAACAATTGTCCAAATTCAGGCCTTCACGCCTTGAGGTCAAACGCGTCTCGGGTAGTGCTGTGCAAGTAGCTTTCACGTCTTGAGGGCAGACTGCAGCTATGCACTGTCGTGGTAGGCTGATCGCCATCAGAGACGCCTCGCTGGCTCCACGCACTATGTGTAGTTTGAGCGCCACTCTCAAATTCTCATTAAACTGACGACGATTTCTCATTGCTGCCACACATGTTTATACAGCGTAACCGAGGGAATTTCCACCTGCAAAACTGGCCATTACAGTGATAAACTATTGATTCCGAAACCTAGTACTTTTGATTGGTTACGTACCAAGGACTGAAGAGCTTATTAATTGAAGAAATTACTTTTGATTGATTAGATATTGAGGACTGAAGAGTTGGGATCACAAATAGTATCGATTTCAAATTTATGTCGATATTTCCTTCTCAACAAAGTGACTATACAAAGTTACAAACTCGCTTGAATTTACTAAATTGGTTCGCATCTCTCGCCACAAGGAGTGCGCTTCCGGTGCTGCTAGGCAGCTTTTTAGAGAAAGGAAGTCCTCCGGCATTTAGCAACTCAATTTACATGCCATCTTTGATTTATATACCAAAACAAACAGTATACTCATACAAAATTGCAGGTAACATGGGAATAACAAAATATACATACTGGCAAATTGATTTGATTGTGAGGGGAGAGAAAGAAGCAAAAGTAAGGGAGAAAAAAATGAAGTAAAACCTGTATTCTTCTCTGTATGCTGCACGTTGGAAACAAATTCTTCAACTAAACCATGTCATTATCCATCTTGTGACGTTTGGCTGTATAAAAGACCCCTTTAACTCGAGGGTTCAGCTTTCATCTTTGCTTCAAGGTCCTTCACAGCATTAGTAAGAGGTCTTGCATCCCGAGCTTTAGCCAGCCTACCATGCTCATCGTACTACATAAAATGGAATGCATTATCAGTAAAAAAGTGGCAAGTGATCAGATCAGATCAACCTTTCCATTTAATTTCATAAAAAATCTTGTCAGTATGTTGATCACCTATTTTAGTGGCGCATATTTTTTTTGACAGAAAATAACAGGTTTATGATCCGTGTTATCATAAATAATGAACAGAAATAGTTGATCGCCTATCTTTTAGCCAATTACCGAAACGGTCATTTAAATGGGCTAAATGGCTAGTAAGTGTGTAGCGTTTAAACACTGTTGAAACAGGCTAAACGGGTGTTTAGGCTAACAATGTTTATTTACTCAGATGAAAAACGATTGAATCAGATTGGCGTGTGCTATCAATTTCATCATAATATTTCGGAAGCAAAAATAGGACACTAAATTCATTCCAAAAGCATGTAATGTAATTTAGAAATATCAAAAGGCAGACCTTTTCTAGCTTCTGAGCAAGCTCCTTGAGTTCTTCCGAATTCCTTTTCTTGTGAATCACCTTAAGGACCTTAAGCAAATGTTCGTGAAGAAACTCCAAGCAGTGCTTCTCAAGATCACGCTCAGGGAATGAGCAATCACAGCCGAAGGGGCACTTCATGGGCCTCATTGGGCAGACGGTGACACAGTGCCTGTCCATATCACGCCTCAGGAGGCGCTTCTCACAGTTCTGCTCACATTGAAGGACCTTGAATGGGCAAGCTGCATCATGATCCTTCATGCAGCGAACAGAAACGTTGGCTCGGCATCCATCATTTGGGCAAACAACTGGTCTGAAGCTACATTGTTCCTTGTGATCCGCCAGGCGCTCCTCATTTTCATACTTCTCAGGGCAGTGGAACTTGGTCTTGAGGTCGACATTCTTGAGAAGGACCTCAGCAATGGCTTCCCTCCTGTCCAGCGGCCAGAAGCGGGTCATCTCCATCTCCTGGACAAAGTCATCAATCTTATCCTCACGGCTGTCGCTCAGCAGCCACCCAGAAACATGGCCAATGATGTTCCTCTTGGTGCTGCTGAAATCATCCATAAAGATTGAAACGATTTCGAAAGGGTCCTCCGGCATCTCATTCTCGGTTTCCTGATTTGCTTCGGACTCGATCAGAGCATCGGCGATGAAAGTTTCACTCCTCTGCATGATGTAATCCACCATCTCCTTCCTCAAATCAACTGCGACAACAGAGGGCTTCCTGAACAGATCGCCTGTCGTGTCGTCGACGCAGACCGCAGCCAGCCCAGGTAGCAGGAGATTTGCCAGCTTGTGCATTGCCTCCGAATCGCAATACGGGCATTGGAGGAGCGGACCTTCACCTCTCTCTGTTCCAGGATCTGCTACTGGAAGGTCCATCGCGCCTTGTGATCAGAACCTGAAAACAGAGGCTGCCTGCCTAGCAACCGAAATAAATGAATCAATTAAATGTTTGCAGTGAAGGAGAAGGTGAAGAAAACGAAAAAAGAGAGGAAATTTGCGGTTCAATCTCTAGTACAGTCTTTCAGATGACCATGTGAGAGAAACCTTTTCACATTAAATAACAGTACATACTAACTACCGTGTTGATTCAAGAGACGTACACAAAGAATCAGACCAATTCTAGGTAGATTTGAGGGCCTGCAGCTAAGAATTACCCTGACATCGTAGCAAGCTGTTCCTTCAAAAAAAACATCGTAGCAAGCTACGAGGCTGAATTGGAGGCCGTCCCGAAAAAAGCAAGATTGGGTTTGGCTGTTTCCATCAAAGAATGTCAACGTGCTAACCCTAATCGTTCTTCTGGACGACTGCAAGGGTATCCAGTACAGGACATGGGCGTGCACATGTATACCCGATAAATTTTGCGAAAAACACACGGAGGTTCATGGGAGGTAAAATACATGGTCAGATCCGCATACAAATAGCATACATCAGGGTTTCTAATGTTCCATTTCGCACAGCAGGGAGGGAATAGGCGGGCATACCTGTCTGATGCTCGTCGGCGGCGAAGCGCCCGACGAAGACCCGGTGTCCGCTCTCGCCCTGTTGTCGCGCGAGGGAAGAAAGGCCCGAGAGTAGTGGGGAACGGAGAAACGGAAAAGGAAAGCAGCGGAACTAATCCACGGGGTCAAAGCAGCGGAAAAAAAGGAAGGCGTCCCGTTCTGGTCCGCTCTTCCTCCATGCTTCCGTGCTCCGTTCGGCGGATGATCCTCCCTCGTGGGCCGTGTAGGCCTGATTTTTATGGTCGGCTTGATCCTATGTAGCTAGCCATGGCCCGGTATGGAGGCTGATCCAAGATTGAATTATTTGCTCGTAACGGGCTATCCTCACCACTCACCAGTTTCTTACCACAATTTCGGTATGCAAAGGGAAATTTACTCATCACCAGTAAACTAGAGCTCCCTTTTCGCATCACTAAAAAACCCTGACCTTTTCCCTTTTGCATGCGCGCACGGGAGACGATTATATATGATGGGACTGTAGAACCATATGTCACATGTGCATATGCCCCTTTCAAACAGCAATTAGCTATAGCCGGGTAGTAGTCTGCAAATCACCGCCCCTGAAAACGACATGCGTCTGCTGGATCTGCAACCAAAACACGAAAAAAATCTCACGGGAAAAAGGTTTGTATTACAAAGACAAGTTATTTTTTTATTACATAGTGAACCTTGCCCTTATATCATATCTAACATATGCCCTCTTCTAGGTCCCGCTCCTCATCTAACAAGAAGATTGCCAAAAAGCTGCTGCTTGATGAGGACCCTGAAAATGAAGATGATGATTGTGCAGATGGCACTGCCAAGCCTAGGTACCTCACTACCCTCAAGTTCCTGCATAAAGTAGGGTTCTGAATTGCTGTGCAAGTTTAGTTCAATTACTGAATACATGATTTTTTGCTAAAACTCTGAAATGTTATACTATAGTTTTTTTGTGAAAGTCTAAGTGATAAACTCCAATTACATAGATATGTGAACTTCTCTGAAAAATGAACAAGTCGCTTGGACTTGATAATCAATGGCAAGACCAGAACACCTTAAGGCCTCTTGTCTGAAAAATGGACAAGTCGCTTGGCAGACAACACAACTATGCAGCTTGAACATATTTCAAGCTCGATAATTTATATTCAACCTGTGGACCATTTGTGATTAGAGTTAATGCTCTGGGATGATTTACCTACTTCCTTGCGCTGCTTCTCATAGTTGCCATAGCAATCAGAGAATCACAACTGTTTTGTTTCTTTCTGTCATGCCATATGATTTTGTCTCTTATCTTTCTAAAAATATGTCGTGCTTTGATTGTAACAGTAGTCCTCGATGCTGCTGCCTTTATATGTTGTTTTGTCATTGGCATTAATTAATGTTCTTAGGCATCCTGCCAGAGTGCTAATCTCTCAATTGTTACTTTTACAGTTAAATCGCTCATGCTTATGAGGAAGAAGGGATGGGCTCATTTTGTCTTCACCCAGTTCCAGCCACACTTCGATCTACTTCTAGCCATTTGATATCTACCATTTCTCTCTCTTTTGGTTATTTCGTGGCTGCAAGCTGTGATCTACTATATACCTCTTGATTTAGTATCTTCAGACTATTTAGTAATCTCCGCTCCTATTTGGATCAGTATTCCAAGCTACATCCTGAAATGTTTGGTAGCTACTAATGCTAATTGACAAATGTAATATATGGCTTGATTTAGTATCTCCAGACTATTTAGTAATCTCCGCTCCTATTTGGCTTGATTGTAGCTACTAGAAATGTTGTTACTATATTTGCATGAGACTTTATCATGAATTTGTCGTTCTCCAAATTCATTCTGCTATCTTTATTTTGTTGGTTTTTCGGGTTCCTTTGCTTCGTATTTAGATTAATTGCTTTGATAGCATGTCATGTTTCGTTCACATATATGTGTTCAGCTTTCCCTTTTCCATGCGCGCACGGGAGACGATTATATATGATGGGACTGTAGAACCATATGTCACATGGGCATATGCCCCTTTCAAACAGCAATTAGCTATAGCTATAGCCGGGTAGTACTCCCTCCGTTCCAGTATGCAAGCATTTGTAGGTTCAAATTTTTTGTCAAAATATAAGCATTTCTACAGATATGACAGAATCAAATGGGTTGATAGGGTAGGTGAGAGTTAGTGGGTAGTATAAAATAAAAGATATAGAGGTCTTTTAACAGTTCTTGTTTCTTAAGTTTGAATGTTTGGAATGCTAATATTATGGGACGGAGGGAGTAGTCTGCAAATCACTGCCCCTGAAAACGACATGCGTCGACGAAACGAAAGCGACGTGTGCGAAAGTGGGTGGCGTACGTCCATCAGATTAGTGGACCTTTTTACTCCAACGCCATAAAGTCAGCTCCCTTGCCTCCGATCCCCGGCCTTTATCGGAAAGGCGAACGGCGAGTCCTCCTTTTCCCGGGAGCGTGCGGGCATCGTCGCACGGACACGGTGCGCGCCAGCGCCGCCGTACGCACCCCTTCCCTGACCCGGAGTGCGCGCCCGGCCGTCACCGGGCTCTCACCTCCTGTCCTTTCAGTGTCAACGCGCAAAACCTCCCGAGTCGTGCCCCTAATCCCCTCTGGTACTCTGACCCGACACCCACATCCACAACCACACATTTGCAAGAAATTAGAAATGCTTCGTTCCAACCGTGGACCTTTCGCAGTATGGATGGGTGCGCTTACGGTGGTTCCAACTGTTGGCCACAACTAGTGCTCCGTAGATCGGGCGAGGCGAGGGAACGGGCCGGCCTGTTGCGGTAGATGTCAAGCCGATTGGGTCACGTATACGTACGAGAAAAGCGGCCGTGATCGCTGACGTCAAACGACAAGGGCCGTGGACCACGCAAAGGCATCGTGCCGTACGTTGGAGCGGGCCGGCAGACGGCAGAGCAGCGAGCCCGCACGTACGTGCGTGCACATGGCATGAGCACGTGAACGCATACGCACATCCCATGCATGTCAGCGCTCGCTCGGCTGTGCGCTGTGCACTGCGCACACATGGGATGGGTACGCGACGCGATGCGTGTCGACTAGTAGTACAGTAGGTGCCAGCAGAAAATCAATCAGGGTCTGGTCCTGAACCTGAATCGAGACTAGTCCACGTACACTAACAGTGATCAGTGATTCAGTGATCAGAGATGAGCTTCAGCTCTCATCACTCTCAGCAGCCGCTCTGCGCCTCCCAATTATCATCGTGGGCCTCTCGCTCAGATCAACGACACACGGCGGGCGCGGCCCGCGGCCCCTCTCCTCGGCGGACGCCGTTTTTGAGGGGAGGATCCCATGCTTTTCCGAGGGCGAAAAAGTCAGCCCCGAAAGCGGGCCGGGGCCTTTTCGCCATGGCTTTCCGTGGTGGGGGGCGGAAAGCCGGAAACGCTGCTCGCCTCGCCGCGCCGTCCCACCCATCCCAGCCATCATCGCCGTGCTCACTTTTCCCGGCGATTGCCGACGAACAACATCAACCCGCAGGCGCGCGGCACGGGGTAGCCTGCGCGCGCTGGGTGCAGGCGGCTGGTGATGACCTCAAGCCTTGCTGCTTTGATCTTGCCTGCCAGGGAGACACGGACACCCCGCCCAGGCAGGCTGCCAGTGCCAGGCCACCGCGGGCGGGGGCACGGACACGAGCACTCGATCCGTCGATCGCCCGGGTGGCGAGCAGCGTCCACCATACGGTGCGTCCTGCCGTCCTGGCTCCGGTTGTTCTATAGCGCAGTGGCTTTTCGTGGGCTATGAGTGATTCCCTCTGTTCTACTTCTACACACCATATCATCTGCTGCCGGGAGTGATGGAGCAGCGCCGGCTGCCGGGTTTGTGCGTGTTGCCTTGCCTCGACCGACCGTGGCGTTCTTGGTATGATGCGTGGTGGTGCTCAATGGGCGCGTGCTCCGTTTGGATGGGATGAAACAACTACCAATAAAGAGTCTAAGGGCACGTTTGGATTTTGCCCAAGATTACCCTGCCAATCTTGGCCACGCCAAATATTTGGCGATGGATTCTGCCGCCGATCTTTTGGCCAACGTTGGCGAAAAAATGAACTGTCATGCTGCATGCCAACATTGGCTCGCCAAATGATGGCTCTAATCCAACCACAGCGTTCTGAAAAGATCAACACCAATTTTTTAGTTGGGCAATCATGGGCGTCAATCCATTAGATTGTTACCCGCATGCGTCCTGCCAAATATTTGGTCATTGACCGGATAGGCACGTAGCATTTGGATGGCAGCCAGCATTTGGCGTGCCCTCACAAATGTACATGCGGTAGTTCATTTTTTACGCCAATCGTTGGCGAACCGGGGGCGGTGAAATCGTCCGCCAAATTATTGGCGAGCCTTCCGTTGGCGCGGCGCGAGAGGCAAAAACCAAACGAGCCCTAAGACCTCTAATTTTAAACAGTAGTATTTGCTAGTAACAAGTTCCTTTGCATGATCTTCATTTTACTACTGAAAAGGTAAACCTGACAAAAAGGCCGGGCATGCGAAGAAAGGTATACCACTCCTACTGCAGTATCTGGTTTCATGACTAAAAAATACCATAGCTGGTCAAACCAAATATGCATGAGCACTAATATAATCATCCCATACTATGCATTACGCTCTTTATTTTAATGTGTAGCCATTCAATCATCCCTAAGCAAAGATAGACCCCATCCAGGAGTAGCCCGTCCAAATAAAGCTACCTGATCGATGCAACTTTTTAACAGTCTTTTGTAAACTTACCCTCGCCCCCTGTGTGGCATAAAGCTCATGCCACTTTATGGGCAGACACCGGAAAGTAACAGAACTATACTCGAGCCTCAACCCTGCTCCTACTGCCCTACGTGCATACGTACTAGCTTATCAGCTTCTCACTAATCTATACGCTTAAGCCATGATCCCTGCGGCGTTATCACGGCGCACGTCGCACACATGCGACGACCTCGCACGCAGCCACGCAGGGCCCCCACTGCCAGGTGGGGCCGGACAGGCGCCCTTTTCGCCGTCCGCGTCGCCGTCGTCGTCGATACGGCCGGGTCGGCCCACCCAGACGCCTGGCCCAGAGCGCTCGGCGTGGATCACTGCTAGATGCGCGGGGCGCGGCGCGGATATTTATCGGGTGATGGCCGAAAGGTTAGAGCAAATGGGCATTTGGCGCGGGGGGATTTCGTGGTCCGGCGAGGATTCCTCGTGCGCGGGTCATGGGAATCTCGGGCTTTGGCTCGAGATTGTCTTCACGTGCCGGATCGTGCGGCGCGCTGCATGCCTGCATGGGCAGCGAATTCGTATGATCGCTCGCGCTGATCACCTGGCCAAGCCACCAGCCAGCGTGCATAAAATAAAATTTGCTGAAACGTCCATGCTTAGATATATATAAATAAATGCTTGGACATGTAAATAAAAAATGATCACGTACGTGTATATCTTAGATTCTTTTTCGGTGAGTTGTGGGACGACTTTTGGAAATTGATTTGACTTTTCAGCCTAACCATCTTCATTCCTTACTAATCAAACGGGCCGGTTCTTAACCAATTGGTCGCAGGGGCGCGTACACGATATTGAAGTAATGAAGGGCACGATTTTGCCTATTTTCTGCGAGCTGCGACTTCTGGAAATCGGTTTGACTTTGAGGCTATCTTTACCCATTTTGATCCCGCTACTGATCAATTCAAACTGGCCAGCTCTTAATCAACCGCGATATTGGAGTGCGCGAATTCGACAACGTTTTGCCTGTTTTCTATCTCAGAGCTAGTTTGATCGAGTAGCTCGACGGAAACGATTCTCACCTAATAAGTCTGATTTATTCCATGCGATCATTCGAACTTGGAAGTGGCCATGTCCTAGAGTTGCTGAACGGCAAGGTACATTACGAACGGTCTTCAATGGCTGACTCCATGTTTCTTTCTCCCCCTGCGCGCTGAAGCGACTGGTTATTCTTTTCAAAAAAAAAAGTGACCGGTTATCAGCATAGTAGTACTTGGTTACACGGTCTTACGGCAGAACCATTTTCATGTCTTCCATGCATCTACGCAATGGCTAACTCCAACCGAGCGTTTATTGCTTGCTGCTAGCAGGTGCTAGCACAGTGGATATACGTACGGCAATGCAGAACGAACTGTACGTACATGACAATATATGATCACCGATATATGTGTTGTTGGCCTCTGTTGCGTATACACGGTTTTGGCAGCTTGCAAGGACGCCTGTCGAATATCCGGGATTAAGTGCGTGAGGGCTGAAATGTTGGGACTGGGTTCCTCTAACGACACTTGGACCGAATAATGGCACGAGGCATGAAACATGCTTGGAAGCCGATCTGGTCAGCGCCTTGACAAGAACAACCGTGACAACATGGACATGCCGTTTTTTTAGACTATTCTCCAGGGAAGACCGTAGCCAACTTTATATATAAAGCATCCAAAGGATATTGGGATTACCGGTTTACAATGAAGCACACTCCGCTCGAAGAGCAGCATCCAACAACCCGTAACGGGACCCTCCGGACTACAACTCCACCATTACAAGTTGACAGGACCCGACCTTCCACGGAGCCTACAGCTCCACCACTAACGGTTACAAGAAGAACTCCGAACAACGCCTTCAGGAAGGCAAAGTCGCAACGGCGCCAGTGTTTGGTTTTCACCATGGAGAGCTTCCATGAACCGCCGTCGCACGAGATCTTGCAGACAACGCCCTCAACAGGAAAGAGCAAACGTCGTTGTCTGACCCGAACCGGATCGAAGCTTACGCTTGAGGACCGCCGCCCGACGAGCCGGGAGAACCTGAACCGATCCCACTCGCTTCATCCACCGCCCACCATTGTAACCGCCGAAGCACGCCCCTAGGTTCCATATGCACCTGCTGGCGACACTCGATACCTCGGGGAGGTTTGGAGCCCTCGATGGCCCCAAAAACTCATGTCGTCCCCTCAATGGGACGACACCGCGCTTCGCTGAGTGAGAGAGATTCCATGAACCCAACGGCGGAGACTTGACGACACTCCGGGGCCGGCTTCGAGGGCGATGTGAAGATGGAGGCGGCACCTCCGGCCGAGGAGGGGTCGCAGGAGGGATCCAAAACGGGGGCCGCTGCCGCCCCAGACGCCGCCACCAACCGAGAAGCACCGTCACCCGCCCAGATCCCAACCGAAGCCGCAGACCACGAAGCGCAAACGCTGGACCGCCACCATGGCGGTACCGCAGCCGCCGCACCGCACACCCACCGCTTCGGGCATCACCGGCGTGGCCCGGGGCGGAAACCTAGGGGACTTGCCCCAGATCCGGCCGCCCCAGGGATCGGACCAGCAGCTGTCTCTTATACACATCTAGATGTGTATAAGAGACAGGCATGTTTTACTGCTTCCCCAGGGCAATCTGATGCTCTTACACTCCCTCAAACCTATCCCATAGCCACAGCACCAAAAACTCCAAAGATTCAATCAAATTGCTCTCTGTCGGAAATTTTCGGTCCTTGTCGGAAATTTCCGCTGGAACGTCGGAAATTTCCGACGATTGCCGGATATTTGAACTGTTCTGTTGAACACCGGAAATTTCCGGTGTACTGTGTAAATGTCCGGCAAATGCGACGGACATTTCCGGTGATTTGTCGGAGATTTCCGTCATAAATCCCCCAACGGTCATATTTATGGTGAGAGCTATATATACCCCCTCTTATGCCTCATACCGGTTCTCTTGGCCTCTTGACAAACCCTAGCTCTCCCAAAGCTCCCAAATGCTCTCCTAACACTCCTTGCTTCGATCTCCAAGTTTGTGGTGGTGTGTTGGTTAAGAGATTTGATTCAAGCTTCATTCTTTCTCACTCTTGAGCACCAAGTTCGTGGTTCTTGTGGTTCTTGTTTGTTACTTTTGGGGATTCATCCCCTAGACGGTTAGGCGTCACCAAGAGCATCCAATCAAGCTTGTGGATTCGCCTTGGAAGTTTGTATCACCCCATCCTTCGTGGATTTGCAAGTAAGTGAGCTTAGCACCTTTGTGGTGACTAAGTAGAGGAAAGTGGCTTGAGGTTGATAAGCCCGCCTTTCGTAGGCCCTCAACGGAGACGTAGCTCCTTCGTGGAGTGAACTTCGGGTTAAATCTTGTGTCTCTAGTTGTTGTTCTCAATATTGCCTCTAGTTTCTATATATAGTTCATCTTGTTCTAAGCAAGTTCATATCCTTTTTCGTTCGATCTATCATCCTGTGTAGTTGCTGTGTATATCTTCGATTTCAGGGCATCTACAACTTGCAATTGAACACTCTGATTCATACACTTTGTTGTCTTTACTCCGAAATTTGCATTATTGTCATTTGGTCGCCTGTCACCGGAAATCTCCGGTAGTGACCGGAAATTTCCGTCGTTCTAGCGGAATTCCGGCAGAGTTAACTTGTTGTGGAGTTGTTTGTGATATTTTTCAGGAACGCCTATTCACCCCC
>OAMR01000248.1:164263-195363 GCA_900205405.1 Echinochloa crus-galli | reverse complement strand
AGGCCCGCCCCGCCGCCGCTATCCCTGGGTCGACCGGGCTTCTGGTGCGGCTCTCCGGCGGCGGCGAGGGGAAAGAGGGGGGGAGGAGGGAGGGTGGAGGCGGCGGCGGGGTTGCCGCCCGGGGAGGCGACGCGGGGGCCTGGGGGTTCCTCTAGGATTATTCTTAGGGGGACTCTTTGTTTCCACATAATATGAATTAACAGATAATCTGTATAGTGTGTTATCCTTTACTGCATGATCTGTTAATTGCCGCGTGTGGACCAAACATACTAGCACGTCCAGCAGAGGTGCCTTTTCATTAACTTCAGGGATGTAGAATACTAGAATGGCACACATATATAGACACACACCACCACGGGCGCATCTATCACAAACACCTTGCGCATACAATCTATAAATAAACTGCTGAAAACACTCGTCCTAGCATATTCTTTGGCGCAAGGATTTGAGAATTCAACATTAGATGCACTTGTCTGGTGCTATATATACATCGGCCGATGAACCTACCATACCATGTCATAATTCAAAATGGCAGGTGCCCCACGATGTACTGTAGCTCTTTTGATTTGCCTTTAAAAATGGCTGAAAGGGAAGTTTTGTGAAAGTTGTGTTTAGTTCCATCAAACTTTCCATCACATTGACATCACATCGAAACATTAAATATAGCAAATGACGCATGCATGTAGCATTAAATATAGGTAAATAAAAAAACTAATTGCATAGTTTTGATGTATATGATGAGACGAATCTTTTGAGCCTAGTTAGGTCATGGTAGGACAACAATTATCAGAAACAAACGAAAAATGCTATGGTACGCTATAATATGCGACGTGACTTCTCGAACATCTTTTTCAGGGATTTAAACATACATAATGGTGACTGGTGTTTATGGATTTACAAATCGTTGGTCTTACGGGTGATGAATAGTAAAATTTTACTACTAATATCATTTAATATCATTCTGGATATTAAAAGCAAGTTCGGTGTCATAAGCTTCCGTTTTGCTTTTAGTTATGACAAATGACAGTACAGTTTGTGAACATGAGAAAATCACTCATGAACCTAAGATGTAATTAAGCTCTATATGAACGCTTAAGATGTTGTAATCTCTGATGGAGGGGGTGCATGTTTTACTGCTTCCCCAGGGCAATATATTCTTTGAACCTTCAAAAAAAAAACTCAAGAACCTAAGAGCTATTGGTAAACAAAAGAATACAAAAGCTATCAGTAAACACATGTTTGGTTCCACGCCTTAGGTTACCACGAGATAGCGATATTACTGCCATATTTTAGTTTGTGAGTAGTTTGAGGCTCACCACTCGTGTGACGTCATGTTTCGGCTATATCTTTGGTAGTCCCAACCCAAGGCACTTAGTTTTCATAGCCTCCACATCATCAAAAATTAGTAGTAGACACTATACTCATAATACAAACACCACAATTCCACATTTTAATTTAATGTTAGTCATCTCACCTCTTGTTGTTGTGTAGACATCATGTTTCATGTAAAACCTAGTTTCCTTCTCTTTCTTCATTTAATCACTTGTCATGTCATTTTTTTTATCTTAGGTGACAGCTCATTTTATCCTAGTCGTTGGATTGAGGCTGCCCTCAGCTGAGCCACAGTTGGGCCTTGGTTAGATGTTGAAATTGTGGGTGTGAATTTGGGAGTATGATGTCACTTCGTAATCATTGTGCCACTGTAGCATTTCGTTTGTATGTGCGAAAAATTGTCCAAAAATTGATTAATTAGGCTCAAAATGTTCGTCTCGCAGAGTAAAACAAAACTATACAATTAGTTTTGATTTTATCTACATTTAGTACTCCATGTATGTTATGACATTTTGATGTGACGGGAAATCTTCTTTTTCATAGTGAATTTGGGAGTTCTTTTTTCATCAAGGCCTCGGTATAGATGGTGCTAGTACGCAACCAAGTACTACGCTTCAAACAACTAGAGAAGAAAAATACAACCCATAGACTAATCTAGCTAGAGGATAAGCGAAAGTCAAATATTACATAACATTCAAATACAACAATATATCCTTCGTCCGAATCACATCGCAACACACACAAACACATGGAAAATTCGTTCAGCAACAAGGAAAAGCACATGGAATAGTAAACGAGCCTGGTTTGGAGGCCTGGTCGGTTGTCCTGGGAAACCATGGGTGGGTGAGTAGCCGTGAATGGACCCATTGGCGCTTGCCAATTCGTGGCATCGATGAGTTACGACCAGAAGTAGGCCGCCACCAACCGGTGACCAAACCCGAGTAAAACCAAACGAGCCCGGGCACCAAAGCTCCCTCCCATTTTCATTTCCTTTCCTTTTTTTTTCTTTGCGCTCGTAAGTCAAAACCCCGCTCGCCTCCTCCTCTGTCCACGCCACTTATTACTCGGCTGCCTCCTCCCCCCTGTCTCTCTCGCTGCACAGAGGTCAAACCAAAAGCCGCACCCCGCCGCAACCCCAGCCCAACCCACCGCCGCCTCCGCCCTCCAATGGCGGCTCCCTCCACCCTTCAAAATCGCCTTTCCCCTCTCCCCGTCTCCCTCGCAATCTTCTCCCTCTAGTAGTGCTACCCTCCTCAATCCCCCTCCAAGCGAAGGCAGGAGCTCGATAGGCGAATCCGCGGCCGCGTGAGGGTCGGAGGGGGCGAGCGAGCAATGGAGGGAGCGTGGAGGAAGGCCAAGAAGGTGCTGGGCGCCGGCCTGTGCGTGAACCTCCCCGCCGTCGCCGGCGACCGGGAGGACGGCGCCAGCGAGCGCCGCGCATCGGATGCGGTCTCCGTAGACTCTACGGCGGCGGCGGCGCACGCATCGGCGCCGAACACTCCGGCGGCGACGGCCACGGCCGTGGCGGAGGCCGGCGCGCTGCGGAGGTCCAAGTCCGGAGGCAAGTCCTCCAAGGTGAGACCTTTTCTTCGCATTCCCTCTCCGAGCAAGTCTCTCCCGTCATTCCGAGTTAAGATTCGCGCTTGGCTCGCCGGCAACCTGGCGCGCGGGGGGCGGGGGAAGCCTTGTAGGCTAGATGCGGAATGTCGCAGGGACGGAGGCCGGCTTGCCGCCCGCTTGGGGGTTTTTTGGTTGGGGTGGGTACGGATTGGAGCAATGTGGCTTCGCCGGCCTGTGAACGATTTGTCTCCAGATGCGGTTCCTTCTGGTCGGCAATTTTTGGATGATTTGATGGGCGTTTTGATTTGGATGCTCCTCGTTGCGTTCGGCATTCTTGTATGCATCTGACTTTTTTAATCCCGTGTTTTTGTCTTAAGCTGAGATTCGCGCTTGGTTCGCCGGCAACCTGGCGCGCGAGGGGCGGGAAAGTCCTTGTAGGATAGATGCGGAATGTCGCAGGGACGGAGGCCGGCTTGCCGCCCGTTTGGGGGTTTCTTTGGTTGGGGTGGGTACGGATTGGAGCAATGTGGCTTGGGTACGGATTGGAGCAATGTGGCTTCGCCGGCCTGTGAACGATTTGTCTCCAGATGCGGTTTCCCTCTGGTCGGCAATTTTTGGATGATTTGATGGGCGTTTTGATTTGGATGCTCCTCGTTGCGTTCGGCATTCTTGTATGCATCCGATTTTTTTAATCCCGTGTTTTTGTCTTAAGCTGCGGCTCTACTAGTCGGGATTTGTCATTTGTCACTTTGTCTCCCGGTCGAAAATCGAAATCATCTCATACTGTTCCTGCGGGAGCAAGTGCGCATGAGAAGAAAACACATTTTTTTCCTTGCGGATACTGGTGTTTTAACTTTTCCCCAAATTACTCAGAGACCACATCCAAAATAGATGCGCCTTTGCAAGATGATGTCACTTTCTATTGTGAATATTCCGTTCCATGCTATTTTCTCATATTACTTTGTGCTGTTTTCCAGTGTACAGAATCTTCAACCTCTTTTCCTCTTCTCAGATCTCCTCATTTCAAGAGATTCTTAGGTATTTTGAGGTGCGGTCAGTTTGCTAGTTTTGTCTAGTTATATCAGTTTGCTAGTTTTGTCTAGATATCCTATCGAGGTGCTTTGGGACGCCGATTGCTTTGTTCTGTGTGATATGCATATAGCTTAACGTAAGCTTCTTTTCTACTGCCTCAACTTGCTCCTCCCCGAAAGGGAAAGTTGGCACCTTTGCTGACCAACTTGTCAACTTCCATTATGTTCACGTGTATCCTCTTCACCCCTCTAACACTAGCCAATAAATTATGTAATTCTTTTAAATGCCAGACCAGAATTTTCAACTCGGGTTGCTGTCCATTATCAGGAACACCGAATCGCCAGCATAGCTATTATATTTGCATTCAACTGTTGTCATAAAGGATGTACCTACTTACAGTTGTCATGGCAAGCATGTGAGTTCTTTGAACGGTCCAAGATCTTCCGTGATATGATCTTCATGTTGTTGGATCGAGGCATGGGTGCTTTTATTGATGGCTCCACACTTTTTTTGTTTATTGCTGTCGGACTTGGTTATAATTGTGTTTGGAAGTGCTCCTATTTGACCAGCAACCTCGCAGCTATTTCTCCCATATGGTTGACATTTATGCACTTTGACGGCTCTAAATTTGCTTGTTCTGGTCAAAAGCTAAGGCTACAGTGTGCAAGGAAAAATACAAACTATATTATCTGTTTATTGTGAGGCCTGCATAATTTCCTTTGAAAGATTAGTTTGGTCATGTTATCAAAGTTGACATTGTGGCAAACCAACATGGGATAACTTGATTGGGTCAAATTTTAGCGACAAGGATTTTGACAATATTTTTGTCTGTTTGCCCGGCCAGGCTTTTTGAATTTTCTGCCGAGTGCCGCAAATTATGACCAATAAGCAATATTTTATGCATATATTAGTATTAACTAGTCAATAGGAAGTGCCTTTTTCGGTGTAGTTGTGTGATTGTAGTTAACTGGACTTTTGTGTAGTCAGACTTCTTAAGTAAATACCATTTTGGTACAATTTCTTATACAGTAGCGATAAGTTATTTTTTCACTCACCCCTTTTGTTGTGAGGTGCTGTTTATATAAAATTAAGTTTATATCCTGTTGTGGTCTCTATATCCATTCCATCCTGCAGTAAATAGGGAAATTAACACACTTTTTTTTTTGTTTTTTCAACAGAGAATGTGTGCTATATGTTTTGATTCCATGAAGCCAGGTCATGGACAAGCCTTATTCACTGCTGAATGTTCTCATATGTTTCACTTCCACTGCATCTCCTCCAATGTGAAACATGGAAACCATGTATGCCCAGTTTGCCGGGCAAAGTGGAAAGAAATACCCTTCAATCGCTCATTATCTTCTATAGTTCCTCGTGGAAGAGGTGGGCTGAATGTAAACCAACCTCGATTACCGCAGCAAGATGCCTACATGGCTCTTCTCCGCCAGGTTCCAAATCGTCAGCGAGAAGCTCCTGTTGTACTTGCTTCCGAGCCAGTAGACTTCAATGATGATGAACCTTTGCAGAAGATGGAGGCTGCTAACACTGGATCAAGTAGAACCGTGGAAATTAGGACATATTCAGAGTTTTCATCCTTTCCACAATCATCACAAGATGACTTTGCTGTTCTGATCCATCTAAAAGCTCCATATGCTAACCCAGAGCAGGTCACAGGCAGATCGGTCAATGCAACCTCAAATGGGTATCCTACATCCCGTGCTCCTGTGGATCTTGTTACTGTGCTTGATGTTAGTGGAAGTATGGCAGGCACTAAACTGGCACTTTTGAAGCGAGCCATGGGGTTCGTTATACAGCACCTTGGGCCATCTGATCGCCTATCAGTCATCGCTTTCTCATCTACTGCAAGAAGATTGTTCCATCTCCGACGGATGTCACACTCTGGCCGGCAGCAGGCCTTGCAGGCTGTCAATTCACTCGGTGCTAGTGGTGGCACAAACATTGCTGATGCACTGAAGAAAGCTGCTAAGGTTATTGAGGACCGAAGTTATCAGAATCCAGTATGCAGCATTATTCTCTTGTCAGATGGCCAAGATACGTATAATATCCCCTCAAATATTAGGGGTGTCCGACCAGATTATAGGTCACTAGTTCCATCCTCCATTCTAAATCACACATTTCGCTTGGTGCCCGTGCATGCATTTGGTTTTGGAGTGGACCATGATTCTGATGCTCTGCATTCAATAGCTGAGGCCTCTGGTGGTACATTCTCTTTTATTGAGGATGAAGGTGTGATTCAGGATGCTTTTGCTCAGTGTATAGGTGGGCTTCTCAGTGTTGTTGTTCAGAATATGCAACTAAATGTGGAGTGTGTGCATCCTGGTGTTCTGCTTCGCTCCATCAAATCTGGTAGTTACCTGAGCAAGGTGGCTGCAAATGGACGAAATGGCTTAATTGATGTTGGCCATCTCTATGCTGATGAGGAGAGAGACTTTTTGCTGTCAGTGAGCTTACCACAATGTCATGAACAGACCACACTTCTGAAAGTTGCTTGTGCCTACAGAGATTCATTAACAAGTGAAGACTTCAAGATTCAAGGTGATGAGGTAAAGGTTTTGAGGCCTAAATCACCTACATCTGAGCCAGTTTGCATGGAGGTTGATCGTGAGAGAAATCGTGTCCGTGCTGCTGATGCTATTGAGGCTGCAAGGGCTACTGCTGAGAGAGGCGCTCTTTCTGATGCTGTGACTATTCTTGATGATTGCCGGAGGATACTATCAGAGTCCTTTGCAAGCAGGAGTGGGGACCGTCTGTGCACAGCCCTTGATGCAGAGTTGAGGGAAATGCAAGAGAGGATGGCCAACCGGCAACGTTATGAGGCTTCAGGGCGGGCTTATCTGCTGTCTGGTCTAAGCTCACATTCTTGGCAGAGAGCCACTGCACGAGGTGACTCCACCGACAGTGCTACACTTGTTTACTCTTATCAGACACCATCCATGGTCCAGATGCTGCAGCGCTCGCAGAACCACTGCCCTTCACCTCAGGGTCCATCACAGGTCCAACAACCTAGGATGCTCTTGGCAAAACCCCAGCCTAGGTAGAAGGTAACTTGCCATCATCTTGCAAAGCAAGTGCAGGATGATGGTTGTGAGGTGCTGTTTATATAAAATTAAGTTTATATCCTGTTGTGGTCTCTATATCCATTCCATCCTGCAGTAAATAGGGAAATTAACACACTTTTTTTTTTGTTTGGCTTGGAGGTATATATATTCTGGGGGTATACTGTGGAAGGTGAGGAGGTGCTTTGGTGGTAAATACATTGTGGGGGGTATACTCCTGTGGTGTGAAGGAATAAGTAGACTAGTGGGGAAGGGGCTGGAGAAACTGTGTAATAGCTTGGAGGGGTGTAGTTTAAGGTAAGGTCAGTATTGTCATTTGATTATTTTTCCCCTTTGGTCTTTGGTGATGTAGATAAGAGGGTCTGCTTCTTGGGGTGGTATATCATGGAATCTCTGGAAATTTTGATTTTGGGGGGTGTAATGCTATTCCATGGATCCATAACTCATTGCCAATTTGTTAGCTGGTGTATACCAGCACTCCTGTTAAATTTATTAGCCGATGATGTGGACTAGCATATGCCGTGAGGCGTGTTGCTACTAGCGGATGTGGACTAGCACATGCCGTGAGGCATGTTGCTACTCGCAACTCCGTGTTGTTCGTGTTTATTGTTACATGGTTTGCTACTCGCAACTCGAATTTGGTCAGATTCTGCTGATGAATTCTGCTCCGTTGCTGTTGCGTAGCGAGGCCCAAGAGAAACGAAGACTCGTGGTCTGTTTGCGGCACACAGCATTGATCTAGAGGGCACATGTTCTTATACTAATGGAGTTTTCGTGATAGTATGTCATTGTTCTTATTCTTCCAATTGGTTGAACACCAAGGTTAACACGAAATCTAAGGCACGTAGAGAAAAATAAATCACGTCAAGCATGCATCAGTATCATTGCCAGATCTAGTGGCCGCATGTATCCCTGGAAAGTGGAAACGAAGACCAGAATTCCGTAGCGGTCAATGATTTTCCAGATAAGTTGAACAAAAAAGCTAGCAACGAAATCTCAGACGACAAATCGAGGAAATTATAAATAGCATTCAATTATAAACTGCACCCATGCATCTACCTTTGTTAAACCTGGACACTAACAAAAAACAGAAATCGATAGCGCTAAATCTTCTTTCTACTCACGACGAGACGACGACACAACTAGTTACGATTGCGATGTGCGAAAAAAAAGAAGAAGCTCCATGCATGCCGCGCATCAGCTACACCTGCGCCTCCCTCAGCTGCTTCCTCGCCTGCTGCAGCCGCCTCCTCATGGCCGCCGCCGGGTCGTCGGGCAGGGTCGGGAGCACGTGCCTCACCGAGCACGGCGGCGAGAACTCGCCTCTCCCCAGGCGGGGCTTGCACTCGATCACCGTCTGCACGCAGTTGAGGCAGTACCTCGCGGGCCCCACCAGAGCCACGTCCACCGCCGCCTCCCCGCGGCGGAGCTCCTCGGCGAGCCGCTCCCTCGCGAACGCCGGCACGGGCACGGCGGTGCCCCACGCCATGACGGACGGGGCATCGGTGGTGTTCTCGCTCCGGCCGCAGAACCCCTGGAAGGGCCCGCTCGCCAGCCGCGCGCCGCGGTAGGACACGGTCGCCGTGGTGCCGCGCTCCACGCACGCGGCGCTCCACTTCCGCGGCTCCGTGATGCGGACGGTGAGGTCGAAGGTCGGGTCCATGGCGGCGCGCGCCGGGTCCAGCCCGGAGAAGCCCGCGACGGCGACGCTGACCTCCGCGTACTTGCCGTTGTCGGCGGACCACAGGTAGGGGTAGTAGAGCAGGGGCACCATGATCACGAGCGCGAGCAGCGCGCCGAGGATGCCCGGGAGGATCTCCGGGAAGAGCCTCCTCGCGGATCCAGATCAGTGCCAACAATGGGCGCGTCACCTGAGGAGAAGCAGCCTGTGCTGCCGCCCGTCCATGGCGCCGCCTCCCGTCGCCCGGACTATGAAGAACCCATGCCAAACTGCAGATGTTGCCTGGGCGTCACTGGCCTCTTCGTCGTGCTTAACCTCATCTTGCAGGCGATGTTCTGGTTCATCGACCAGTCCAGCATGTCGCCCGAGTACACCGTCGCCGTCACCGCCGTCTCCGGCCTCGACCCGGCGGCGACGCCGGGCACGCCGAGCAGCCGAGGGGTGCTCCACCCGGTGTTCAACCTGACCGTCGGCGTCGCCTCGCACAGCGTGATGCACGGCGGCTGCGTCGAGCCCGGCACGGCCGTCAGGGTCTCCTACTCGTACCTCCGCCTCCCGATGGCCAGCGGCCGCGCGCCAGACATGTGCGTGGGGCCGCGGCAGTCGGCGGAGCGCGCCGTCGTCGCGCGCGGGCGGGAGGTGGCCCTGCCGGGGTTCCTGGTGGACAGCCTCGCCGAGGACATGAGGCGCGGGGAGGCCATGTTCCGGGTGCAGCTCACGGCCCTGGCGGCGCCGGAGGAAGACCACGGCGACGTGTGGAGCGTGGTGACGTGCTGGGTGAGGGTCGGGGAGGCCGCGGCCTCGGGCGTGCCGTGCTACAAGACGTACAGGGACATTGACAAGGCGCCGGAAGAGGACTCCGGCTACGGGCCGCGCCCAGTACCAACTCCAGGGCCACATCCGTAGGTTTGTGTGCAACGGTGTGATCAGTTATAAAATTATATGTCCCGTATTGATCGTCATCGTAGCGTCATTTTTTTTAGTTCACTGCACTCACGGATGTTTTCCTTTCTTCATCCTATCTTCCTTTTTTTCATCTAGTTTGATCATGATAGATAAGTGATCTGATCATTTGAAAATGTTTCATCTTCTATGTGACAATGGCATATTTAATATTTGTCTGCAATTCTCATTCATCCAATTATAATTTTTTCCTTGTGCAAAAGAATTCGTTCACTGTTAACAAATGATTTGAATTACATGCAGATTTTTGTTGCTTGAAAAATTCGGTCGAAAGCACAAGCAAAAGTAACCAAATCTTACATATTTTACCCTTGTTTGGTTTACAAAATTTGAGTGCAACTGAAGCAAAAATTCACTCACTTTTTCCCCCAAGTGGTGTGGATAACATATTGTCTTTTTATTTGCTAATAAAACATCCGTGAGAGCCCAAAAAGAAAATAGCCTAATGTCACATAGCTACTCCCTTTACGGACTGTGATGTATTCGATAATATTTTGTGGCTCTATTACGAATTTAAAAAAAGAGATAACCGAAGCAACTGAGATCTGTACATTTTACTACTATCTTTTAAAAGTACTCCCTCGGTACCACAAATAAGCATTTTATGACATGATGAGACGGTCTTCAATATGGTACTTTAACCAAATTATGTTCGTAAAAGTAAATTAATTCCAATAGAAGTTACATATTACTCCATGATAGTTGGTCTCAAGACGAATCTAGTAACATATTTTACTTTGACCGTCTTTATGAATTTCGCATTGTTAACCATCAAAGCTGAAAAGGTTGGACTTATGACAAACCTAGAAATGTTTATATTTATGGACATAGGGAATATAAACCATTTTAGTTTATCCTAAGTCATTTTTTCAATTTTGAAAAAAAATATGGAAAAAATAAATTAACATCTAAACATCAATTTGACAAAATTTATGGAAAAAAATAAATTAACATCTAAAACATCTGCCATGGAATGTCTAAATATCAGTATATTTTCCCTATAAACTTTGACTTGACAAATTAAATCAACCCTACATTTTGGAACAAGAAAATATATTATATCTGACGTTTGCTGCATTGCATTTGTGTTGAACGATTTTGTCAATGCTACAGCCAGGAGCCCAACTTACCGGATGAGACAAGAGATGATCTTGTGCGAGCCTTGCTTGCTCGATCGTGCACACGTGTTACTATACGGTTACCGATGCATGTATGCAACTCAAGCCGTGCTCGCTCCTGCACGTTTATTTCCGAAACAAACTCGCACGCGTAACAGAATGTGGGTTATCCAGAATCTGGAGTAATTACGCGGTCCGCGGAACTTGACAAGTCCTACCGAAACCAAGAAGAACTAGGTGATACCCCGCGCGTTGCTGCGGAATTTGTTAAATAAAATTTTAAAGTGAAATGTGAAAATATAAACACCAAAGTGATTGCATTACAACATTCTTTAGTAAACATTATACATGGAAGTATGACTGATCATATATGTAATTTCTACTCCTGTAATTTGTAATTGCTACTCACAAAAATTTGGTCACAGAAAATCAATTGAAGAATAAATAGATGGTCTAGTGGATGATGACATGGCTTATAGTGGATAGTGATATGGCGCATAATGGATGATGATGTGGAATGGTTGCATGTTGAGAGAAATCTAACCATGCTTGTTAGTGGGTACCAATTATATATAGGTTATATAGATTTCTATTTTACTCAAAGCCCTTTATATCCAGATCAGTGCCAACAATGGGCGCGTCACCTGAGGAGAAGCAGCCTGTTCTGCCGCCCGTCCATGGCGCCGCCTCCCATCGCCGGGACTATGAAGAATCCATGCCAAACTGCAGATGTTGCCTGGGCGTCACTGGCCTCTTCGTCGTGCTTAACCTCATCTTGCAGGCGATGTTCTGGTTCATCGACCAGTCCAGCATGTCGCCCGAGTACACCGTCGCCGTCACCGCCGTCTCCGGCCTCGACCCGGCGGCGACGCCGGGCACGCCGAGCAGCCGAGGGGTGCTCCACCCGGTGTTCAACCTGACCGTCGGCGTCGCCTCGCACAGCGTGATGCACGGCGGCTGCGTCGAGCCCGGCACGGCCGTCAGGGTCTCCTACTCGTACCTCCGCCTCCCGATGGCCAGCGGCCGCGCGCCAGACATGTGCGTGGGGCCGCGGCAGTCGGCGGAGCGCGCCGTCGTCGCGCGCGGGCGGGAGGTGGCCCTGCCGGGGTTCCTGGTGGACAGCCTCGCCGAGGACATGAGGCGCGGGGAGGCGGCGTTCGAGGTCAAGCTCACGACCCTGCAGGAGGAGGGGTGGAAGGTAGTGACCTGCTGGGTGAAGGCGGGCAACGCCGGCGCCGGCGCCGGCGCGTCGAAGCCGTGCGTTCGGTCCTTCACGGCTATTAACCACATGCCGCAGCCGCAGCAGGGGGATTTCGGCTACGTTCAGCACCCGATTCCAGCCGCCGTGCCGGTGCCAGTGCCACCCTGAAATTAAATTATGGGCAGCTGAAGAATTAGGCCCCCTTTGGGAGCGCTCTAGCTCCGGCTCCGGCGGCAGCTCCGGCTGGAGCCGTACCAAACGCTATCCCATAAAACAGCTCCGAAGGTGGAGCACCGGTGAAGCTGTTGCGCGCTTTGCACTGGAGACGTGGAGCTGAAAAAACAAGCTCTGCGCGGCTCCGTGTGCGATCTCACGAACTGCAGGGCACGTTGGGGCCGGTCCTTCAATTCCCTTGCCTTATTTGCCTGCATGCCAGACCACAGGCGTCCAGCCCTCTCTCTGGATTGGAGCAAATGCAAATTATTATCGGGTAAAAAAATGCGTGATTATGCATCGCCGTTGCAAACATATATATCGTATACACGTGGTTAGTCATCCGTTTATAGTTTTTTTCCTTCTTGCTTTTCTTTTCCCCTGATTTTGCCCATTCGTTGGAAAAGACTACAGAGGATCAGTACGCTAGAATGTTAAGCACATTTCTTAACGCCGCTATGTGTGTGATTGAGAGATAGGAAATAAGCTAGGAAACTATGGGTATATGGGTATATTAGACAATTGAATTTTCTCCTCCATTCAAAAAATACAAGAGAAGCCGTTTTACCAAACACCTTTCTAAAATAGCTCCAGCTCTAACAAACAAGCTGCTCCACTAATGAAGCAACAACCGGAGCTGTTTTTGGTGGAGCTGGAGCCCTCCCAAAGGGGCCCTTATATTTTCTGCTGCTTAGTAGTATGTTCTTTTGCTGTTCAGAAATAATCCCTCATTAGGAAACCTCAGTTTTGCAGTAATAGAAATTAGTTGTTTGGTAATTATCAGACCCTTGTGTTTGCCCTACATTATCATATACTCCGTAACACCGTACCAGTACGAGTTTATCCTTGGTCGTGTTTATACTGAAAGCAAATGTGTTTGCCGGGGTTGCCAAACTATTGCAGATAGCACACCATGCACTTGTGTTTGACCTACTATCATATAATATGACACTGTAATGCAGATTGAGTTTAACCTTTGTTAACTTTTAGACCAAACACCGAGGTCCTGTTTATATCAAAAGCAAATATGTTTCCGGCGGTTGGCAGCTGTTACATATAACAAACCTACTAGCCTACAACTTACACCAGGTACAGACTCTTCATAGCTGCCGCGTCGTCCCCTGGTTTTCAATCTTCTCAGCTAATAATCTTGGGATAAGCTGCAGAACGCCAACAATCTTGGGATTAGCTATGATAACGTTACAAAGTGCCCCGTCATTTTGAGTTCGACGTAAGGTCCAACACACTCCAGCCAATAAGAAAATAATTAAGCTGTTCCCCGCAGCGGCTTAACAGCAACCCTAAATTTGGCAACATTAGAGGACAATATATTTAACAATGATGGCATTTTTTTAATACACAAGAGATCTGCACATCAGTGTACTAAGAAAAGAATGAAGTTTAGTTATAAGAGCAATGTAGAGCCGAAGTGTCAAATTGACCTTAACAACATACTGAGATGCAAATCGGAGACAACATTGGGCCATTGGCCGGGTCAGAACGAACTACTCGCTGATCAGACAACCGAAATGACTCGCCTCACCTCAGCCCAAAGCCTTCTTCCCGTTTTATCTTGGCCAGGAGCTCTCGAGTACTTATGGATCTATAATCAAAGATGGATTTATGATCAAAGAGCCTTGCATTCCGCTCCTTCCAAATGCACCAATGACCAACATTAACATGGTGTCCATGCCACGCCTTCGCTCTTGGGGCTGTAGTGTAGTTTCCTTAGGGACGCCCACCAGTCTTGCAATTTGACCTGTTCTGTTAAAAAGACGCAGCTGCAGTTCGCCCAAGACAATGCTCCCCACCGGATTTCTTTGGCATAGACGCTCTCGTGTTCTTGATCACAAAGACAGCAGCAGCCGTCCCAGTATCCGGGCCACCATGTTCGTTTGCCTTATCAGCCACCAGCCAGCAATATTTTTCTATCGACATAAATCAGCACCAGCTAGTCAGCATTATTTTTCTCTCAGCACAAATCAACATTCGTCACCAGCCAAGCGAAATGACCGAGACATCATCGTTGCTGGCAATATTAGAGGACAGTATCTGCAACATCAAAAAATTGACAGATTTTCTCTCTGTTTGTATCCAATTATTCCCAAAGGAGTGAAGTCAGCGACTAGATATCTTCTTACCAACACGGAAGTGCTTTATTGTGGATAGCTATGGTTCTGTCCCTTTTGACCTTTGGCGTGTGACAAGAGTATAAATAACTTTAAAATAAAAAGAATGTCAGCAATAAACTTTACAAATCATCTTCATCTAAACTGACACGAGCAGACTTGGCATAACGTGATGTGCTAAATTCATAATCTACACCCCACAATTTTACGTCTGATTATAAAACATCTGCTCATCATCAAACAGAAACTATTTTTAATTTACGTGTAAAAGATAGCTTTCGAATATGATGAAAGCACTTAGGATCCATATGAAAAAAAATTGTACGAGCGGTAAATAAATATATATGTCTCACTACCTGAATCAAGACAGGCTTTGCCGGGTGCCGCACACGGCGAAGCACACACGGCAAACGCCGACCGGCAAAGCCAGTTTTGCCCCTCGCGCCGCCCGCCGCCGCACCGCCGGCCGAGCCGCGCCGGAGAGAGGGGAGATTTTTTATTTGAAGGGGAGGTGGATCCGGGGAGAGGAGGGTTGGACTAATAGCAGGGCTCCATTTTGAAGGGATGGATCGCTGACGTGGCGAGTGTGTTTTCTCTATGCGCTTATAATGAAATTTTGGATGGTTAAACAACTTCAAATGAAAAAGTTGTAAACTACAAAATTTTACATCTTTTCGAGACCTACAACTTTGATAGAACATATTTACATCCGAGGTCATTTTAAATTTTTAAAATTTTAAGATTTCAAATTAGATACTTTATATGAATATTTTAAACTACTAAACAATCTTAAATTAAAATGTTCTCAACTATAAAGTTTTATATTTCATTGATATGTACAACTTTGATATATAACTTATTAACATTCGAGATCATTTAAATGTTTTAAATTTTCAAATTTCAAATTAGATAACTATAATAATATTTTAAGTTTTTAAACAATCTCAAATACAAAAGTTGTCAACTACAAAGTTTCATAACTTTTAAAGATTTACAACTTTCATTTAGAGTGTTTTTCCATTCGAGGTCATTTAAAAATTCTGAATTTAAAATCTCTATCTTTTAAGTAGTGTCTACTACTGTTAGAGAGAAACTACTAATGGCATGTAAGATTTATGAACAAACTCACTTTTTGTCAAATGAAAAACTATCCTCAACAAAAATTGTTCATCTCGATGAGTTATACAAATTGTAGTTCAAAATATTTTCATTTGAATTCGTTTAGGAGTTCAAAATGTGCTTTGAAACACCTATTTACCGTGTACCAAGAAAAAAGCACACGGTAAAATATGGCTTTGCCGTGTGTCACGACAAAGACATACGGCAAACTCATGACTTTGTCGTGTGTCAAAAAGAAACACACGGCAAAGTATGACTTTGCCGTGTGTAAAAAAAACATACAGTAAGCTAAGAATATACCGAGTGTTTTTTTTCGCCGTGTGTTTTTTAAAAACACACGGGAAACTCTATCTTTGCCGTGTGCCCGGGAGAACGTACACGGCAAACCCTAGGCACACGGCAACAATGGATTTTCCGGTAGTGTCCGCAGGTCGTCCCAGCAATTATTATATATATATAAATAGAACTACGATGTATGAGCTATATATTGAAGTCGATATATAGTTCAACAGCAACAACTACCAAAGTACAGCGCCTTTCCAACTTGAAATAAATACTTGGACCCTGGTCAGGACAATTTGCCTTCGAAATCGCGATAAGTTGGTCTCATTGTGGACTACTCTATGTTGTAGTCCGATTCTGAATAGTTCTCTTTAGTCTCCTCTGTGCAACTGGGATCATCATCGGTTCTGAAACGTCCAAAACAATAAATAAATAATAAGCTGGTCTTTGCTTAATCAAGACTAGCTAGGTAGTACATATAACAACTATACGTGTACTAGATTGTTGACAATGCAATTATTGTCGAAAAAGAAAGAAGATATCACCTGAGCTGAGGTTCCGATTCCAACTCCATCACATTGACGTCGAACCGGACGTTGAGGCAGTCCTCATCGTCGACGAGACGTTCCATCGAGCTCCTCAGCTCCTCCGTGCTGACGAGCTCTGCCATGGAGCTCTCCTCCCCTCCCGAGCCAAACCCACCGTACCGTCGTGGGCCCACTGCGCAGCTGTACGCCGGGTTCCCGGCTCTGTCGAGGATGCTGGTACGCGGCGTAAACTTCCTTGGTCCGCTCCTCGCCTCCGAGCAAGGGCTGCAGGGAGACGTACGGTGGGCTTGGTGCTTAGGACGCCGGTGGGATAGTACATGAGCCGCCACCTGTGGTTGGCGGCGCTAAATTCGCCGGAGTTGACGGACCGGCCGGCAGGGACCATGCGGTCGACGAGCGAGTAGCCGCGGATCCGGAACAGGTGGCCGCCGCTCGTCTGCCGCGCAAGGACGGAAGACGAGGAGAGCGCCGCCTCGCGCGCGCAGACGCAGGCGCCGCGCGCAGCGCCGGCACGATCAGCCGGGACGATGACGAGGACATGGTTGTGGTCGATCTGGCACGAGCAAGGGACGAACGTCAATTTCTTGATGCACACGTTCGTTCGTTCTCTTTTTATTGAGAAAGCACATGTTCGTTCGTAGGACGCGCACAATAAATCGATCGAGGGCATGCATTCGCATGCATATATATACAATACAATATATACGTGTTGTGAATTCTGATGGGTTATAATTGCGACTCAAATTTTGTTCCTGTTACAAACGAGTCGATACCTACTGTTCTAGAAATTATATGTATTCCTATATACCATCCTAGCTAGTTAGTCATGAAAACCTCACGAACAATTGCTCTAATTTGCTCCCCAAATTAAGCTCTTTCGTGCACGTAAAGTTCACATCATGGTTTAATTAAAGGTTAGACATATGAATCAAAACACGTAAGTATTACCCTGCTTAGTCCACATATTCACACATATTCAACTTTTTCCCCATAAGATCGGTATAAACGCAGACGCTCACACGCGCACTCATCCCAATGAATACATATACACAAACTCCATATATATGATCGATTCGGTTATTTGTGTCATCTCGGGAAAGCAAGAAAGTAAGGATTAGAATGGATTCATAAGAAAAATGTAACATTGTGAATGGATTCAGAAGCAAAAAAAAAAAGCTGGAAGACAAATCAGATTGATTTTTTTCCATATTTTGGAAAACCTATAATTGAGACATATTTACACATTTTTAAAAAAATTCTGTGATGAAGCTGCATCCTCCGCGAATATTTTGCAATTCATTAATTAAATTATAAAAATCACCAAGATGCTTTGTATTGTTGAGATACCGTTTGTCGGACGTTCCTCTTTCGTAGGATCCAAAACTACTCTCCCTCGCGCGTCTCTTGACCACGTCCAAGGTTCCACGAGCCGCCGCTGCTTCAGTTCGGTTCACTTAAAAAGAAAATCCACAAATCCAATTGCCTTGAGCAAAACCGTAGACCTGTATAGAGATTACAGAGTGAACGATGGGCGCGTACTCGACAGAGGAGCAACCTCCTGTTCTAACCAACCATGGCGGTCTGCAATGTCCGTCAGGGCTGCTCTGCATCTCGCTGGTGTTACTCCTTTTCCTCGTGCCTGCAGGCTGGTACGGGTATTACGATGACCAATCCAGGATTCCGCCGGAGTACTCCATCGTCATCACCGCCATCCGGCCTCAACCCGGCGGCGACGGAGCCGCAGCAGAGTGGCCAGTGGCTGCTCAGCCCGGTGTTCAACATCACCGTCAGCGTCGCCTCGCACAGCCGGGTGTACGGCGTCTGCATCGGGCCCCGCACGGCCGTCGAGGTGTCCTACTCCTACCTCCGCCTGCCGCTGGCCTCCGGGAGCGCGCCGGGCATCTGCGTGGGGCCGTCGGAGTCGAGCGGGCCGCGGCCCGTCGTCGCGCGCGGCCGCGGCGTTGCCGTGCCTGGGTTCTTGATAGACAGCCTCGCCGAGGAGATGAGGAGCGGGAAGGCCATATTCGAGGTCAAGCTCATGGAGGGCCCGGGAGATGGGTGGTGGGATGTGGCGACGACGTGGATCATGGTGTAGAGGACGCCGCCGCCGGCCGCCCGAACCTGAGCGCCGTCGGTCAGTTGTCTAAGACACGTAGGATGGAATATTATTTTGCCTCAGATTCGTTACTCGGATGTTATTACGTCAGTCGTCTTGGCAATGGTAGGTGCTGCTTGACTAGTTTGTGCTTGTAAAGTTTATTTGTTGCTTGAAATTTCATCAGCAATGCACCATGTTTAAGCAAAATGTTCTCAATCAAAATATGCTGATTCGTTGTGAGAGAAAAATACTGTTGGCCGATAGTTTATGCTGATTCGTTGTGAGAAAAAATACTGTTAGCTGATAAGCGTAAGTCAAGCCATATTTTGTATCTTCCAGCTTTCCAGAAACTGAATGTTATGCTCTCGTGATGATGATCTCAGAGCTGTCCTCTTCTTCGTTCAATTTTGTTTCGCGGAACGACTTGCAATGTGTGATTGTGAGTTTGTGACCATGTAAATTACTTGATCGCTCCGCCATCTACGTGCATGGTTAGGACGCTTAGCGTACAGGTAGGTCTTCTGTTAGACTGGTGCCAGTGCTACGGCAGCGTCCAGCTCGCGGGCGAGTGCTCTGCGTCGGACGACGATGACTGGTGCGCGCGTTTACTAGTAGCAGACGCCGGAAGCCCAAGGACGGCAATAATCACGGTGCTGCCGCTGTCTCCCGGAGGACTCCGTCCCAGTCGCCTCCGTCTTCGGCCTCGACCCGGCGACATGAGCCGACGGAGGCAGGCACGGCAAGGTGATGCAGTCCGTGGGCACGCGGGTCGGGATGACGGCGCGCTGCGGGCTCCGGACCTCGTGACCGACGTGGACACCGACGACGCGCTCGGTCCGTGTTGTGCTCTTTGTGGCATTTGGCCATGTGTATGTACTGTAACACCAAGCCAAGGAACAAGTTCAATTCTGAGCCTGCTTGGTTGGATGTCAATTTGTGTAAAGTCAAAACCATGGCAAGTCAAAATTATGGCCAGTCAAAACTAGGGCAGATCAAAATTAGGGCATGAAATTTAGGTATTTACTTGATTTAGGGTTTGATTGATTTGAGTCCAAAATTTGCCATGCCAAATCTTGGGCATGCCAAAATGTGAGCATGACAAAAATTTTGCCAAAATCTGAACAAAAATTTAAGGTTGTCACTTGATTGGATATTAAAGTGTGATAGCCAAAAAAATTTAGTCTTGAACCAAACAAGTGCCAAAGTTTTTAAACTTGTCCTCATTTTGGCTTGGCAAGTTTTGGATCCCATCCAAGACCCTCTATCTCATATTGTTCAGGATACAATCCGACTGTTTTCTTTAGATCATCGTCGTGTTCAACTCAAAGTTTGCCATCACGCACAAACCCAAACCATATTCTGCGCGCATACGCAACAATCTATATCTACATAAATAAATCCCGCCGTGCCCTCCCCTCTCCTCTCCTCGGAGGCCACGACGCGAAGACGTACGATGGGTCAAGCTCCGGCACCGGCGGCGCAAGCGCGACGAGAAGAGCCGGGGAATATATCCACGGCCATCTTCTTGATCATCTTGTTCGTCATGGTAGTCTGCCACGTCGCCGGCGCGGGGTCCCGCGAGGATCCGGTCTACCACGTCGCGATCGACGCCGTCGCCGGCCTCAGCCCGGCGACGGACCTGTCCCGGCCGGTGCTCTACCCCGAGTTCGACCTCCGGGTGCGCGTCGACACGGGGCTGTGGAGCGGCGGCGGCGACGCCTGCCTTGAGCTCGGCTCGTCCGCGACCGTGTCCTACCGCCGCGTGCCGCTCGCCGCCGCCACCGTGCCGTCGAGGCGCTGCGCCGGCGCGGGGTCCGTCCCCGTCGTCGCCAGGGGGAGCGGGGTGCGCGTTCCGGGGGACGTCCGGGACGCGCTCGCGTGGGAGCTCTGGGGCTTCGGCGGAGACCCGGCCAGCGCGGCGGAGTTCGACGTCACGCTCACCGTCCCCTATAGAGGCAGGTGGAAGGTGGTGTCGTGCAAGGCCAAGGTCGGGGACGCCGCCGCGCTGTATGCCCCCTGCAACGTGTCCGTGGTGGGCACCGTCGCCTCGCCGCCGGCGCAGGTTGAGGTTGTTCACGCCGCGCCGGTGCCGCAGGTTGCTGTCGTGTAAGGAATAATCCGGATGTTGCAAAGCCGGCGTGTGCGTGTGGATAATTTTCAGTACAGCTGAAAGATTCGATTTGGAAATTAGGACTACGGGTCTTTTAAGAGTGTTACATGAGTTGGAAAAGTTAGATGTTTTGTGGAGTTGTGGATATTGTCATGCACAAAAGTTATCTTGGTTTGTTTAGATTTTATTAGTTAAGTTGTCAATGAATATTGTTTAATTGATTTTTGTCTTGCTATGTTCATCTCATCTTACCATGTTGATGATGACATCATCTATACAACATATTGAGTTACTTCTTGATGTGCGGTCCCTTTCTTGATAGAAAATCTCAATCTTTTCGCCCAACTCGGTCATTGTTGCTGCTACTATTTCGAGCATTTGCCGGGAAAAAAAAGACTTGACAACTCTAAAAATGTTGTTAGTACTCAACTCGTCGTCCTTCGGATCCACCACCAACCTTAACCGCCAGTGGTGGATTATGAGAAAAACATGAACTAATTTCCTTACCGACCAGAAAGAACCCTATGTATCATTGTGTCCATGGTGATACTTTAAGACATCCCAAATGAATTTTATTGAAATTCCACAGTTCTACCATGAATCCCTAAAGAGTGTATGTATATATATTCTTCTTCTTTATAAGAAGGGAGAACTATAGTATACCCCCCAGCACCGTTGGCACTTGGCACCAGCCTAATCTCAGGCTCCAAGCAACACACATGCATGTCCCGTGTTACACCACGCTACTTGTGCTAATAATAAGTAGCACTGCATCCCGGCCATGAACCAGATCTCAGAAAGCTCCATCGTCCATCTCGAGCTCCCCGCCGGCGGCCTCCTCCTCCTCGTCGCCGATGTACAAGTACGGGTTCTTCTCCACGGGCTTGAAGTTCCAGAAAACGAACACGTAGAACGCGAGGCTCGCGGCCTCGACGGCGACGTTGACGCCCCACTGGTACTTGTAGTTAAGCAGGGCGAGGAACGCCGAGACGATGATCCGGGTGAAGTAGAGGTAGCCGACGACGACGAGGTAGAAGCGCTTGAAGAGCGTGAGCTTCTGGAGGTTGCGCGCCGCCTTGCCGTCGGTCTTGGAGGCCTCGCGCAGGCTCCGGATGGACCAGATGATGGGGAAGAAGACGGCGCAGCAGCAGATGACGTCGATCAGCAGGAACACCTGGTTCCACACGATGAAGTCCTGCCCCGTCGGCCCCGTCTCCCCGATCACCACCAGCACCAGGTTCTCCATCACTTGCAGCGGGATCACCACCATCAGCACGCTCTTCTCCCGCTCCTGCAAACAGCATTTGGAAATAATAAAGCAACAAGAAAGAATCTAAACTTTTCTGAAATGCTGATCGGCGAGATGGATCCTAGCTACGAATTATCGCCCTGTTCGTTTGGCTGGTGGCTGATGTGTGCTGAGAGAAAAATACTGTTGGTTGGTTGGTGGCTTGTGCTGATTTCTACCGAGAGAAAAATACTGCTGGCCGGTGGCTGATAAGCCAAGCGAACGGGGTGTATATATAACCTGGAGGTAGGGCTTGAGGAAGGACCAGCCGGTGCCGATGAGGACGATGACGGTGAAGAGCAGGACGCCCTTGAAGAAGCCGAAGACGTAGAAGGCGACGTCCCAGCCGTGGGGCGTGCCGGTGCGCTCGACGAACCACGCGTCCTCGGCGGCGCACGCCGTCTTGAGCGCCTTGAACAGCAGCAGCGCGGTCATGACGGCGTGGATGCGCTCGGCGGTCTTGCAGTGCTTGGCGCAGACGAACAGCCACGCGGCCAGGAACGCGAGGTGCACGGCGGACGCGGCGGCGAAGATCCCCGGCAGCGGCAGCAGGCCGACGGGCAGGTATTCCCTGGCGCCGGAGCGCCGCACGTTGAACATCTCGGTGCGCACCTCCATGGTGACCTCGACGCCGTCCTGGCAGCTGCTGAACAGCACCGTGTACTGGTCGTCGGCGTCGATGGTCAGGGACCCCTTGCCCGTGCCGTCGGGCGCGATCTCCTTGAACCGGAACAGCGGCTGCACGTACTTGCTGGTGAGCGGGCAGAAGGCGGTGCCGGTGGCCTCGGCGTAGTCGGACTCGTTGTTGATCTTGTAGAAGAGGGAGTTGGAGATGAGGAAGAAGCCCATCAGGGTCGGGTCCACGGCGCTCGAGGAACGGCAATGGAGACGACGGACAAGCGGCTCATCGATGGGCATGGCGCGTTTTAGGGAGGGCCATGGGAACGCGGGCCTTCTCTTTGACACGTGCTTTAATCATTGCTCTCTTTTTTTTGTTTATTACTCTGCATTTCCAGCAGTCCCTGACATTTTAGAAAAACATAGGCATCTTTAGGTGTTTAGCACCAAGATTAAAAGCATTGCAAAATTCAGATATCATTGGGAGCTCCACATAGAATTTAAACTACAACCAAATCATCTCACAGTAGTTGTGCTCTGTGATTGTGTACTACATGGCGCAGTGGTTTTAATGTACAACACAATCATCTCAGAGTAGTTGTGTTGTGAGATTGTGTGTTACAGGACGCAGTGGTTTTCCACAGTACTTACATGCTCCCAAACTGCCGTGAAAACTCATATTCAGAATTTCAGATGTAATAATTTTAGCAGCAGACCGGACGCGTGGTAACTCTAACAAGAACACAGAGCCTTAAGATGCAGAGAAGTGCAGATCATCTAGTGTTTTCAGTCATGTGGATACAGTTGTATCCATAATGGAGCACCTGCCATTTGGTAATCCATACAACTTAAGAAAACTCCTGATACTATAAATTGGCCTCGTTCAGGAACTCAAGAGCAGAATGAAATGGACCACATTACATATGAATTAAAGAGCACATAATCACTCAGTAAAACAAATTGTCTGACGCAATATATTATACTAGAACCAATAAAACAAATTGTCTGACACGCAATATTACTAGAACCAATAACTAATGATTCTTGAACCTAAAATAACATAGAAACCGAAACTGCAATAACAATGCATATCAATTAATCAACCTAACAACTAGTACGTAGTACTACGCGAGAGTTTGCCCATGAAGGCAAAGTGGTCACTGGAGCATCATATCAAGCCGAGAGCACGAGACCAACGAGCGCTGCCGCCGCCGCCGCGATGGCGACGCCGGTGAACGCAGCAACCGCGGTGGTAGCGCCGGAGGACGCGCCGGGGCGACCGCCGCCTCCGCCGTGGCCCGGCTGTGCACCGGGCGCGGAGGCCTGGCCTGGCGCCTGGGCCAGGGCCGGGTGCACCATGACGCGCACGAGCAGCCTCTGGTGCTGCTCGCAGTGGCCCGGCTCGCCGCTGATGAAGCAGAAGAAGCCCGGGCGGTCGAGGCGGACCCTGGTGGCGCCGTCGGCGAACGCGGCGAGCGGCGCGGTGGTGTTGCAGGCCTCGAACGCCGCGCGGTCCACCACCAGCACCGAGTCGTGGGTGTACTTGAAATCTGCGGGGATCGGAAAGGCCGGCCGGATCAATCATATCATATTCATACACACGCCGTCGTCGTTAAACTTGCGTCTTGCATGAAAGCGTAAGATGATGATGATGATGAATGGTAGAAATTGGATGCTACTCACAGAGGTGGTCGCCGACGTGGAAGCGGTTGTTGGCGGCCCACCAGGCGTAGCTGGTGTTGGCGTCCGGGACGCGCCACCCGCGCGGCCCGCCGACGCGGAACTCCAGGCCCACCGGCGGCGCGGCTGCGGCCTCATCGGCGACGACGACGCCTGGAGCGAGGAGGACGGAGAGGAAGACGCCGGCGAGAGCCATCGCGGGGAGCGCGCGGGAGCTGATGCCGACAACGACGGCCGCCGCCATGGATCCAGCTAGCTTGCAGCGAGCAAGGCGGTGGCGGCGGTGCAGTCACGGCGAGAGCGACGAAGAGAGAAGCTAGGGATCGAGCCTCTGGTTTGTGTGGCTTGGTGCTCGCGGGGGTGTGTTGCGTCGAGTGGAATTGCTGGAATGCTGGTGCGCGCTCGTGTGGGCGTGGTGCGCGCGGGTCTTGTAGGGGCTTTGCCAGGCTCGGACGGTTGCCGCTGGGTCGCGTCGCGTCGCCGGTTGTAGTTTGACTGGGTAGAGAGCGCGCTGTGGATTGAGGGGAACGTGCGTGCGGGCGCGGGCGTGCGCCGACTGGCGAGGGCGAGGACGTGGGGGAAGTAGGGAGGCGGCGGCCGTTAACGCTTTGCCCGAGGATGACATCGCCGGCCCAAGGTTTTGTCATGGCCTATTGGGCTTAATGCACTGGGATGGGCTGATTTGGGCTCCAGAACGTGAAAACACGCTTTGCTTGCTGTTAACCTTGGGCCGTAAACAATTTCTTTTGACAGAGAGGGGGAATTTCAAGCGATTCGTGCAATTGTGCGTAATCTTCACGACCTAGATTTTACCTAAAGGTCCCATTGTAAGTCGCCATCGTTGGTCAGCATGATCATTGCTGTTCCTTGTTAAGAAAATCCTCTCTGTACCCATGACGGGGCACACGATCTGTGCTTGCTTCCGGATTCTAGCGACTCTTTAAGCTAAAAGTCTAAAACAAAAGACCTAGGGATTCTTGGATGGAGGCTACGCTACCAAATTAGTTTTTTTTTTATTGCGTTCATATGTTATCCCCTAATGGAACCCTATTTTTGTGCTGCTTCCCACTTCTTTCATTCCGACGTGAGTTGATCGGAATACTTGTCTGTCTAGGTCGCCAATAGTTTTCTAGTACATCCCAAGATTCGTTCATCCAGAAGGCTCTGGGAGATTGTAGACTATTTCGCCGTGATTAGCTACGATAATTGGCACGGCCGCTGTTTAATCTCACTCAATCAAAGGCAGACAAGAATTTTCTGGCTCTTCGGCAACCAGTATGTCAACCCTCTGGGAGCTCTGCTCCTTAACTCCAGATTCCTTGAAAACGTCCTGTCCGACGATTATGTTCTCGCGACGGAAATAACGTATCTTCGTTGCCATCGAGTCGTCCTAGCAGGCAAGAACTTGCTGTTTCCTTTAATTTAGATTCTTTTCATGGGGGCCTGGCATTTTGTTCAGGCCATGTTTCTGAGACGACCTTGCTTTCTTCTACAGTGGAAACTGGAAAGGCACAGCATCATCTGCCCCTGATTTACTGTTTCGCAAGCATCACAGCGATGCAGTTTAATTTTATACTAGTACTGTACTGTTGTATCGCCTGTGCTGGATTTGGAATTTGCCCAGATATGGTAGCCTTCGTTCCTTTCGCCCTTTCTTGCTTTCGTACGCTTGCAGTATCGACAAGCCCATTCGTACAGATCACGTACACTCTTTTTCAGTGATGAGTAAGATTAGATGCTTGTAGCCCAGACAGATACCGAGAAGGGGAAGCTTAAATACTCCCCGCACGAACGCTCATCATCACTGGAGTGCAAATTATATGCCTCATTGCCGCATATGGATCAGCTTCCCTTTCCGGTCCCGGATCGGAGGCCGGCCGGCTTTATGCGTGCCTCGCCATTTAACAATCCCCGCCGTCGGGACACCTGTCGCCGGCCTGCCGCGCGCGCGGCGAGCCTGTCCCCCCCAGTGCCGCAGCCCTTGCCCGAAACGGCAGCCACGAACGCCGCGCTAAAGCGAGAGCGTCGTACCCGCGGCCGCGCTTTGCTGGCGGCCGAGAGCGAGGGCTGAGAGACCCCGAGTTTTCAAGTGCCCGATCGAGGAGTGTACGCGACGGCAGCGGCGTCCGGATGGGATGCTCCGGCCCCGTCGTACGCCCGTGTGGCGGAGGGACCACCACCACCGGGCACCGGCCATGGCCCATGGCATGGGCCAGGGGGGCAGCCGGGCATCGCCGCGCCGGTCGCCGTGACAGCTACAGCTACGCCTGCGCCGGGGCTGGGTAAAAACAATTCGCCGTTGCTCGCGGTGTACGTGACAGTGTGCTTTCGCCTGCCGCGCGCCTTTTGCCCGCCCATCTTGGTGAGCTCGAGCTGGGCATCTAGGCTAGGCTAGGGTTAAACTAGCGAGCTAGGGCAGTAACGCGGATGTGCGTGGACTGGACCGGGTGGGCTTATTGTTTGATGCGGCGGCGGAGATCTATGCCGTGGAAGGGAGGGATCGATCCGGTCGAAGACTTCCCCGGCTCTCGCGGCCTCCTCTCCAGCCGCCTGCGACCCTGGGCTTAATGCACTGGGATGGGCTGATTTGGGCTCCAGAACGTGAAAACACGCTTTGCTTGCTGTTAACCTTGGGCCGTAAACAATTTCTTTTGACAGAGAGGGGGAATTTCAAGCGATTCGTGCAATTGTGCGTAATCTTCACGACCTAGATTTTACCTAAAGGTCCCTCTGTAATTAAGTCGCCATCGTTGATCAGCATGATCATTGTTGTTCCTTGTTAAGAAAATCCTCTCTGTACCCATGACGGGGCACACGATCTGTGCTTGCTTCCGGATTCTAGCGACTCTTTAAGCTAAAAGTCTAAAACAAAAGACCTAGGGATTCTTGGATGGAGGCTACGCTACCAAATTAGTTTTTTTTTTATTGCGTTCATATGTTATCCCCTAATGGAACCCTATTTTTGTGCTGCTTCCCACTTCTTTCATTCCGACGTGAGTTGATCGGAATACTTGTCTGTCTAGGTCGCCAATAGTTTTCTAGTACATCCCAAGATTCGTTCATCCAGAAGGCTCTGGGAGATTGTAGACTATTTCGCCGTGATTAGCTACGATAATTGGCACGGCCGCTGTTTAATCTCACTCAATCAAAGGCAGACAAGAATTTTCTGGCTCTTCGGCAACCAGTATGTCAACCCTCTGGGAGCTCTGCTCCTTAACTCCAGATTCCTTGAAAACGTCCTGTCCGACGATTATGTTCTCGCGACGGAAATAACGTATCTTCGTTGCCATCGAGTCGTCCTAGCAGGCAAGAACTTGCTGTTTCCTTTAATTTAGATTCTTTTCATGGGGGCCTGGCATTTTGTTCAGGCCATGTTTCTGAGACGACCTTGCTTTCTTCTACAGTGGAAACTGGAAAGGCACAGCATCATCTGCCCCTGATTTACTGTTTCGCAAGCATCACAGCGATGCAGTTTAATTTTATACTAGTACTGTACTGTTGTATCGCCTGTGCTGGATTTGGAATTTGCCCAGATATGGTAGCCTTCGTTCCTTTCGCCCTTTCTTGCTTTCGTACGCTTGCAGTATCGACAAGCCCATTCGTACAGATCACGTACACTCTTTTTCAGTGATGAGTAAGATTAGATGCTTGTAGCCCAGACAGATACCGAGAAGGGGAAGCTTAAATACTCCCCGCACGAACGCTCATCATCACTGGAGTGCAAATTATATGCCTCATTGCCGCATATGGATCAGCTTCCCTTTCCGGTCCCGGATCGGAGGCCGGCCGGCTTTATGCGTGCCTCGCCATTTAACAATCCCCGCCGTCGGGACACCTGTCGCCGGCCTGCCGCGCGCGCGGCGAGCCTGTCCCCCCCAGTGCCGCAGCCCTTGCCCGAAACGGCAGCCACGAACGCCGCGCTAAAGCGAGAGCGTCGTACCCGCGGCCGCGCTTTGCTGGCGGCCGAGAGCGAGGGCTGAGAGACCCCGAGTTTTCAAGTGCCCGATCGAGGAGTGTACGCGACGGCAGCGGCGTCCGGATGGGATGCTCCGGCCCCGTCGTACGCCCGTGTGGCGGAGGGACCACCACCACCGGGCACCGGCCATGGCCCATGGCATGGGCCAGGGGGGCAGCCGGGCATCGCCGCGCCGGTCGCCGTGACAGCTACAGCTACGCCTGCGCCGGGGCTGGGTAAAAACAATTCGCCGTTGCTCGCGGTGTACGTGACAGTGTGCTTTCGCCTGCCGCGCGCCTTTTGCCCGCCCATCTTGGTGAGCTCGAGCTGGGCATCTAGGCTAGGCTAGGGTTAAACTAGCGAGCTAGGGCAGTAACGCGGATGTGCGTGGACTGGACCGGGTGGGCTTATTGTTTGATGCGGCGGCGGAGATCTATGCCGTGGAAGGGAGGGATCGATCCGGTCGAAGACTTCCCCGGCTCTCGCGGCCTCCTCTCCAGCCGCCTGCGACCCTGAGAGTGCCGTGCGCCCGTGCCGTGTGGCAAGCTACCAGGCCCTTGCACGGTCGCCACCGTACCTCTGTTAAATTAGTGAGATCTACAAAGCAAAAGACGAGCCTAGCTAACGCTTTTGAGTGTGGATTGCTACTTCTCCCCCACGATGATGATCTTGTGCAGTGCAATGGTCCACCACGGCTGCAACGACCGGCGGACATAGATTTGATCGAACTTACACTGTGGCAATCCGTCAATCAGGTTTCGGAAAACACATGGGCGCAGTCACGTCTGTCAGCTCGACTACTGTTCCGCCCATCGTGTCGTGTGGTATCGTATCGTATCCGTGCATGTGTCTGCGAAGTCTGTCTGCCCCCGACCGACGATGCTCGATCGCGCGCATCAACACACGCGTGTTAATTAATTAGTTGGTCTTCCACTCCAAGTCGACGGCAGTGGCTGGTCGCTGCTAGCTCCTAAACCTTTTTCTCTCTTCCAGTGCTTCGTCATGTACCAGTTTCCACAAAAGCAATGTGTAACCCAAAGAGTTGGCCATTAACGAAACATGCCATGGTCCCTAACCACTGATCCACTATTTGAAGTTTTGAACCGTGTGAGAAGATCAGATCAGATCACATCATACATCGGATTATTTGACCATGACCGTAGACGACGTATTGGCACCAACTCTGCAACGCGATCGTGTCTTCCGGCACGCATGCCGCATCAAAATATATAGGGTAAACCCTGGTTTGGCAGCCTACAAATTAAAGGATTACCGATAACCGCGTACGATTTCCACTTTTTCCAGCAGCCGCCCAGCGTAATTTTATGTACTGATCGAGTACGCCCATCCAAGGTACCAACGTGTTCAGCCGCGACTACGTGCATTGACAGCCTTCCTGTGTATGCTTGTTCCTCTGAACCATATGGAAGATATTTAATGGGCCTTTTGGGTCTTTTTCTTTCACTGTACTCTGACGAGAAAGTCTGCTGGTCCGTCTTGAGACGTCAACTGGTGGATTGCCCCTTTTCGCTCTGTTCCATTTTTGTGAAACATGCTTGCGCGCTCTCTATGCGTGACTTCTCTGGTATACTGTGTCTGCTAGTCTATGCTTATCGTCACAAGATTCTTTTTTGTTGTTCAAGCAAAGCTATTGAAACAACAGTGTCACACATGTGGCATAACACACAAGTTAATTTTTTTTGAACGAACCGCACAAGACAGTGCGTGTTTCATTGATATAGCAGAAAAAAATACAAGTCCACGACCTTGGAAGGCCGTAGCCAGGGAAACAAAGAGAAAAGGAAAAAAAAACGACTGTACTCGCCCGGTTGGATTGGGACATCAACGCGGGGTACCACTCACAGCCACACATCGGCCTCCGCCCTACACATGACGACAGTGGAGAGAAACAAACCGCAGCTCCGCCCCTCAACCACATCCTTGCAACCATCGAGACTCCGACGTGATCCGGTGCCGGTGAAGGAACAATGGAGGCAGACGTCTTCGTGGGCGTTGCAACAAAGCAGGACCTATTCGACGGGATGAAAAATACCGAGTCCGAGCAAACCAAACGCGCGGGGGCCTCGCCTCATCCGCCGCTGGACGCCTCCTCTCTCGTGCGCGGGGGCCTCGCCGCCCGCCACAACTCCATGCCCCGAACTCGTTCCTTATGTTGCCGTCGAGATAGCGAGCATAGTCACCCTGCCTCCAAGGAACTTCTCCAAAGCAACGGACCGTTGTCGTGGTCTCAACATCCACCCGTGACCTCCTCCCGCATGAAGCCGCCGCAGATCAAGGTTGTCACATGTCCCGTCTTTCGACGTTGTACCGCACCGAATAGATACAGCCATGCTGACCTACCCGCCGCGATCCTCTACAGGCCGAGCCATCTCCCGATGCCGTTGCCGCAAGCGCCGTCCTCCAACGATGTCCCACACCGAACCGACAGTTGCAAGCAATGTCGGCCGCCGTGGTCCGCTGCGAGCAGCCGAGCGACACCAAGCGACGACCCTTGATCATAGAAGCCGCCTCATCGTGAAGTAGTCACACCCTTTTTCTTGCCCACGATAGAGTTGCCAGCACCAGCCGAGACTGCCAAAGACGATGGGCCGGCCAAGCTGCAAACCGAGCGGGTCTCAAGAGACAACACCTCCAAGGAGGTTACGACGCCAGAGGCGCCGCCGTTGCTCGTCTAGGAACTAGACAGGGTTTTCACCCAGAGACCTCGTGCACCAGGAAAATAAAGCTCCAAATAGACGCCCCCAAGAGGGACAGCGACGTCTGAGGACGCCACCGTCAGAAGGCTTTCGCCCGGAGCATTCATTCTTGTTGCACGCACGCGGAGCAAGAGGCAGCACCACCGTCCCGGCCATCCCCAACCGGGCAACTCCTCCGTCGCTTCCCATAATTCCTGCTGCAGCGATTCCACTCCTCTGTCTTCCCGCTCCACCACCGCCCGACGTACAGCTCCACCAGCTCGGCCCCTGCCTCGCACAGGACCATCTCCTACCGGTGCCAACCCTCCGCCGGCCCGGGCCTCCACCGTCGGCCTCGCCGGCCCGAGCGCCACCGGCCGCACGCCGACCGCACGCACGCGGC